>JAOSBN010000179.1:43372612-43390678 GCA_027563595.1 Erythroxylum suave
CAAAAGGGAGTTGGCAGAATATGATGCTTTTCTGTTATTAGATATTGAGGAACAGTATAGTAAGCTTCCATATAAAATGTTAGTGTTGATTTTGGATTTGCTTTGTTTTGTCATACAATCTGTCATGGGCAACCTTGGTGATCTATTTTCTTTTACTGCAGGCTAGCATTCTTCATAGCTGCTTATACGCTTTATGATTCTGAATTTTATGTTAAAGCTGATGATGATATATATTTGAGGCCAGGTGAATAACTTTGTGAAGTTAGTTTATGATTATGATTATGATTTAATTGCTTTGGTCTCTTTTGGTTTATATAATTGCTTGTTTCTTTTGATTACATGACAGATCCCTAAACATATTTGAGGTTTGGAGCTTGTTCTTTTACCTACTGTTTCTTACAATGCTGAACACCCTAAGGGGCTTCTTCTTTCGTCATGTATACTACTGCTTATGGCTTGTGTTGGTGTCATATCTCTGATAAATAACAATTTGCTGATATGTTTTATTTGCTCCGTATTACTTACCTTTATTAGCATTTTTGATTAGGTATATACTTTAGCTTTTAGATTTTCTTTTCTTTAAGTTCATGCCTGAAGTTGACGTTTAATATTTCACTACTCCAATTTTATTACTATTGGTAGACTTCTTGGTCATTTGTCCAATATGGCAGGATCTAGAGCTTATGGGGCAAATTTACTACCAAAATTGATTTCAAGTGAAATTGCTTACTGTGACTAATTTGTGGCTTGGAAGTTTCGCCAAGTTGGAGCCAACTCATGAAAGTATTGCCCTCTATTTTCTTCCATCCATTGATTCTGGCTTTTTTACAGATTGATCTTTTGTTGCTACAGAGATGAACAAGCCTTTGATATTCTGGTGAATCATATGATCTTTGCAGATCTTGCCATGAGAACTGTGGCTACATTGCTTATTTTCACGTCTAAGCATACTGCCAATGACAAATTGGAGTGGGACCTCTTGTTGATTGGGGGCTCCATGCAAAACTTGATCTACTTGTGCTGAATGTTTGGTAGAAAGCAACCTCCACCTGCAGAAGTTGATTTCATTACCTTGTAAATGTGGAGATAACGGAAAAAAAACCATAGCCTACGTAGGTACAGTCTCGTTAATCATTTTGTGTTCAGTTTATGTTCTGCATTTTTATTATTTGTTGTGGTATAATCATTTTGACATGTAAATTCTATGTTCAGGATGCCCAGAGTGCAATAAATGACTTAACAGGTATGTATAATGAGGTAATTTTGTTTCCTTATTATCTAGAGAGGTTCAAATCATTGATTTATGGCTTTCTAGGTTATAGCATTATTTGGGTAGGGATGTGAGAATGCATGATATTCTGAACAATCCTCCTTTTGCAATGGATAACTGGAGAGACTGAAAAATTGGAAAATAATATAATAGTAGTTTACATCAGGCGTAGGATTTTTGTGGCACAAGATTGATAATTTGAAGTACAATATTTACCGTTTTACTATCATACTATACTCAAAGCTGCAAATACCCGACCATGATGTGAATTTGTTTGATTTGTCATAGGAAAATGGCTTGGAAGCAGACAAATTCACTGTAATTGGGCCACCAAAGGTGTTGCTTCTAATGAGGATAGGCAAAACTCTAATGCCAAAAGTGTTGTGGAACTGACAATTGGTGGCTTAGGTAAGTTGCATAGGATCTAAACCCATAATACTAACCTCTACAGTTGATCCTACTATGTTTTTTGAAATTGTGGGTATATGTTAGCTCAACAGCTAAAAGCATCATGTCTTTCTTCTGCAGAGCTTAATTTGCTTTCAATTTCTCTTACTTGTTGGCAAATGAAGTTGCAGTGTCTCAACATTCCTGATTTAGGACAGACATATCTTAGAGCAAATAAACTTGCATTTTCTATTTTTTTTGGTTGAGAATTTGCATTTTCTATGTTGCCTGTGCAGAAGATGGCAAAGAGACATCAAACAATGAGGCTCCTGAAAACAATCCTCAGTTTATTGTCTTGAAGGAAACTGTCCTAACAAGGTACGTGCCTTTCCAAGCGGCACTAATTTTTTATTAACTTATAATATTCATTTGTTGTGGTTGTGAATGAAGACAGAGGCAGTTGCCATAAGCGACAATACTTTTGCTTCAATTCATGGGACAAGTCCGTCACCTATTCCAATAGCGCTCATGTGCAGCCAGTCCATAGGCTGCACCAATCTTGTACTCAACAACATCAAGATTTCTTCTTCAGTTGGAGGCTAGGACCTCACCTCCAACACCTTCAATGCCTATGGAATAGCTAGTAATACAATTCCTAGTGTGGCTTTGCTACATTAATTAATTAAGTAATTAGTTACTTCCTTTAAATGTAATTGCATTTTAGAAAGAAACTAGACATGGCAATACTTGTATTTGATGAGTGAAATAATGACTTTAAATGTAACATGTGTAGTTCCTTTATCGTTTATTATATTCTCTTTTGCGCCTGGAAAATCTAGCAAACTTAATCTTATCATTTGATTTGAATTTGAATTTGAGTATATAACAAATAGCTTAATTGGATTAAACATTTTAACTAGTTCATCAATCTTCTTAGTAAATAATTACAAAATCTTCATTAGAAATGATATACTAAAAAAATTGAAGAATTAAATAAATTAAATATATAAATAATATTGAATAGATATTAAACAAATAAGATTTTTCAAAAATTTTAATTTAAAAAATAATTATTAAATTAAAATTATTTTAAAAAAAGAAAAATAATTAAAAGAAAAACGTTGCGGAAGCATTCCGCGACGTTTTCAAAAACGTCACGAAAAGCTTTCCGCGACGTTTTTTTCGGGGATGACTTTTAGCGACGTTTCCAAAAACGTTGCAGAATGTGACTTTCCGCGATGTTTTTAAAAACTTTGCGAAAAGTCCAAACTTTTAGTGACATTTTAAAAAACGTCGCAGAATGTCAATTTTTTCTGTGACGTTTTTCTGAAAACGTCGCAGAAACCTTTTACCTACACCATATTCCGCGACGTTTTTTGTGACGTTTTTCTACCTTCTGTGACGTTTTTAAAATGTCGCAAAAGGGGTACTTTCTTGTAGTGATAACTAGGAAATATGTGGGCTTTTCCCATTTACTCGAGAGTTCCACGCTGCACTTTTCACAGTTTCCATTGGCATCCAGGCTAATCGACACCTACACTCTACAAAGCATCTTTACATATCTGGCTATGAATAATTCATAACAGAGAAATAAGTTTTAAAATTAGGCAAGGGAGGGTTACAATTGTAATATTGACCTTCATCTAAATACCTTCATCTAATTTATTACAATTATTCTCTCAATTGTGACGTAATAATGCATAATTAATTCATAATTTGTAATTTAATTTAATTGGTATTTTTAAGTCTTAATGTATTTTAATTTTTGATTAAAAATAATTAATTATAATTAACAAGCATATGCCACATAGTTTAGGTCCTTTATGTTTATTTTCATAATTATTTTAGTGTTATCTCTTCTACTTCTTCTTATCTCTTCTTTTTTTTATCTACTTGATTTCATAAAGTAAAGACATGATGCCACTTTATTATTTATGTTGTTGGATATACGTAATTTGCTATGAATTATTTATTAAAATAATGTGATACTTTTTATATTTTGGAATTATTGGATTATGGGTCTGAATTTGTATTACAAATTTATAATTGATAATAATTTCACTCATTATTAATTTATAATTTATTTGGATGCAGCAGAAGAAGTTGATGCAAATACTTTGGATGAAAAATGTAGTTTATGAGTCTTTAACTAATGTTGGAGAATTTTAAGCTTTTGATAATGATAAAACATAACATCCTTAAAAAATACAAATTTGATTTTGATTTTGATTGTTATTGTTATTGTTATTTTAAGTTTTATATTAGACTCAAATTTTGATTGAATTATTACATTTGATTTATTATTAGTTCATTAATAGACATTGGTGTATTTTTTATTTCAATGAAATATTTTATTTTTACTTATTCTTATAATTTTCATTTCTTATCTACTATATACCGGTTGAACCTTTAAACCTTAAATCTTTCCTTTGATCAGTTCGATGGCCAATCTTTCTTTAAAACATTGCTATTAAAAGTCCTCGTAAATAAATAAAATTAAATTATTAAGAAATTAATAGAAATTATATTCAGCTTAATGATGATAAATGATAATAAGATACCTTTCTTAAAGCTTTATATTATATACAAAGCCCAAGTCATTTAATCTTTTGTATTCCAATATATTCATTTTCTTATAATGAATTAATTTAAATGTGTTTCAATTCCTTTCACACTCTATTACACCCATATATTGACTCAAAATTTGAATTGCAAACCTTTTAGAATAAATATATTCATTTTCTTATAATGAATTAATTCAAATATGTTTCAATTCCTTTCATACTCTATTGCACCCATATATTGACTCAAAATTTGAATTGCAAACCTTTGCAATTCTAAAAAGTTAGTTAAGTAATTGTAAGTCAACAAAATTAATATTATAAATAAAATAAAGTAATAATTAATTTCCAATAAGTAACAAAAGTAAAAAAAAAATACATGAGTTAAGTTTTTATCTTTGACAAATAGTAATGAGTGTCTCAAAATCGCCAAAAGCTTTCTTATAAACCTTTATTTGTGAACTTACAAGATTTTACATAATCTTAAAAGCAACAATCGTTGAAATAGTTAATAACATTCCCTATTACAGTTTTCTTTATAAAATTTAGTTTAAAATAGACATTAGAATTCAAAAGTGTCCTTGCTGCAAACAACAGAGAGTAAAATTATCTTTTCCATTTTTCATTAATGACTTCAAGATAAGATATGTACAAATAAAATATATTTTTCATATTAGTCTTGATTGCTTCCTTTACCCTCTTTATTGCATCATAAAATAACTTATTTTTACCTTCTCATCACTGTCAGCTAGAAGAAATACTCTCACCAAAGGCTCATAAACTCATATAACAAATTGATGTGGACCAAAATTCATGATTTTCAAGTATTATTCTAGAAATTTCTAATTCAGCATTAGACATAGCATGCGAAAATGCAACTTACTTATTACTTGTCAACATTTGCCTTAACTCTTTCTTTATCAGAACAAAACACTGAAATCATAAGAAATTAGTTGCAAATCTTGTAATGATTGGATAATACAATTTCCTATCATTGGTAAAATCATTTGTTATTAAATTCAGAATCCATATACGATTATTAGTAAAATTGGTCACTTTTTTGCTTTTTTTACAATCTTATCAATGATAGGAAAGTATGTAACTTTCATATATTTTCAACATTAAGTTAATGTAATATGTAGCACAAGAAATCTAATAAAAATAATTATATCTTATTCTAGCTGCTTTGTAAGCATAATCATTTTTAGTAATGAACTGAATAATATTTTTTTGACTCAACTTCATTAAATATTTAAAACAAAGTATCAACATTTTTAATAAGGCCAAATACGTCAATAAACTTCAAAAATTTTATCCTTTTTACAGAATAAACAAAAAAATTAATAATAGACTCATGAATTTTATTTTTCCTACTATCATAGGTGATTAAAAAATTATAAGTAGCCCAAGTCATTCTTCTTTTATCCAAATAACAATTCATTTCATAAACTGAGTTACTTAAAAGTTTATCTCTTTAGTCACTAATTGAAGGAGCTTTTATATCATAAACTGTAACAGGTGATATCATTCACTATAGGCTGGTAATAATAAAAATGAACAATATAGAATGTTATACCTAAATTACACCTCCATCTATCCATTACCATGCTTACATTATAAGTCACTTCTTAGACTGAAGGCATTATGGATTGAAGGCTAAGCTTTAAAGGTTGTTCTTGGTGTAAAAAAGTTAGCCACATTTTTTTTTCCCATTTTCCTTACATCAGGTGCAATATTCCTTCTTTTTGGGTAAGAATATCACATTCAACATTCCCAATATTATCTTAACCACCAAAAGGAATTTTCTCTGCCAATTTTGTAGTTTAGTTTTTGTCTTCTATCTTTCTCATGCTGATACTTTTCAACCAAAGGTTTTATCTGTCATTAAACACCTTGTCTTACTTTTTTACAGAGCTCCATATCACCTTTGATCCAGCTAAATGCTTCTTTAATTTGATGCTTTACCCTTCAAATGTTTGTTGCAATACAAACAAATAGTATGGTTTTTCATTCCAAAAACTAATCTAATATAAGACCAAAATGGACCGTTAAATCTTCTTAAAACTTGAAGCGGTTGAATTAGTAGGAGAACTTAAACTTCCCTTTATTTATCTATAAACTAAATAAAGATAGATGTCAAAATTAAATTAGTAATTTCATCTCAAAATAAAAAAATAACGCCTAATACAAACTTACGAAGCAATATTGTTATATGGAGATATCAATAAATACCTTTCTTACTATATATATATATATATATATATATATATATATATATGTTTCAATTTTTTCTAATAAGAATTACGTGAAAGAATTAAGTAGTGGATAATCTATAAATTTTAAGACGTACACATTATCTAGGAGTTATATATTTTATTGCTGCATATTTTGAAGTGGTAATTCGATGGATGTAATTAATTCTCAAAAATGAAAGAAGCATAGAAGACTATAATCTATTTAGGCTTATTAGAACCTACATATTAAATTATTTTGAAACTAAATACTTCTTTTTCTCAAAAACATACATATTCAAAAAAATATAAGCACATTCATTCATTCATTATATAGTTAATAAGATCGTTTATCAGTTTATGTATCTCATATTTCAGTTTCACAAAAAGCAAATCACATAATTAATATAATCAAACATTATATATAATAAAACCTCATTATCACTGAGTTACTAGTATATGATAAAAACAAGAAGTCATTAGGTTTATGTTCCCAATCTGGTCCAAATATGTACAGAAAGCCAGCGGCAAAAAATAACCCAAGTGAGCGGGGAGTTGAGCTGGCAAGTGCGACAAGAGTGCTGGCTGGGTTTTCTATTTGGGATAGTATACAAATTATTTTTTGTGTTTTTGCAATCTAGTCCTAAAAATTTGTGATTTTGCAAGTCCGTCCGATACGAAACAAGGCTTGTATTCAGAAGTTGCGTTCTGTGCGAAATAGAAACTTGGCTGTCCTCAAACATGCCAATATAGCCCTCTCCAAAGGTTGTGGAGCCAACTTTTACCTTTGTTTGACGTTCTGGGACTGGCTTGGCAAGTAAACAAGGGAAACATGGTTTGAACTTGTTCACCGAACAAGAGACACACTGGCTCATTAATAACTATGTAGGGCATAGGAATTTAAGGGAACAAATCCCTTTTCAAAATGACCCAACAGCATGCACTAGTATTAAACAATCTGATTCATATAGGCCATTGGAGCAAGATCTTAACACAAGTTACGATCAAGAAACTTGATGTACAAACGATGGAGGATGGATCTACCAAAATTTTAAAAGTGAAAAGAGACAATACCAAATTAACCACACCCATAATTTACATCTGGTTTTGCAGCTACTGCTTCGAAAGGAATCGCAACCCTCTCTTTCACAACACATCGAGATTCACCATTTTCCACAAACAGCACTCTCCCAGGAGGGCATTCGAGAACCTCTCTGTTCTTTTCTTCAGTAGCTGGTTGTTGAAACATGCCCAACATCCTTAATTGATTACTTCTTCTGCTTCCAAGATTTGGTCCAAAACCGGCTAGACTTAGCACTGATATGACACCAACAAAGCCAATTGCTGCCTTAGCTGCTGCACCAAGGAAATTTCCCAAGCTGGTTTTGGATGAAGTGTTGGTTTGATCTATATTCTTCGTTGCTTCGCCATTTTTTACTTCATTCAGCATAGATTTTCGTGATCGAATCTCAGTAAACAGGGACTGTGGAGCAGGGATGGGATACGGAGGAAGTAGAAGATGATTATTATGTTCCACTGTTTCACCAGCAAATGCAGAAACTTCCCGTATTACTTCAAGTTCTTGTCCTTTGTAATCCTTTAGTTTATGCAATAACAACTTGCGGCTATGTTCAATTTCACCGAGGGCAACTTCCCTTTCGTAACATTGCTGCTGCTGTAAAGCCTAACAAGCAAATGGAAGCAACCAAAGAGTTAGCAGCAACAAATGTCCTACTCTATCCAATAATAGTTATATCCCTTAAGACAAAAAAGAAGATATGTTTAGAACAATTAGGAGCAAGAAATCATTCTCTTTGCGCACATCATACACTATGAGTTAACATGTAATGATAAAATGAAGAGGATCCCTCCACGTTTAGGCATTCTATATGCAACACAATCACTGGTTCTCTACCCAATTCCACGTCGATCATTATTCTGCTAGTAGAATGCACTACAGTCAGTAACATCCAATTTCTGTAACCTCAGTATATTTAAGCTGAAGCATTGCTTTAGAGACGCTCAACAGAATTTTTGCCACCCCAATAACAGAACCCAGCGTGTTCTGCGGACAAATTCCATGCTGAAAGCATTCAAGTGTCCTAATTGTTCTTCACCTTTCTCAGGCAAGTTCATAACAGAACCAAAATAATGACACACAAGTCCCACGCAACGATACTCACTCTCACAACCACCGATCATATATTATAATATAAAAGTGACAGCGCAAAGTTCTGAAATTTTTGCCTAAAAGCCCCAACTTTTGTTAAAAACAGAGAATTGGGTATTGTATAAGAGACCTGCAAGTTGGAGAGCTGGTGCTCGAGCGATTCAAGTGCATCCTTGATATGCAAAAGCTCCTCAGCCTCCTCATCTTTTTCCTCTACTTCACCCGACAACCCATCTTGAGACGGTGTATTGGGATTCTTTATCTTCTCTGTCTTTTCAGTAAAAGGAGAGCTTTTGCTGTCCCTGTTGTTACTATCAATATTGGTGCTAGCTTGTTGGATGCAATTACAGATCTTTAACCTCAAATCTGTCGCTTTTGCTAAAACAACCTGTACCCCTTCTTCTTCCATCTCTCTCTCCTCTTTCACTTTTTCCCTACGAAGATCTTCTAGACATAAATAACGAAGCAGACGTACAATGGTGGTTGTTTCTTGTAGGGACTTGTATTGTTTGATGGTTTTGAGAGGTTTTGTTTCTATTTAGAAGCAGAAGCGTCGAAAGATCTTCCGGGGGTTGGAATTTTTTGCGCTATACAAGTGATTGTGGTGCACTCTCAGGAGATAGATACTTTCGTTCAAGACATTCAATGATTCAACAGAATAAAAAGGCTGATGTTTAACTTTCTTCCTCTTTAAGGATTTTCCTGATTTCATTTTCATTTTTATTTTTTTGAGTTTGTTGTTTGGTTAGAGCACCAAGGGAATCTTGTGTGCTTGTGTGGGTCAGGGTAATTTTGCTGCTATGTTCACGTGTTTGAACTGTGACCAAACGTTTTGATATGTTTTCTTCTCCCATTTTGTGTTCTATTGTCATTTTCATGGAAGTAAGAATAACTAATGCCAAGAAAAATTAAGTTGGGGAAAGGCAGGCACTTCACAACTATTTCTTTGGCTTTCTGAGAAACACTCCTTTTGTACATTCACAGGCTGGTCCACCAGTGTGTCTAGATTGTATTGCTCTTCTCCATCTAGTCAAAGTAGGAGGCCGGTTGTTGAGAGTTATCGACCTGACTGGTTGTGCTCAAAGATATGAAAGTAGGCAAAGCTTGAGGGCCTTGAGACATCTTATTGTCAACAGCAAAAAACTAGGTTTCCACTAGCCCTACTGGAGTGCCAAAAGAAATTTCCAACTAGAGTGTCTAGGTGATTTGATCTGAGATCTAAACAGTAAATGTACAGGAGAATTAAAATACAGAGACAGGACCTCTTGGATGGTTTTAACTCTTCTTACAGGATGTAATGCAATGCAGACGCAACAGCTTCAGCGCAATTATGCTCAACTTGAAGGTTGCTTAATACAACTTCCGTTAGTTTATGAAAACTTATGAATTTATCTAAAGCCTGGTTTTATGTTTCACACACTTTATGTAAGAAGTCCAAATAGGCCGGAGGAATCACGAAGGCAACATATACGCTGGCAAGTACTTCTGAATGCAAGCAAAAGAAAGATTTTCTTATTATAAGAAGTTGCATAAGCAGAGTTCTTGTCAACAATCTTTCTGCTTCTCAAAAGACATCAACTCCAGTGGAAATTGCTGGCAAGACAATTAGGAATGACAGCTGAATCACAATGTATGCGGGATCTGAGAAGATTGGTGATCGTGCAGGATTAAGCTTCTTAGGAACTGGAGTTTTCAGTATTTGGTAAGTAGGCCAAGTTATAAATTCCACATTTACCAGTCTGATTTCATTCTTCTGAGATATTTCGAATTTCCAAGTAGTGTTGAAATCAATAAGGATCTACCCGATTGACCTTGGAAACATTTTTGTGATTCATCAGTCATTCCACATTTTGACGCTAAAAGCACTGAAAAACAAGATGGCAAACAGAACTGCACTGTAGCTTCACTGGATGATCTCCCACTTGGAACTAGTGTGATCAAGAGACTAATTCTCTGGAAAGCAAGTAACGGAAAGTGAAATTGTGTTGGATCCAGTCAATGGTCTTCCCAAATTTCCTGTCTTTACTCTGTTGAATGGTCTTCCTCAAAGAAGCAGGTAGTAAAAGCTCTATCATTTCCAACAAGCCAGAAGGGCAAAGATCTAAATCCTTGGCAAAAGAGTCAACAATCTTAGGTAGAAGGAGTTTCTTATCTTTGAGTACAGCAAAAGTTGATTGAATGTATTCTTCTTTTGCGGCTTCCAGATCATCAAACACTCTCTTGGGAGTGTATACTCGGACCTAATTAATTGAATCACATTAGCTGCAAATGACAAGAACTCAAGAAGAAATGAAATGATCAATCATCTAATCTGCATGTTACTAACTGGTTTACTTGGAAGATTTATTTAGCATTTTAAAAAGTTCAAAATCATGTGCACTGTAACATACTGCCGGATCTGAATGGCTTCCTGAACAAAGTGCAAAATGCAAGCGAGGTTCAGGGTGATCGATCGAGTAGCCCGCTCTTGCATCTCCAACCTTGAATTTTGATCTCGAAGAGAACAGCTGTCGAAGCCACTAGAAGCAAATATATGGGAAATTAGATGTTTAAAGGGATACTTTTTTCCTCATGATAATATATTCTGGAGAAAGTGAAAGTTATAATATCTAGGAGGCTGCAAAGATAACTGAAGAAAGGGTTTTTCATTTTCGAACTCAAGTCGCACAAAGAGAAGCAATCAAGTTTCAGAAAATAAGATTACTTGTCCTGGACGAGGCAGTCGACATCTCAGTATCTGACTTTGTATCATGTCCACATCAACCGTGTAACCCCCTATGTTGTACGCAGCCTGAAACATAATAAATTACTAAATATGGTGCTTATTTTTCTCTCTGAAAACAACTGAGTTTTGTATCACCTTAAGCACTAAGGAGACTCTTTTTGCATTATTTTGTGGAATCCCATAAACAAAACATGCCTGCAGGAAAACACATTCAGATTTAGGTCCATTAGCAGCAAAAGACAGAATGCATTAGAAACGAATGACTTGATTGATAGTACTTGGTATAGAAATGTTACATGCATCACCAGTGCATTGTGCACATTGATCCAGAAAGCTAGCTTTTCTTGGTGTTTCATCTTTCTGGGATCAACTTCTTCCAACCGAGAGACAAGTGACCTGAACCAAACTTTAGCAATTATGATAAAGAAATGTAGAGAATTCTTTCTTTTATGAGACACAGCCTGCGATCCTCCGCAGGCCTATATAGCGCTCGCCATCGAACAGTTTAATTTTGCTTTAGAGAGATGTTAACCTAGGCTGAAAGTTGAAATTAGCTTTACAAAGATGTTGACATAGGCTGAAAGATGGTGTGGATGTAATATATACTTCAATCGACATTCATGCGCCTTTGAATCATACACCAAAACAGGAAAATGTTCTATTTTCAATTTACATCTACTTGGTCAATATTGATGCTCGATAATAGCATAACTGCTAGATGTTTAAGAAAGTTATGTTGCTTTCCATGTTGTTTCTGAGTTTGAGGGTAACTTAAGCAGCTTCTAAGTCAAAGCAAGTAAAATGTGGTGTAAAAGATAAAGTCTGTTCACACCTAAAGTAGTGGAGCTTGTTCTGTATTTCTCTTAGCTTCTGATCATCTCTGGAAATCCAATGTACCTCTACCATAGTGCAATATGGTCCGCTGAATTCTTTCGACTTCCCAATATGAAAAGGGTTGTCCAGAGAAGAATTAAAGGATGAAAATTTGCCATAGTTGGGGCTCCACATGCTACCCTGACCTTGAGTAGGGAACTCGCTTGGTGATGAAGAGAATGAAGTAGGTGAGGAAGGATAATCAGGAATGACCAAAGGTGGGTCTGAAAGTTCACAGTATATGGTTGAGATAGATTTTATCATCTCCTCAGAAAGCCAGTTTGGTGTCTCTGTGGCATCATCATTAGCACGGATTCCAAAATGATCTGCCAGACTGATTACATTAGAAGCGTCATTCTGAGCTTGCTGAAGAAAACACAAACTAGATATGTTACTGAAGGGCCATTACAGGAACTATCAACAAGAAAATTCTCGTTCAAACAAGCTACCTCCAGCATGGACAATGGGAGAGAGTGGTATGAATCTAGAGCCCTAGCTACAGATCTCATTGTTCGAGAACTTCCGGGCAAATGCTGAGACAATGAGGAGTGACATCGCTGAATACCAGAATCGGAAAGCTTTTCCAGTCCAAAGATGTCATTGCTTTCCGTCTGATGATTTTGAAGACTTGACTGATTAGCTGAATTATCTTCATGTTGCACAAGATCATGCTCGTGAATTACTGGAAACTTATCTTCATGAATGATCGAATTCGTTTTAAGCCCCGCATCCGTGGATGATATCATTGATACTTGTTGATCAAACATCTTTCTATACACAGTAAGGAGATATTTTTCCAGATACACGACTTCCAACTCCAACACAGCAACTTCGTTAATCAGTTCCTTAGCAGGCTGCAAATCAAGTGGATAGTAAATAGAAGTGTTTCAATCAACTTCGCAAACTTTCTAAAACAGACAAGAGTAGAACAAGGGAAAAACAGAGATGTCGAGAAGGGAAGCATCTAAATCAACAATGTCAAAGTATAACTCAGTGTGGATCCATACATCAGTTCTTTCAATTTATGAACACTTACCTTAGGAATGGTTTTATCGTTCATAATATCATGGGAAACTGTCCTGTAACTTAATGCCTTCTCCAGTGCACTGCGTACCATAAACTGAGCCTGCAACTGGTCTTGAAGCTCTAGAATCTATATAAGACAACCAAGGATGGGTGAGATAAATTGAATTACATAGCCTCAGCGTTTCAATTGACATAAGACCTGTAAATACTCTCTCGTTGTTTGGTTTACATGGGAAGAGTGAACAAGTTCAACTTCTTTCTGTGTTTAAGGTATATGATAAAACAATAAAAGAAGTCAGAACTAAGCATTTCTGCACTTAGTTGACAGCACAGTGACAGCTAGAGATTGCCAGGAACAGTCTCTTATGCTTGTGACCACCTTCAGATTAATGTGTTTCATACTGAATCCCTTTATGCACTTTACAGAAAGCAGGAACAACGAACGGTCACAGACTGAAAGTTTAGAATGCTTAAAAGGAAATATAACTGCTCTCCCCTCTCAACACAGGGAAATTTAGATACTAACCTCTTGTTTTAGAGAATCTTGAGCCCCCATGTAAGGAGGTTGCCTCTTCTTGCCTTCCACAGGGTCGTCCCTCTGTTCCATTTTCTGTCAGGGAAGAAAAACTAACAGTAAAACAGATGGAGTGGAGACACTAGTTCTTTCGTATATGTTTATATGTCAAACTATATCTACTGAGGTTGCTCCAAGAAATCATATAACAAAGATGCAGGGAATAGCAACACATAAGTCTTACCAATTTCAGGTGGTTAGAAGCTCCAAAGATGTTGTCCGCTTCGTGTTTTTCAATTTTACTTTTTACTGGATCACTGCAAAAGCAATAAACAGCTGAACCAACGCAAAAGGTGAAAACAATGGACATTAAGCTGCAACTTTCAGTCTTACATAACACGCATGTAGCAGCTAATATCTATAAGTAGAAACCATGAAACAATAGTTTGGAGACCTTCATATCTTCGTTAACATCGAGGATCAATATAGACCTATAAAGGGAACAGGTTAGGCTTTAGTATCAATACTCACCTGTTGGATCGCTTGTGCTTAGAAACTGTTGCCTCCATCAGCTTGAATGGCTTTAGCGTTAAACTATCCCGCCACTTTACTTCATGCATGGTGGCAAAGAAAGATATTGTCTTGAGACCCCTCAATCGAAAACTGGGCAAGAGAGCATTAAATGCGGCAAATACTACCATAAGATATGGACAGGCACTAAGCAAAGAAAAAAGTACACTACAGAAGGAAAAAATCCAAAGTCATTAAATGGTAACAGAATAAACCCTGGTTATAAGAAACAGGAACCACAGTGTGTGGAATGAGACTACTCACAGTCACAGACGTTGGTTTTTGAAAAGGGTGAACCAATTAAGAGGCAAATCGATTCTTAGACATATTTCATGCGAAATCCAACAACCCCATTGTCGTTTTGATAACTATCTATTGTATACATAGCGCAAAAGATAAACATTCTTACACTCTTATATAGAGTGTCATAGTGTATAGTGCAAGAAAAAGGGTTGTCAATTTTTTTGACTAGTCCCTTGTCTTAGAAAGCAATGCCACCTTTCAAGCTTTTGGAATGGTGGGCTTTTTGCATTGCATGAAAAGGAGCAAATCTCAGTTCTTGGCTTTTTGATTCAACGTGATTGTTAAAAGTGGAAGTCAGGCATTTTAAAAAAAAAGGAAGAAAAGACAAAAACTTAGGAGGTGATAAGCCAGAGTTCATGGGATTTGGATTGCACACTTCATATGGTTTTCATGCCATTTCATTTCGTAAGCATGAATAACAAACAACCCTATCCGTCACCATCCACAATCGCAATGCATAACGAAGAGATTAAGAACATTGTAATTCGTGCCAATGCATTTAGGACATTGTGCTAATAAACTCACTTTTAGGACCTTTGTTTATGCCTAACACACTGATTTTTTTTGGGTCTGTAGGGGTCAACAATGTCAGAACCACCACATCTAGGTTTGAACTACCATATAATGATGTCTTCTGTTGTTACTTCCAGTTACTATAATTTCAGTAAAACCAAGTTCGCATACATATATCTACAGCAATCCAGTCGTTGGAAAGACATAAATATGTGAAAGTCGGGATTTCTATAAAATCAAGAGCGAAGTTAATCTTGCAATATCATAAACATTCTTTAATGCCTGAGTTTTTCCAATCATGAAGTGTAAGGTTGCTAGCTAGCAGCACTCTGCCAAGGAAGAAGCTAATAGTGGTGGCCCCCAAATAACTAAAAAGAAGGAAGCATTTACAAAAGATAAAGCACCCTCAAAAGGGCTGAAAGTTAGAGGTCAAGGAGGAAAATACACGAGATTGATATGAATTGACTGGTTTTGTGGCTTACCGATTGTCTAATCCTTAGATGTATCAGGATACAACAATGTAAGGTCCCTTCTGTCCGGTCAAAAACCTGCTGGGAGGGAAAAGCTTCTTCGCTTTTCATATTGGTTAAAGAGCTAAATTGATTAGCAAACAATAAAATTTAATATAAATATGTTAGGATCACCAACCGGTAACACCACTACAAAGTCAAAATTTTTCAAAGACTTTCGAGTTGCACTTGCACATATAACTAGGTCTGCGGGTTGTGGTTACATGGGACTCCATATTTTGTAAAATGCACATGGCCTTTGATATCATTTCTTATCTTTAGTGCTTTAGAAAAGAGGTCAAAAGAAAAAAAAGAGAGAGAGATAGAACAAGATCATGTGTGCGGTTCTGTATGAATTAGTAAAAAATTGGATTTCATGGCAATTGAACTTTGTGATGGTTATTCATGTCTTAGATATCGAAAATTTCCTCTTTTCACATTCCAATATTATAAAAGGTAGTATTATTTTCAAGCCTATCGCAAATTATATACTTGAACATGCTTTTGCGAAACAACCATGATCCATGAATTACCTGTGTCATCATATCAGAGACAGATTATTATAGCTTAATTATCATTGAAGGTGGGACTTTAGACTAGCAAATCGAGGTCCGGTCGTAAATGAACTCGGGGAAAAACAACCTCGTTCTTACAACAACCAATCATCAAAATTGAAGTTGGCCTAACATGCTTGTGGTTCTCAGAAAGTCACACACATGCTTGGTATCAGACTTTCTTGGTTGACAATTTGCATACACATTATACATATCTTCTTATTTTGTTTTGACATATTTATTATTAATTAAACCTATAAGATAGTAATTAGATGATTATAGCTAATCATGTATCTTTGTTGGACTTGGATTCAAAACTATATGGATAATCTTCTAATTGTTTAGGAATTCCATCGTTGATTTAAATTTATTTTAAGAGGGAATGTGACATATCATACCTACGTGAAGTTTGGGATTGTGGCCGGATTTTGTTTAGATAAGGATAAGGCAAGTAGTTTTTTGCATACGAGATTGTGTAAGTCTCAATTAAGGGAAATGAAGTGAATCTGCAGATTTTTGTCAATTGTAGTATGCGTGCATCTTGGATTTTTGACAAATAACTGAAGGATATTGTCGTAAATTTCATTGAGAATTAACTAAATTTTTGGAAAACGTACGATGGTGTTGTTTTAGGGTGCAAAATTGAACTACGGCTCATGTGTGTGCAGTAGTGTGCGTGAGTGCCTTGGTGGAGTGAGTGTTTTTTTGTTTTTGTTTTTTAAGGAACCTACGACTGGATCTGGTGAGCAACGTGGGTGATTTGTGATGTGTGCGTAAGTGTTGATATTGTAGGTTTCTTATTTTGACATTAAAATGTTGGAGTAGCACACGGTTGGAAGGATCTTTGTTCATGTATATACATGTGTGTGATTTTAGTCTTAGCCTGCGTTTGTTTCGGCTTTTAAAAGGGACAAAAGCACTTTTTTTAACAGCAAAAGCTGTTTTATGAAAAAAAATAGGTGTTTGGCTAAAATATAAAAAAGCACTTCTCAAGTAAAAATAACTTTTTGAGAAGCTAAATTGTGGCTTTTTTGGAAGCTTAAATTTAAAGCTTTTTTAGAAAGCAGCTTATCTTGGCTTTTTCGGGAAGCCATGTTCCCGTCACTTACGTAAATAATACCTCTAGCGTAAATAAACTTTGGCCTTTCGTTTTTGTTCTTTACCTTTTGTTCTTCTTCTCCAAACTGTTTCCGTATAACAACTTTCGTAGGTTTTCTTCCATCTTCTCCAAAACTCTTCTGTCGAATCAACTTACAAAAGGTTAGCTTTCTTTGAATAATTTTTCTGTGGCCTCTTCTATAAACATAGACGTCGATCGTCTGCGTTTTTACGCAGACATGATCGTCTGCGTTTTTACGCAGACGCAGACGGTCTGCGTGACGCAGACCAATCGTCTTCGTAAAAACGCAAACCGTGACGTCTGCGTTTACACAGACGAGTGGTCTGCGTTAAACGTAGACCATGTCTGCGTTTACGCAGACCAAGTCTGCGTCCATGAACGCAGACGACTGGTCTGCGTCCATGCATGCGGTCTGCATTGTCATATTTATGCATTTATGCGTTCCAAATTTTTTCATGATGACACTATAGCAATGTTATATCTATGTTTGTTATGTTTGTACTGTTGAGTACACAAAAGATATATGAAATTAATGTTTATTATATTTTTGTCTATATCATTTTAGTTATGCTTTAACGTTTTCTTATACATGTTAATTTCATTGTTATTTGCAGTGCAGACTTTGTTGTTCGTAGATAATGTCAATATCAAGTAAAGATATTTAAGGTGGGGATAAATTGAAAAAAAAGGTTAAAGCGGAGTGGAATGATAGAACTCTTGAAATTTTAATCAAAATTTTT
>JAOSBN010000179.1:43417840-43476928 GCA_027563595.1 Erythroxylum suave
AATGAGATGAAAATATAACTGTTAATTGTAAATACTTACAAGTCTTTGTGCATGCTCATGATGCGTAATAGATCCTCTCGTGTTTACGGGAAGACTCTCTCCCTCCGCTCCTCCCCTTCTGTTGGCCGCATTACGTTGTGAAATCGACATCGCCGCAGGTGATGTCCAATACATCAGCCAATGACTCCAAATATCCTCGGAAACAAATGGCAGTCGTACAGCCGCCCTACATATCGCACCGACAAAGTCGCGATAACGAGTACGCGCTCTGGACTCCCATACTCGATGTAAGATAGAATCCAGTGCCAAATCCCAAAAAAATTCTTTCTATAACAAAAGAAAATATATTTGATAAATAATGTTGATGTAAAAAATAAATATTAAATAAGGAAATAATTAAATTTATCGTACCTCAAACTCATGATAGTAAAAATCATTCGTGGCCTGAGAGATATTCTTCCAACAATAGTCCTCAGGATCAATCTTCTCCTTAAACTTGGCTGTCATGTTCCTCGAACATGGTCCAGATGGAACAAACCTATAATATAATAACAAATAAATTCATACACCGAGTTCCGTCGGTAAATTAGGGTTACGCATACAGAAACGTCGATACATGCCGACAGTTACTGACGAAACCGGAACCGAGTGTTCCGTCCGTAAATGGGCGCCACATTTAAGCGGGATGAACTCAAATACCGACGGAACACCCAATTTCGTTGGTAAACATGCCTTCTGGAAGAATCCAAACTGCTGACTGGACCATGTACCGACAGAATCAGCCCTTCCGTCGGTGATATTGCTATCAACTCATCGACGGATTGCTCTGTTCCGTCGGTATAGCATGTGTTCAGTGTCCTTTACCGACGGAACGAACCTTTCCGTCGGTGCTATATTTACAAATTCACCGACGGACACACGTGTTCCGTCAGTGAACTTGTTCATTATAGTTGTATTTTGCGACGGTAGTTTTTCTTCCGTCGGTATTACAATTTTCGTCTTTCAGAAGTTCCAATTGGCCGACAGAAAGGTTGTTTCCGTCGGTAAATATACCGACCATAGCCCGTCCGTCGATGTTTTCCCATAGGTAATAAATTGCGTGAACATTTGGCGCATTTTTTATCGACAGTTATTTCATGGCGTTGCTATATTTCGTCGCAAATATTGATTTCAAATTCTATACCGACGGTTGGCTCTTTCCGTCACAAATGTGGCTATTTTACCGAAGAAAATTTCAATTCTGTCGGTGAATAGCGGCGGTATTTTTTCTGTCGGAAAAATTCCGCCGCTATTCTCACATTTTCTTGTAGTGAAAGTCTCAAAAAAAATTGAATGAATATCATAGATCCCTGTAAAACAATATCACATTACAGACTGAAATTGGGAAATTAGGGATTGAAAAATAAAAGAAAATAGAAGAATATAGAGGAAGAAGAGAGGAGCTTTTTAGTAAGAGAAAATTTAATTACAACTATTCGTTGCTTTCCCCCTATTTTCAACGGTTATGATAACGAATACAATGACCATTAGAAATCAACAAATTACATCAAGACAATTGTCCCCGCTTACATGACTATATTTCATTTATTAACTATTATGTACAATGCTTTGTCACACAAGACTTTTCTTATTCATCAGCTTCACTTCTATTACAATGATGTCTTATTTATTTACTTATTATCTTCAATGCTACGCCATATAACTCTTCTTCTTCATTCATCAACTTTCACTCCTATCATTTCCCTTCCTTTTGAGAACCTTTTTTGTAAGGCTTACATATAGAAAACACTGCTGAATATTGTATAGAAATTCCCTAGAAATGTCATTGTCTTTGAAGATGACCATTATACTAATATCAGCACAACTAGTCTATTATGGTGATTCACCAATCTTCGATCTAGAACAGCAACTAGAATACGAAACATAGAATACAATGAGGGCGCCCAATACAGGTGATACATTTTCAGAATCAGATACCCTACATTTTAGTTGTGACACATGAAAGGTATAGTGAATCCTATTTTTCAACTGGTAAATTGAGTGTGTATGCTACTGAACTTACCCTTCGAACGGTCTTGAATGGACCATGGAACAAAACTGATAACTTCTGTGACTGACATTTTTTAACACTCTATTGATAGTAAGGTTGTAGCTTTAAATAAACATAATCTTCCACAGTGAAAACTCGTTCTGTGTGACAACAATTAGTGATTTGTTACTGTTGTTATATATCTTATTATTTAGTTTTGGCATTATTCAATAATTGGACTTTCAAGATAATGTTGATTAGCTTCAAATTTTAATCAAGATGTGATATAATATCTTGGATTTGATTGATTGATTATAGTTGGACTTGGAGGCTAAAATTAAAAAGCTATCTTGGATAATTTTTTATAAGAGATTGTATGAAGATAGAACTCTATCTTGAGAAGACTCCTTTATGAATCACGTGAATGAAGATAGAACTCTATCTTGTGAAGACTATTTTATGGATCACGTGACTATTGTGCTGAATGATATTCTGCCATGATCCTTTCTTTTTGTTTGTCATGGTTTTGTGTAGTTAATGACTGTGTATGTTGTTTTGTTTGTGGTTGATTGATTTTGGCTATGAGCTCTTTTCTGTGGTTTTCAATTAGATGGTGTGATGTTGTGTTAATTTTGTTAAGTCAAGAGGACTTCACGATGATTAATTTTGATGACAATCAAATAATGATAATGTTAGAAATAAATGAACAGCATGTTAAGTGTGCAGAAGCAAAACACAAACAAAGTGGAAAACACAGACGAAGTAAAAACATAGACGAAGTTGAAAACACAGACGATACAAAGAAGAAGATGCTCCAGTAAGTCGGACAGTTACTTAGTTGGAGTTAGTTACAGAACTCAACTAAATAACGATTTTCAAGATTCAAGAAGCGGTTATCAAGGATCAAGAAGTAGTTAGAGACTTAGGCTATAAATACTAGTCGCAGTTAAAGATTTTATGATCTGATGAATCTTACGACCTTTGAAAAATCATTTGATCTTTGAGCTTTCAAGTGCTTACTTAGAAAAGAAAAATTATGTAGTGCGCTACTAAGAGAGCTAACCCTACTGTAACAAAGGCTCACAATTTCTTTCTAGTGAGAGAAAGAAAAGGCTGAGAGCCTGGAGAGGCTAAGGTAGCAGAAAGAATACTTTGTGTAAGAGACCTGAAGAGGCTCTGGAAGGGAAGAAAGAATACTTGTAATTTGTCTAAGTATACTGAAACACTCAGATGAACTCTGAGGACTAGACGTAGCTTACGGTTTGGGGTGAACCAGTATAAAAATTGCAGCGTCTATCTTCTATCCTTTTACTTCAGTTTATTTTATTGTTAAACAATTATATAGAAGTTATTTGCGATTTAACTACATAACAATTGTCATATAATCTTTGTGATACTCTTTTAACAAGTTAGAGAAGTTCTTAACAAGATTTTGTATTCACGAAAAGGATACACCATTCAACCCCCCTTCTTGTGTATCTAGTTTATTGTACGTAAATTCTATATTAATGTGTGATTTACTTCAATTGGTATAAGAACTCGGTTTCCAAGAACCACCTTTTCAAAGTGAGGACAAAGATCCATGGTTGAATCACATGTTTTTATAGCTAAAGGTACCTCCATCACAAGACCTCCTGCGTTTAATGGTGACGATTATCATTATTGGAAGGACATGATGCGGCTCTTCATAGAATCCACACACATTGATCTTTGGGATATCATCGAGAATGAACCATACGAACCAATAGATGATGAAGGAAATACCATTCCTCGCAACAGATGATCAGCAGATCACAAAGCCAAATTTCAACTAAATTCAAAGGTCAAGTTCTTTTTGAGTTGTGCGTTCAGTAGAAGTGAATATGATCAAGTTCATGGATGCAAGACTGCGAAGGAGATATTGGACACTCTATCCATCGCATATGAAGGCACAAACCAGGTGAAAGAGTCCAAGATTAGTATTCTTGTACATCAGTATGAGCTGTTTAAAATGAAAGAAGATGAGTCAATTGATCAGATGTTTGGACGATTTCAAACTATTGTTAATAGACTTAAAGCTCTTGGGAGAATCTACGATAATCAAGACCATGTGAGGAAGATTCTTAGAAGTCTGCTGAAAAGATGGAGACCCAAAGTCATTGCAATATAAGAAGCTAAGGACCTGAGCAAATTAAAGCTAGACGAATTGCTTGGTTCCTTGAAGATACATGAAGTAGAGCTTGATGCTGAAGATAAACCAAAAAGGGACAAATCCATAGCATTAAAGGCTGGTCAGAAAAATCACAAGACTCGAAGAAATAGAAGTTCTTCGTCAAAAGCATTAAAGATTGAAGAAGTCAAGAATGATGATACCAGTGAATCTGATCACGATTTAAGTGAAGATGATGATGAGTTTTCTTTCATTTCAAGAAAGATCAGAAGGATGTGGAAAAAGAAAGCAAAAGGAAGTAAAAATTTTTCTTTTAAGAAAAATAGCAAAGAAGACGTCAAGAACAAAAAGACCTCTATCATTTGCTACAAGTTTAACAAACCAGGACACTACAAGTCTAAATGTCCATTGCTAAGAAGAGAACTGAAGAAAAATAAAGGAAATAAAAAGAGTATGATGACAACTTGGGAAGAATTGGATTCATCCAAATCTAATTCTGATTCAGAAGCATCAGAACAAGCAAATATATACTTGATAGCTGAAAAAAAAAGGTGACGAGGAGGTAACTTCTAACTTTAATGAACTTCAAGATGCTTATTTAGAATTGTTAGAAGATTCACAAGTTATACTAAAACAGTATAGATCCCTAAAAAGAGAGTTTGTTGAAAACTTGAGGAACACGGAATTGTTAAAAAAAGAAAACGTCTGTCTTAAGAAACAAGTAGACGATATGAAGAAAAAGGTATCTATTGATAGATCTGAGGAAATTAGTCAGTTGAAACAAAGGATTAATTCTCTCTCTGCAGATTTATCAATCTTTACTGTAAGTACGAAGAAAATGGATGATATGCTTAGAAATTATCGGCACCTTAATGACAAGAGTGGTCTAGGGTTTACTAAAAGTAATACTTGTTATAAAAAGATGTTTGTTCCTTATAAAAAGAAATTTCACCAGTATTCTTTTTATTATTCTATGAATAATTATAAGACTAACCCTAAAGGAGCCAAGAAAATGTGGGTACCTAAAAAGGACATAATATCTACTGTAGATCTCCTTCCTTGGAAAAAGCAGCCGGCACCAATGGTATTTGGACAATGGATGCTTGTAACACATGACGGGAAGAAGGTCTATGTTTCTAAATTTTCAAGATAAGAAGGGAGGATCAGTAACTTTTGGAGACAACCAGCAGGCCGAAATAGTTGGAATCGGCAAAATTGGTAAAAATTCCTTTGCATGTATTGATAATGTTCTGCTAGTTGAAGGTTTAAAACATAATTTGATTAGTGTAAGTCAATTATGTGATTCTGGTTTTGAAGTATCATTTAATCAAAACTCTTGTGTAGTCAAAAATAAGGACAGGTCCATATTCTTTTTTGCCAAAAGACGAAATAATCTTTATAAGATTAATTTAGAAGATTTGCAAAGTCAAAATATTTCTTGTTTTATATCAACAGATGAAGAAAAGTTGATCTGACATAAAAAGCTAGGTCATGTTAGTTTTAAAAGTATTTCCAAGTTGATTAAACATGATTTGGTAAGACGTTTATCAAAAATAAGTTTTAACAAGGATTTCTTTTGTGAAAGTTGTTATAAAGGAAAATAGGTTAAAACGTCTTTGTCTTCTAAAAATGGTATAACTTCGTCTAGACCTCTAGAGTTGTTACATATAGATTTATTTGGTTCAACTAGGACATTAAGTCTTGGCGGAAAGAAATATGGTCTCGTAGTTGTTGATGACTTTACTATATTTTATTGGATATTATTTTTGTCTCATAAAAATGAATCTTTTAAGTGTTTTAAAGTTCTCTCCAAAAAGTTACAAAAAGAAAAGGGAATTTCTATTACTGGAATTAGAAGTGATCATGGTGGTGAATTCGAAAATTAAAAATTCAAAATATTTTGTGAACATAATGGAATTTTCCATATTTTCTCTACTACTAGAACTCCACAACAAAATAGAGTTGTAGAAAGAAAGAACAGGACGATTCAGGAAATGACAAGAACCATGCTATGTGAAATGAATCTTCCTAAGTATTTCTAAGCAAAAGCTGTAAATACAGCTTGTTATATTCAAAATAAAATACTTCTGCGACCATTGTTGCATAAAACTCCATATGAGTTATAGAATGGAAGGAAGCCTAATATATCTTACTTTCATCCATTTGGTTATAAGTGTCCTATATTGAATACAAAAGAAATCCTGGACAAATTTGATTCTAAGGTTTATTCAGGAATTTCTCTAGGATATTCGTTATCTTCTAAAGCTTATAGGGTTTATAATCTTGCTTCTAAATCTGTTGAAGAATCTATTCACGTCAAGTTTGAAGACAGTTCTCAACCAGATAGAAGTAATGATATTGATAATGAAACCCTAGCAGTACCCTTGGTTGATAATAAAGATGTGTCACCATTAGATGTTCCTCTAGATAAAGTAGAAGATGTTCCTAAAAATTCTAGTCTAAAAAAGGACTGGAAATATAAATCTTCTCACCCAGAAAATCTGATTATAGGAGAAACTCTAGACGGTGTGAGAACTAGGTCTAAATTCAGAAGAGAAGAAAATGTAGCTTTTATTTCTGAAATAAAGCCTAAGAAAATTGATGAAGCTCTTCAGGATGAAGCTTAGATTTTAGCCATGCAAGATGAACTGAACCAATTTACAAGGTGTAAACTTTGGTCCTTAGTTCCCAGACCCTCCAGAAAATCTATAATAGGAACCAGATGGGTTTTTAAGAACAAACTAGATGAATTAAGTAGAGTGATTCGTAATAAAGCTAGGTTAGTAGCTCAAGGCTATAATCAACAAGAAGGAATAGACTATAATGAAACATATGCTCTTGTAGCTAGATTAAAAGATATTAGGATTTTGATTGCATATGTTGTTTGTCATGATATAAAGTTGTACCAAATGGATGTGAAAAGTGAATTTTTTAATGAATTTGTAGATGAAGAGGTGTATGTAAAGCAATCTCCTGGTTTCAAAGATCCTAAGAAACCAGATCATGTCTATAGACTTCATAAAGCCTTATATGGCTTGAAACAAGCTCCTCGAGCTTGTTATGATCGTCTAAGTTCTTTTCTGATTGGAAATGGTTTTAGTAGAGGACATGTAAACAAGACTTTGATTAGAAAATGTATTGAGAATGATTTCATCATAGTACAGATATATGTTGATGATATTATTTTTGGTGCAACGTCTAAAAAGCTATGTTCTAGTTTTGAAAAACTGATGAAAAATGAATTTGAAATGAGCATGATTGGTGAATTAAAATTCTTTCTTGGATTACAAATTATGCAATCTAAGAAAAGATTTTTATTCATCAACAAAAGTAATCAAAGAACTATTGATTAAATATGGAATGGATAGAGTGAAACCTATATCAACTACTATGCATCCTTCAAACCCTTTTTAGAGGAATTATTGGTTCTTTACTTTACCTTACAGCAAGTAGACCTGATATTCTATTTAGTATCTGTTTGTGTGCTAGATTTCAAGCAGATCCTAGAGAATCTCATTATATTGCTATTAAAAGAATTTTAAGATATTTATCAGGTTCTACTAATCTTTGCTTGATGTATGAGAAAGGTAAAGATTTCAGGTTAATTGGCTACTGTGATGCTGATTATGCTGGAGATAGGATTGATAGGAAGAGTACAAGTGGAAGCTGTCACTTTCTTGGCCATAATCTAGTTTCATGGTCTAGTCAGAGGCAAAGCTCAATTGCACTATCTACTACAGAAGTTGAATATATGTCAGCTGCAAGTTGTTGTTCACAGACGTTATAGATCAAGTATCAGTTAGAAGATTATTCAATAAAAGAATAACAAATCCCAATCTTCTGTGACAACACAAGTACTATCAATCTATCAAAGAATCCAATACAACACTCAAGGGTAAAGCATATCGAAGTTAAACATCATTTTCTACGAGACTATGTACAGAAGGGAATCATTAGTCTACAGTTTGTTGAGACAAATCATCAATGGGTAGATATCTTTACTAAGCCTTTGAATGAAGAAAGATTCAAAGAAATCAAATGAAACTTGAATATGGTAGTGTTGAGTGACTAATCGTCTGACACGTCATGACTTAGATGATTTTTACATGAGGAAGATAAAAATTCATAAGTCTTCAAGAGCATAGTAACTGCAAGTTACAAACGGTAATTTTTTTTAAGAAGGAAGTATAAAGGAAATCCTCTCAAAACGTTCAAAACATCACTAACTCTAGAATACTCTTGAAATCCTCTGAAATCGATTTTTGCAGAACTCTACTCTTAATATCAAGCCCTTTCGATTACATTTTCATCTTTAGATACTAATCTCATTACTTTGAGAAGTTTCTACTGTCTAAAGATCAAAATGAAGCAAGCTATGATTTATGGAAGACATGTTGATTTCAACTCCCTAAAGAAGAATCAGATGAATATTGAATTAGAAGTTGATGCAGCTGAATGGAAAAACTTCTTTCAGGTCCGTGAAGCAGTTTATCTAAATGAAGTTTATGAGTTTTGGAAGAATGCAAAAGTAGTAGATGATACTGTAGTATCAATGGTGGATAGATTGTCGATTATTGTGACATGGAGCTAATCGAGAAGATTAATGAATGTCCATGTGTTGGAGCAGAGGTGTCTTATAACACTAGATAGATAACTGAAAGCCGTGTAGAGAAGGCACAGGTAAATCGACAACTCTTTAGAAGTAGTGACCCAAAGGACAAGAAGGTGTCAAATCTTGTTCCAAAGGCTAGGGTTCTACATTCTATACTTTTTCATTGTATTATACTAAGAACAAGATCGAAGAATGTTGTGTCAACTGTAGATGAACAATGCCTGTTCTATTTACTCAATCATCAAGCTATAAATCTTCCACACCTGATTTTGAGGTATATGATGAAGCCGAAGCGGGATTCTAATGCCTTACCATATAGCATGTTGCTAACAAGAATCTTTAGAAATTCTGGAATTCTTCTTGACAGAGGAAACAGGACGAAGATGAACATCAAAAGGCATTAGTAATGCGGGGACTATCTGTAGAATGGGATTGAAAAGTCCAGAAAGGAAGGGTAGGACTTCTATAGCGAAAGCAAGGACTGAGGGGGAGCGTATTGTTAGACACAGTGTGAGTGTAAATGCTACTCCCAAAGAGAAGAAGAAACCTCAATCCTTAGGAAGAAACTCTATACAAGAAAAGAAGAGTAAATCGTTAAGGGTAGCAACTAAGGCTGAGACAATGTTACACAGAGAAGAAAGCCAGGTGCATCTATCTGAAAAACAAATGTCGTTGAAAAGAAAGGCAGAGACACTTGATTTTGACTATGTTAAAAAATCAAGAAGATCACCAAGGTTATTAACTCTCCGACAAGAAGAACAAAAGAAAGGGAAAGGATTGACTCCTGGTGAAGATTTTGAGAAGGTAGAGAAAGCACCACAGACTACTAGGTCTTTAGTCTCAATTTTGCAACAAGAGCAGACAAAGTCAACTAAAGAGATAGGAATTAAAAGGAAGTTGGAGTTTAAAAGGAAGAAACCCCAACCACAACCACCTTCTAGATTGGTAGAAGAAAATAAGAAGTTGAAGACTAGTCAGAAAGAAAGTACTTCAACTAGTAGTCAACAAAAAGAAAAATCAGTTGAACATAGAGTGATATCTCATAATCCTATCAGAAAAGAGGATTTGAGAATGAAGGTGATAGAAGAAATGGTACCTGTTAGAAGCAGAAGCTCAATCATTATAAGAGAACCTGTGAAAAGATAGTCAAGGTACAAGTTGAACCTATATTGATCAATAATCGGTTTATACATCTTCTGAATCATAAAGAAAGAAGATTATATGGGATTCTAAGAGATTAAAAGTCAAAACCATATCTGTTGAAGATGACTAAAGATCGATACACTATCTACCCAGCTACAAGTAGAACATTGATCAAGATTGTACCAGACATACAACCTAGAGCTTCAAACATTGTACGCAATGTAGAAAAAGGGAAACTAAAGATGTACCATGAAGGAAAAACAGGTGACCTTACAGAAGAGCAGATACAAGAAGCTATGAGAAATATAGATGAGGCATGCAATGCAGAGCAATCAAGAGGAATCTATATTTCACACCATATTTCAAAAGCATCAGGAAGTCATTGTAGACACTTCACCACAGATGCAACTTCTTAGGTAGTTAGAAGAGTGAATAGAGGACAATACAGAACTATCAGGGTTGAAGATATTATTGTCAACTTAGAGATTTTGTGCACCTAATCATGCACTTTAGAGCTTTGAGTTTTATATCTTCAATTAGAGATGTCCTTCACCTCCTTAGAAAACCTATTCCAAAACTGCCTAGACCTGATGATCTTGATCTCCCTGAAGGCCAACAATTTTTCAAACCTCCTGTTCTGAAAATCATTGAACTAGATGTTTTATCTTTAGAAACATTTGTTGCTACAAACTTCTATCCATCAAGTGCACCTCAACAAGACACTACTATTAAAATGGAAGAAGTAAGACACTCTCAGCAGTGGAGTCAAGAAGCCTTAGTGAAGGAGATTGAAGAAATTCATACTAAGGTTGATGATCTGAATGACTCAATGGATGATCTACATGAGAAAATAGCCTATCTACGAGTTTCAATAGAAGAAGACCTCAAGTTGATCAGAACTGATATGCAACGCATGTTTTTTGAAATCATGAAGCATCTGAGATAAAGTTTTTGATTAATAACAAAGAAGGGGAGAAAAGAAAGAAAAAGGGGGAGAAAAGAAGAAAAAGGGGAAGAAAAACTGAAGAAAGAAGAAAAACATAAGAAAGAAGAAAAGAAAGAAAAGTAGAAGATAGCATATGTGTATTTTGTTTATTGTCTTCTTATTCATTTGTTGTTTTCTTATTCATTATCTGAATAAAATTTCATTCACTTTGATCTTTCTAAAATTATGATTATTTGTTATCATAAAAAAGGGAGAAATTGTTAAGTCAAGAGGACTTCACGATGATTAATTTTGATGACAATCAAATAATGATAATGTTAGAAATAAATGAACGTTTTGATAAGTGTATTAAGTGTGCAGAAGCAAAACACAGACGAAGTGAAAAACACAGATGAAGTGCACAATATAGACGAAGCGCAAAACACAGACGAAGTGGAAAATATAGACGATACAAAGAAGATATGTCAGTACGTCGGACAGTTACTTAGTTAGAGTTAGTTACAGAACTCAACTAAATAACGGTTTTCAAGATTCAAGAGGCGGTTATCAAGGATCAAGAATTAGTTAGAGACTTAGGCTATAAATACTAGTCATAGTCGAAGATTTTACGATCTGACAAATCTTATGACCTTTGAAAAATCATTTGATCTTTGAGCTTTCAAGTGCTTACTTAGAGAGGAAAAATTCTATAGTGCGATACTAAAAGAGCTAACCCTACTGTAACAAAAGCTTACAATATCTTTCTAGTGAGAGAAAGAAAAGACTGAGAGCCTGGAGAGGCTAAGGTAGCAGAAAGAATATTTTGTGTAAGAGACCTGAAGAGGCTCTGGAAGGGAAGAAAGAATACTTGTAATTTGTCAAAGTATAGTGAAACACTTAGACGAACTCTGAGGACTGGACGTAGCCTACGGTTTAGGGTGAACCAGTATAAAAATCGCAACGTCTATCTTCTATCCTTTTACTTCAGTTTATTTTGTTGTTAAACAATTATATAGAAGTTATTTGCGATTTAACTACGTAACAATTGTCGTATAATCTTTGTGATACTCTTTTAACAAGTTAGAGAAGTTCTTAACAAGATTTTGTATTCACAAAAAGGATACACCATTCAACCTCCCCTTTGTATATCTAGTTTCTTGTACGTAAATTCTATATTAACGTGTGATTTACTTCAAATTTCACATTGATGATTAATCCATCTTATTGTTGCATTTAGAGTTGCTCCTGCGTGATTTCGATGGAGCTTTGTTTTTCCTCCTTGGTTTATAGTGTTTGATGTGTTCCTGATGTAGCCGTGATTTTGTTTCGGGATTTGCATGAATAAACTGCCCAACTTCTTCAATTCTTCAACGTTATTCAGGGTGGCTTTTGGAACTTAAAAGCTGATTAATTTTTCTGATTTGACTGCGAAAGTAATCTTGGCGAATAACTTTCAAATCTATCTAGGAAGGAACTAATTCATCGGGAAGTTGTTTCTTTCTATCTCAACTGTATTTGTTTTTTTTCCTTGTTTATTTTAATCACTTGAGTTAGTTGTTTATTTTCTTTTCTTAAAAGGTTGTTGATAAAATCCTCTGTTGAGGTTAACATGAGTCGGTCATGTTATTGAGTGTGAAATACTTTCACGAGTTGTGAGGACAAACAAGGGATAATGTCAAGAGTTTAGTGGTGTCGGTTCAGTAAAGTCTTTTATAAATCTATTATCGTTAGTGAAAGTATTAAGCTAGGTGAGGACTCCGCAGATATAGGCAAGATGTGTCAAACTGAGTTAACAAATTTCAGTGTTTATTTACATTTGTGCGTTTAAATTTCGTTTTTTATTATGTTGGAAACAATTGTGATCAAATGGGAGATTTTGCAAAACTAATATACCCCTTCTACAATTTTAAGTTACATTCTAGTTTGTGCACGATACAAATGAAATCGCAGAATACCCAACATTGCTTCCTTATCTATCAGAACTTGATCAACAGCTAAAACAAAAGAATCACCAGCAAGATACCGAGGGTAAACAGGAGGCAAAAATTCGTATACCTCTGGAAAAGAAGTGATATGTATTGACGAATGAAATGTGGTATTATACCGCCACTCAGCTAATGACAACCATTTATCCAATTTTTTGGAGTGTCGGATGTCATGCTTCACAGATAAGTCTCTATTATATGATTGAGAACTTATGTTTGTCCACGGATTAAGGGTGATAGTTGTAAAAAGTTGCAGCTTAACTCCTTGTAAATGAAACCATTCCCTCGAAAAGTTACTTGTAAAAATAACATCTCGGTCACTAATAATCTTATGTGGCATACCGTGTAACTTGAAAATGTTATCCATAAAAATTATAGTAATTTTTCTATCATAGAAGGATGTGTAAAGGCATGAAATGAGCATACTTGCTCATTCCATTCGCAACAAGAAATATCACCAAATAGCCTCCAGATAAAGGTTAACCTTCCACATAATTCATAATAATGTCATTCCACACCTGATGGGGAACATTTAGAGGTTAGAGTAAACTAGGAGAAGCTACAATTTCATACTTATTCTTTTGGAAAACTTCACATTTCCTTGCAAACTTCCTTACGTCTCTCTATAACCTTCACCAAAAAAAAAAAAATCATCCTCATAAGTTTCAACCAATTGGAATGTCCTCCATAGGCAATAGAATGAGATAATTCAATTAATTTGAATCGCAAATGAATTGAATTTCCCACTACCAAGCGTCTTTTTCGCCGCAGAATACCATCTGTCTATGAATAAATTGTCCCTTTATAATAAAAATTATTGTATTTGTTGGATTAACTTTTGAATGGATAAGTCATGTTGCCAACTATCCTTGATTTCTGAAAGTAATTCAATGTGTACTTGCGAAATGGGAATCACAAAAAACTCTGAGCTATTCACTCTTGATAGAGAATCTACCACAAAATTATCCACTCCTTTTTCATACTTAATATAGAAATCAAATCCCATCAACTTAGGTAACCAGTTCTATTGAAAAGGAGTGGTGATTCTCTGGTCCATCTAATAATTTAAGTTATGATGATCCGTTTGAATTAAAAAATGTCTTCTAGTGAGGTAGTGCGACTATTGTTTTACAACCATAACTTTAAATAAAACTCTTTTTCAAAAAATGAAAGGTGTTTTTATTTGTTAGAGATTGTTTTGTTAACAAAAGCTATAGGATGGTTATCCCACATAAGTATTGCTCTAATTCCCCTACCACTAGCATCCACCTCAATTACAAACTCCTTCAGGAAGTTCGGGAGAGCCAATATTGGAGCTATTGTTAATACATGCTTCATAACTACGAATGCGATTGTTGCCTTTTCATTCCACACAAACAAATCCTTCTTCAACAGGTTTGTCACAGGTTTACTTATTTGTCCATAACCCTTAATAAACCTTCTATAATATCCACCTAACCCTAGAAATCCTCAGGGTTGCTAAAGTTTCTGCGGTTGGGGCCAATTCAACACTGTATGCACCTTTTGTGGATAAGTCGATACTCCCTTTACCACTAATTATATGCCCCAAATATTCTACTTGATCAACCCTAAAGGAACACTTGGATAGCTTCGTATACAACTGTTTTCCTTTTAAAATCTCCAATACCACCCGTAAATGTTTCAAATGCAACCTATAGGATTTGTTATATATGAAAATATTATCAAACAACGCTAACACAAACCTTCTTAGGTATGATTTGAAAATCTAGTTTATTAGACTTTGAAAAGTGGCTGGCATGTTTGTCAATCTAAAAGGCATTACAAGAAATTCGTAATGAACTTCATTAGTTCTAAAGACTATCTTGTAAATGTCTTCTTCATGCCCTCTAATCTGATGGTATCTCGCTCAAAGATCTAACTTCGAAAAGCACCATGCGCCATGTAATTCATCAAACAACTATTCTACTAAAGGAATGGGAAAATTTTCCTTTATTGTGTATTGATTAAAAGACCTATAATCAACATAAAACTGATAGGACCCACCTTTCTTTTTTATCATGATTATAAGATTTGAGAAGGGACTAACACTCTGTCTAATGATCCCTTGTTGTAGCATGTCTTCCACTAGATCTTTGACAACACTTTTCTAAACTTCAGAATGCCTATAAGATCGAAGATTCACAGCTTCAGTACCCTCCCTCAAGGTTATTCTATGATCGTGAAATCGAGATGTATGTAACCTTGTTAATTCTTCAAAAATAATTTCAAACAATTTTAATAATTTTTGTAATTGCTCCTTAAACATTGCAAGCAGTTCCGCATCTAATTCTTCTTCTATTGAAGTTCTTAATTCCACTTGCTGATCCTTTTTTTTTCTTTAGTTTCATCATTTTGAGACACCAGCATAAAGTAACATAAAACATCCTTGTTATCCCACATTCGAGCTATTTTTTCTCTGGTACCTACACCAAGTTTGTGCACCCTACACTTGTTAATTCCATCTCCTAACCAAACCAACAAAATTTCATAGTCCCCTTTTGATAGTTGAATACAATGTCATCCAAAATTAATAACCATTACACTCCTAACACCAGACCAGTTCCACCAAAGTCTATCACTAATAAATCCACATAGAATTCATTACCTCGTATTTTTCACCTTAAATTTTGACATATATGTTTACAGCTCATATTCATTTGGATTCCTATCACAATTGATAACTCTTTCACCTCTTCTAATCCACAAATTGTCGGTACTCCCCCTATCTACCAATATATGAATTACTATTCCATCTTACATACCTTGCACTTTGATTTGTTGGTACTTCGCCATAGACGCTTCCAATATGGCTTGCAAGGATATGCTCGGTGAGTCTTCTTCATCAGTTACATTACCTTCTTCATTCTCCATCTCATCCTTAGCTACATACATATGAAACATTTTCTTTTTGCACCTATGTTCAGGAACATACTTCTTTTCACACAAAAAACACAATCCTTTAACTTGACACTTGTCCAATTCCTTGCTAGAAGTTGCTTTGCCCCACTTCACTTCTCTATCCCCCTTCTAATTCCCTTGCATTAGTGTAGGTAACAACTTGAAAGGCTTCAATATAGTCAGTGCTCTTCCAACATAATATGACCCCTTTTGATGAAAATTTCCCATTAATCCACAATGTGTTGCCACCATCTCATGTTTTCTCTTTAGTTTATAAGCTTGTTGAAGAGTTGTGGGGTTCCACAGTTTAATTGGATATTTAATCTCCACTTTCAACCTTTTCAAAAACACACTCACCAAATAAGGCTCTGGTTTCACCAACTTTTGTGATAACATGTTAAACTCAGCATAATACTCCTTCGCTGTACCCTTCTATTTCAACTCTGTTAACTCTCCTATCAGATCTTAAAAGGTTGTTTCTCTAAACATTTACTCCAATGCAAAACAATTCTCACCCTAACTGGGAGGATCCCTAGTCAATTGATTCCTCACATATAATGCATGTTAGGCTAAAGCTTCCTTGCCAAATACATTGTTGCCCACTCAACCTTCAACTTAACTGGTGTACAATCTAGTGTAAAAAATTGCTCGCATTTAAACACCTAAGCTTGCAAATTTTCTCCTTTAAACGCCAATAGCTCAATCTTACTACACCTCATAGGGATGGTGTAATGTCCCCTATGATAACCGTCTCCATTCACAATTTCAAGGGCCCTTTGATAAACATTTTCTTTGACTCTATTTTTACTATTAATTTTTTAAAACAATTGAGTAATCTATTCTTTCAATTCCCGCTTACTTCTTTCATGCCTTGTCTCTGACTCTTGCATTTGACTGCAGGGACCTTCCTCTACTGGCCTCTACTCTGGACCTTGCGTTCCTTCTACCATATTACAACGTTAGCTATAGCCTGAATCACGACCATGATACCAATTTGTTACATGTATTTGTTTTGTGATTGAAATTGAGAAATTAGGGATGAAAACATTGAAAGAGAATAGAAGAATACAAAGGAGGAAGAAGTTGAGCGGAAGAGAGGAGCTTTTCAGTGAGACAATGTTCAGTTACAGACATCCGTTGCTTTTTCCCATCTTTTCAACGAATACAACACTGTTGGAAATCAGCCAATTACATCAAGATAATTGTCCCCCCGTACATAACTATGTTTCATTTATTAACTATTATGTACAATTTTACGTCACTTAATGCTTCTTTTATTCGTAAGCTTCGCTCCTATTACGGTGACGTCTTATTTATTTACTTGTTATCATCAATGCTAGGTCGTATAACTCTTCTTCTTCGATCATTTATCATATCTAATCTCAGATCAACCTCGAGGGCTATTCCTCTATCGCAAACACCATGAAGCCAAGACTTAGTTGGAGTTACGAAATTTGTTCCGAACAATCTCAAAAGAAAACGAAAATAAATAAATAAAAAGCAGCTTCATCGATGAAGCAGCAACTGGGAGTGTAAACAGTGAAAGTAAATTAGTTATGCTAATGGCAGTATCATAAACAGTAGAGACGAAATGAGGAGTGTTTAGTTTCCCAGAAAGTGAGAAAGTAAGATGAATTGACAAACAAGCAACTAAACAAAAAAACATTCAAGCGAAGTTAATGACTCAAGAATGTTCCTGAGAAATGGTCTAGGAAAACGAAGAACAACCCAGAAAGCAAAAGAATGTCTCTGAGATTTTGCGTCTAGTGCGCGTGATGCAAGCAGAAATACACCAAATATAACCCTGTGAAATGCTAGTTCTAATGCGTCCGAAATCAGATCAAGTTTTGATGCCCACTAATTCAACCCATAAAGCCAACAGGTTTGCACTTGCCTCACCACCATTGCAGCATTTGGCTCCATAACCAATTTCATCTTTTATTTGTCGGTTGATTCAATGAAATAATATTAAAAACCTAAAGCAAACGGGAAATAAGTCTTTAAGTATATAAATATATTAACTTGTATCATTGCAGAAATCTATTCATCAGGCTATTAAAACCTTATGTCGAGAAGAGGAAAAAAAAAAAAAGTTCACGGAAGTCCTAGTTCAAGTTCTCAGGTAGAGAATTTACATATGTATTGCCCATAAATGACCAACAAAAAGATATATGACAACATAAAGATACAAGGCAAATGCAGTAACCCAAATTTCTCCTCCAGAGTATTCCGGCAACAACCTCAAACTCCGGATAAAAGGTGCTGATGGTAGAAGAACATCACTTAGTGCTATCTTCCACAAAAGACCAATCCTATGAAGAAATGAAGGTCTTGAGGTTAGAGCTGTACACCTGTATTCGCTATACTTCAGTCTCTTCGAGTCTGAGTTCAGCTCCTATCTACAACCTCTGCTGGCAAGTTCAGATCAAAATAGCCACCATCTTCCTTTCTAGCACGTTTCAAAGCAAAGCATCCACTATCATCTGAACTTCCAGAATCTGAAGGTCTCTCACACTTTGATGTCCCACCTAAAAACAAGAAGTCACTCTTTAAATAAGAGATTTTGGTAGATAAATCATCTACTTTCCACTTCACGATTCTATCCCTTCTATTAAAAGGCTTCTAAAAATTGAGCTAAAATAACAAAATTTTCATCAGGTTTTTCAAGCATAAAGTTGTGCTCTTCCATATAATTGTCTTCCACTGCAATTCAAAATGCTTTTGAAGTGCAGGAATATGATAAGCAAAATATGGCCATTCATGAATCGGGAAAAGTTTCTTTGTAGTTGTACAAGAGAAATTCATGTCAAACCACAAAAATTTACAAGAAGCAAAAACTTTAAGCTGGATCAATGTTAGCAAAATCTAGGAACGGCAGATGGAGAGTACCAAGCTCGTAATTTCAAGCAAAATAACAATGAAACAAAGTACAAAACCTTCTATTGCAGCAACTGCTGCCTAAGAGTTATGTGCTAGAACCAAAAAAATTACTTCAAGAGTAATATTAAACTTCGCCCACCACTTGATGATAGAAACATATTTGTAGCATTGGTTTTGGAGCTCCAACCACTGCTCAGTTCTGATGCCTTCTCAATGCCCTTTGACTTGTATGGAGCTATGTTATGCATACCCGGTTGGAGAGAACCCAACAAATCATTTTCAATGCACTCGTACCTGCAAGAAAATTCGTTATTTCAAGAATTTGGAAAGTCCAAGAAGAATTTTCAAGTGTTTTAACTCACATTTTCTTACAAAGTGAATCAGTGACAACAGAAAGATTAATGACTTGCATTCTTATATCCATTACTTTATCATCACTGTATTGTTCAAAAGGCTTCTCCAAAAACTGGGAGAGTTTCTCAACATTTGACTCAAGCTGCTGTTGTTGATCCTCGAATAAACTCTGCTTTATCTCCCTGTCCACCTCTGTCATTCCATCCTCCAAAAGCTCGTCACCAAACATATAAAATGCAAATGGGTACGAGTATGAAAGAACCCGCCGTGATCTAAAAAGTCTCTGAAGTCCATTTGTTACCCAGCTGAAATCTCGGAGTCTTGATTCCTTCTCTTCTGAAATTGACACCTTACGCATAATTGTCTTTTTAAGTTTACTTTCAAGTTCAAAGGAATCTGTATGAGCTTTATAACGATTATGATAGTGCATGTATCGGTATAGATCCCGCTTTGCCCTCTCAGTTTTTTTCTCTTGATCCTCTTTATATCGACCACAACTGTGGCCAGCTATCCTTGACCACGTATGGTCTCTACCAGTAGCTCCACCGCACAGCCAACTGCGTGAAATGAGAAATGACACAAGTATCATGTAAGCACCAATATGAAAAACATTAGTATGAGACAGGAAGATGTGGCATGAAAGATCAAATCTGAGATGATATATCCATTCACAGATAATAGTCAGAACAAGCTAAGTCAAACCTAACCATCTAACTGTTCGAAAGAGCAAGAAGCAACCACGTGTGACTCATGCTGCCTACGGTTTAAGAGCAAAGAGAATTGTTGGGATTATCGTTCACGTGAGAACATAAAATCAATAGGTCAAATTTAGAAACAAAATGCCTTTTTATGAACCTACTGACTACCATTCCTTTGCTTTCTGTTCTCCTTATGAATAAGAATTAATCATATTGCATGTGCAACTATCAAAGCATGACAGTGAGATCCTCACCAAAATGCTTGTCCACATACACAGCTGACAAGGTTACAGCCACCATTCTTCTCCACTGGTTTGTGACACTTGGGACAAGGTTTTGTATGAACTGTGATCCAGTTGACGGTTTCAGATTCATCTCGGCACTTTTTACTCCAGAGCTCCCACATCAAACATGAACAAGGCGAGTGTGTCTCTGACAAGCAACTAAAACAAAACTGCATGCCACACAAACATTCTACCTCGCAAAATTGGTCTTCCTCCGCTCTTATAGCATTCCCACAATGAGGAGTGCTTGGACACCATTTTACCATTTTGTTGTCCTCAATATATGACTCAAGGAGAAACCGCTCAAATTTTTCTGCTAAATCAGGATGCCTTTTGCTTACTAGGTTTCTAACAACAGCCTCGTCACAGATAGCATTGCATTTGTATGCCATGCAACGAATGCGCTTGCTCTGACCCTCATTTATTTTCACAATAAAGTGCTCTGTCCAACCTTCAAATGGAAAAATCAATATAAGAGATGTCTTCAGCGATCTTTGCTGCATTACATAAACAGTGACGGAGACTAAAAGTTCAACCCATATTGGCGAGGAGACAAAAAAGAAAAAAAAGAAAAAGAAACAATAGAACATTTTATCACAAGGCTTGACCTTTTAATAAATAAATAGCAGGAAATTCTACAATTTTTCAGCGTGAATTTTAAAAGGTCAGCACTAATAAGTTAACATCTTTCTTATTTTCGAAATGCACATCCAGTTCCAATAAACTTAAAATCACACTAAATTCAATTTTAGCCAAAGTTCAATGTGCTTATGTAAAGATAGAATAGAAAAGCAAACCCAAGTTGTCATAAAGGGCATGCTTGCAAGGGAAAACTGATCAAGAATGGTAATAGCACTTACAGTCATTACAAAATGAATGGCCACAGTCCATCTTAGTAGCCTTATCATGAGACAAATCTTCTATGCAAATATCACATCTAACTGTAGAGCATGAAGTCTGTTGTGAGTCATTATCCTGACTTTCAATGATAGTAACACCAGCTTCAGTAAACAAGAATGATTTCCCTTTCTCTACAAGAACAGCAAATAGCCTCTCAACATCCCAACGGTAATGGATCAATAAAGTTCGAGCATGATGTTCTCTTAGTGATAGCAACTCCATTACTCTACGTAAATCCTCCCTCTTTGTACATGTATTCAAAGTCAGGTATCAGTACTTGCTGCATTAGAATATCTAGAATATAACGATTCTAATGATCAGTTTTCATTTTCTGAGTTTACCTGAGCTGCCACTAGGGATTCTTTTCTGATCACCTGCCAGATGCTAAAGAGTTGAGTAAAACGAAACCAAATGTCTATAATGCAAGAAGTTTGGGTACTAAAAACAATATCTTCAGTAGTCCACATTGAATACCCAACAAATAAAAGCAAAAACTTTGTTCCAGAGATCAACATTTTGATAAGTTATACGCCCATTAGTCAGAAAAGACAATTTAAAAAGATCTATTAAAGAAAAACAGTCCACGTTGGGCAGAAAACAGCTGAAAACTTCAAAAGGATCGACTTGATAATCAGCTATTGCATAACATTGACAAATTCATGAATCAGATGAACCAACACAACGGACTCATTGAACTAAACCAAACCTTTCCAATCAACCCCGTAATTAAATAGAAGAGAGAAAAAAAATCCAACATCCGAAAACGGTAGACTTTAAAAAGAAAGAGCAAGGAAGCCAAAATCTTGAAACAAACCTGGCGAGAATTACATAAATTTCCAGTCGTTACCATCGCAAATCCACATACAACCCTGATTATATTCATTAAACCACGAACAGAAACTAGGGCAAAACGAGACCCAAAAAGAGAACTTTTAAATGAAAAAGTAGGAAAAAAAAGTCGAAATTTAATTACCTTAGGACCCTTGGGGGTAACTCTCTGGAAATGGGAATCTTCATTATCAAGACCGTCGAGAAACTCCCGATCATCGGAGTAGTAGCACTCCTCGTCACTGTCACCGTAATCCTCCATCTAAAATCAAATTAATTGAACCAACCTATGTACAATCTAATTCCTTCGTAAAAATGCGATAAAGGAATCGAATCTAATCCCCTAATCCGAGGAGGTTTCCGATGAGATAGAGGATTGCTGGCGACAAGAGAGAAGCTAAGAGGTGAAGAATCGGGGGTAGAGAGAGAGAGAGGAAAAAAGGTTGAGCATTTGTTTGCGAGGCGTACTATTATTTGCGTGTGAAGAGGCTATGCTATGCTGTCGTTTCAGTCTGTTCAAATAAGAGAAAGTGTCTGCAGTGAATTGTAAGGGTTTCTTTTTGTTTTTTAATTATTATTAAACATTTTTTTTGGTTATCAATCATTAAACTGCTTTTTAAAAAATTTATAATATTATGTACTTCGTTAGGAAATAAGGGTAAGTCAACAAAAAACATAATCTCTTACATCCAATTTAACATTGAAAAAAAATAAAAGTTTGGACCTGAAACTGAAATTGTAGTAGACAATATTAGACCGTAGGAGAATAAAATAATACACAAGCTCTCCGCGAATAAAGTCATAATGTACGTAATTTTATAAAAAAGCTTTTTTTCGTAACTTAAATTTTCACACATTACTTGAATGTTTTATAAGTGGGAGTTGAAGAAGAGCATGTATTGATAATTTAACTAATTTCGTTTCTGGTTTCAAAGGCATGTATTGTTGCATATAATGATTATTTGTATTATGGGATGTTCCTTGTTACTTCTCGCATTTGCTTTTGTGTTGTTTTATGGTGTCTTTGACCATTCAACTAGTTTGAACAAAATGCATCACCAAGGAACCATCCAATCCAATGAGATGTTCAAATTACACCCTTCACCATCCCAAGATTCTTATCTTGAATTGGCATATACATAATCAATTCCACATGAAAATATTGGTTGGTTGGTAGCAAAGCCATGCATTAAAGTTCTTACAACTTCCAGTTATGAAGTTAAATGAATCATTGATGCAATAACCATAACAAGAATTGAGAAATTGAAGTTTACTGGTCTACAAAATATAATCCGCCCCTACTTCTAATTCTTCTTCAAGTAGAGACGTAAGACGCATACCAAGAGCATAACTACTTGAGAAAAAGAAAGCTCCAACCAGTTCTAAGAATCTCCCCCGATGCTGGTTCGGAAAATATAATCCTCCCCTTCTAATTCTTCTTGAAGTAGGCGTACGGCTGGCACCTCATTTTTTTCACCACAATCGACACAATACTCGTCCTTTGATGCTCTATTTCCCTGAGAAATGTCAGTTTATAATTTATGAACTTCTCAAAAACGTAAATAAATGATAAAAACTTAAATACGGAACAGTCCGTAATATCTTTATCTTTTGATCTTCCTCTCCAGATCTCAAAGATATCCTCAAGTTAGAGAGAAATCCCCAAGTCCAGTTTCAAAGAATTAAAGGAAATGTTGTGGAGTAACGTGGATTTATATCAACAGTCTAACAAGTTTAGCTGATGAATGAACAATCTGGAGGCTCACCTTCCTCAAGACGTAGAAAAAATAGTGGAATCCATCACCAAAAGTGCACCATTCAACAGACCACGTAAATTCAGGAGCGTTAAATAAACCTCGTCGGAAGTGTGGCTGCACAGGATGAACATAAAATCAGAACAATGGCACAGACAATTTCCATCTCCAAGACCCTAGATAATTCTCACACCTAAAACAAGACCGCTCTTAAAAGTGATAAATTCTGATTTTGAATCCACCTGACCAAAAGAAATCGAGATGAAAATGCCATCTGATTTTAGAACTCTGTGAACACCTTCCAGCATTGCTTTCATCCTAGTTAAAGCTTCACACCTTGGATTCCATGGGTCACCGCTATCGACAAACAATACGTCCTTCACAGGGAAAAAAATATTTATGCTTGTTAGGCACAAAACTCATCTTAAAACTCAAACATTAGGCAATTGAAAAATGACAATTGTGGTGAATAATCTAAAAGAAGTTTGAAAAGAAAAGAAAGTAGCAACAGTCTTAAGCATCTATTTACCATTGTTCCTTTCTCAACAACCACATCAAAAGACTCGTTGCTAAAGGGCAGGTCTAGCATGTCAGCTTGCAGCACTTTTATTTCTGATGATTGGGGTGACAAGAGAGAAAAACTATGAAAATACTATTTAATGTTTACTGTTTCATCCTAAAAGTAAGTCCTCGTGCAGAAACGTAGCTTTGAATGTCATGTACTTGAACACAACAACTCCAACCCACTTCTTTAACAAGGTATCAACAAACAGGAACTGTATTTTTGGATCTGTGAAATGGCAAACATCTAATACGGTTTTACATTAAGTAGGAAAGATGATTCCAACAGTTTCCAACAACACATACCTTCATATCCCTTGGCCAACAATCGTTTCTGCATCTTCTCCACTGCAATGGCAGACAGATCAATGCATGTTATCTCAACGATTCCATCTTTGTACATCTCTTCAGACAACTGTGAATTGCCACAACCAAGCTCCAATACCTACACCATCCAGCCACCTAGTCAACGAATAACTCCCAAAACGTATCTACTCGCCGAATTTTGACAGAGAGCTAAAACAAGACGGGACAAAGCTACCAACTTAGGACAATTTGAAAACTTGCATAATTGAGCTACTGTCCAACTATCTCAACATTCACACAACTAGAACCCATTTTGTTAATTCTAGTAAAGCAAATGCAATGAGCAAACCACAAAATTCAACTTTCAAAAATACATATCTTTTTAAAAAAAGGAAACTAGTATTCACCAGTGAACCCCTTTTAGGCCCTAGATAACAAAACAGTAAAAATGGTAACTTTGATCTTTAAAATGAAGCAGTTTGATCAATACTCATATACTAAACGGGAAAAAGAGAGGGATTAGGACAATACGGAGGAGTTGGTGGGGACATATGACTGAATGAGATGACGAAAATGAGAATAACCTTTGAACCACTCGTAGTGCTCCTCGTGAGAGAATCTCTCATCCCTAAATAAAAAATCGAAAACATCGAAAATTACCAGCATGAAAGAGGGGTTCCAAGTTAGAGACAATTGAAAAAGAGACAGAGAGATAGAAACACAAAGTTGAGATTTTTTTTCAAGATGCTTTGTTACCAGTACTGAGGGTCAAGGTAAGACAGAACGTTGGAAGGAGTAAAGTCCCGCTGTCGATTCCTGTCTTGGGTCTGATCCATTTGTAGCACTGATCCTCACGTTGATTCAACTTCTCGACTTTCTTCTACTATTCTCTTCTTTGCTCTCCTTCCAGCCGAATAAGTAGCCTTAGATCCAGTTATAAGAAGACGGTCCAATTTTTCATTTCAGTAAATCAAGTATTTAATTAAATTATTTAATGAATAAATGGTTCCGAATTAGATAAGAGTTGTAGTATTTTTATTTTTAATCACTTAAAAATAAAAATATTTTAATTTTTAAAATTAAAATATTTTAAAAATTTGTGTTTCAAAATCACTTATTTCGCAAAATAAATAGATATTTAAAAAAAAAAAAGAAGATAAACCTCTCCTATCACAACGACGCCTGGCAAAAGCAAGGTGGGCATCTATTCAGCCCATCTTCATAAATAATAAAATAAAGTTTATCTTTGTCTTTATAAAAAATAAAATAAAACATATCAATTTTATTTACTCTTGAATTTATAAAGAACAATAAAATGATTCATATTTTATTTATTTTTATTTTTTATAAGAGCTTAAAGATCGGCAAAAATAGAAATTTTTTTACTTTACCAGAATCTATAAAATATTAAGAACGGCCATGCCTTTGACACACTCTTATTATTAACAGACCATTTATCTGGTGCATATCTTGAGTCACGTTGGGCAAACTTAATATTCCACATAATAAGAATTAATATAACAACAAATTCAATATGTAGCAGTTGACATCCTACACAGCATACTGCAAGACTAAAGCTTTCAGCAACAAAAACCTTGTCTGGACTATACAGCAAAACAATGCTTGTACTTTGGTTCCCGCAATTTTCACTTGCTAGTCTCTTCATAGTATAAGCTGGCACGAACAAGATGATTCATGTTTTGCTCAAGGAAAGTCCCATATTTCTTTACCTCTTCAAATGCTCGGGTAAAAGCTCTTCTTTCACTTCAATTTCTCCAGGGGAGGCCTTGGAGAAGTCGGGGGCTTTAAGTCTTCATACCTTGGTAATTAGAAAAAGTAGAGAAAACAGTTAAGCCTGGGAGGTTTTTGACAAGTAAAAACAATTTCTGTCGAGCTTGGAAGTTGATTTTCAGAGGTAAGAACAAGCCTGAAAATTATAACAATAGCAACATATCTCAATTGAGCAAGAGATTGAGAATCAAAGTTTACATGGTATAAGGTGAAAGTGGCTTTTGCTTTGGCTTTGGCTTTGGTTCTATTTGATGTACCTCATTCACTGATGCAGGTGAAGGTGCAGTGTTTCCTATTTTAGGCCCCTCTTCATAAGCAGACAGGGATGATCCAATAGGCGCTGTAGGAGATGGTGATGTGGGAGGTTTCAGATCATCGTACCTGAGAGCATAATAAGCAGCAATAAACAGAACAAAACGAGGAAGAAGAGCCACTAGAAGTCTAGAGAACCAGGAAAGACTAGTTAGTTGATGCTGCACATTCGAACAACTTGAGGATGTCAAGTGGATCATATTCATAGCAGCTTACAAATAGATGCCTAGAAATTCTAAGGTATCTGTTTTTCACTTTGCATTGGATTAAGGTGGTAGAAATTGCAGGGGCTCTCATGCAAGCAACCAAGTATCGTGTCAAGTGAATGAAACTGAACTAGGTTTTTATTTGGTGACCTAGATCAAAAGTTAATTAGCAGCTACTTTATTATGATATTCTTACACCAGGAAGGGTGAATGACGTGAAGCAGAATCTGGCATAGGATTACTGTTAACTATGACCATTGCTACGTCATTGCCTCCTGTTGGTGGTGTTGAAGCACCAGTGGCCACTTCTTTGGGGCCACTTATTGTTGGACTTGGAGAGGTAAGGGGCTTCAGAACTTCATAACTACCAAATAATGAACTATGAACACACATGTGCAAGCCAGAATCAGTGGAGTTCATTGAAAATTTTTCTTACACGAAATAGGGAGAAAGAGGCCTTCCTATCTTTGCTGGTTTTGTCTCTGTAATCTCAGGTGCTGTCTCAGAAGAGCTTGTCTGAGCATCAGAAGAAACCGGTGATGCCGCATCTATAGGACTGGATATTATTTGTTGGCCAGTGGGCGCACTTGGAGTAGGAGAAGTGGGTGGTTTCAAATCTTCATATCTGTTAGGGGCATAACATAATATGAATAACACTATAACAAAGGCAAGCACAAAAGCAATAAAACCTAGTAGCAATAAGTCCATCAGAGACCGCATTCGTCTTTAGATAAGGCTACAAGAATATGCAAAATTGCTTCAGCTTGGATTGCAGTTGCAAGTATACACCAAATTACTCTTCTTTCAAACTTCTCAGTAAGAACACCACGATATTGACCTTAACTTGTACATCTATTTAGATAGCGACTGAAATTAGTAACCAACTTTAGCAAGAGGCCATACAAAGCCTGCACATGGTGTCAAAAGGTTCACTTATAACCGGCTGTGACCTTAGAAGAACCTAACTTGGAAACATTGAAGCAGATAGAAGATAAGAACATTGCTATATGCTTCTGCCTTCCATTGAGTTTTCAAATATTGCAAGCGTAGGGATATTGCAAATCCTTAAATTATAGAAAATCATGGCATCTTGGCCTTACGCAGTATAAGGCGAGAGTGGACTTGACACCTTAACTTTTACTGAAGGTTCCTTGGAAATGGTAGAGCTTGCCTCTGTTACAATATCCTTGGTGGGCTCAACCATAGGCATATCTGCTGAATCTGATCCCTGTGGATATAAGACATCTCAGTTTTGGGTCCTAAGAGTTTCTAAAAGGAAAATGTTCAAATTCACTGGGAGAAAATTTACTTTGTATATGTGTGTGTATATATACAGATAATCAAATCAAAGCATCCATTTCTTATGCAATTTAGATGTAATCAACTATTTTCCTAGAGAAATGACTGATACTACAGTTTTAGGCGCTCTAGCCTCAGAGTACTACACCAACGGCCAATCATTTCAACGCTTGTGTTTGGAAACAAATCATTTTCTGGATCTATTAGCTACATAAACTAAATATTTAACACTACACTAGCCTGGGTATCACAGTTTATGAACCTAAATATTTTCTCAAAATATTTGTTGCAAATACACTTTCCAGATTAGAAACTTGGATGCGTCCAGTATAAGAAGGCAATGATCTAAATTACTGCCATCTATTGACAATTACACTCCAGAGACACCTGCTCCTGAGGAAATGCATCCTCAAGCTAGGTTGGCTTGAGGTGAAAGTTATGCTCTTGAGAATACTAGAACAGAGGCTCTTCATTCTTTGAGGAAGAAAAAAGGAGGGTACCTTTGGTCGTGTGCGTTGGGATGGTATCTTTGCAAGAAGCTTATCCAATGGAGTTAGTGGTGCAGTTGTCTCAGCAATTACTTCCACCACTTTGCAGTATGACAGGTCAGAGTTCTTGGCCATAAATGCAATGAGTTCAGCAACCTGCAAATTTTTTAATAAATTTTTCTGTTAAAAATGTCAATGAGACCTTGAAACTTTTCATTATTTAAAGGATGACATGTATAATCAATGGACATGACAAGAAAAACAGGAATTCAAAATAGACAAATTATGAGCCTAGCATAAACAATGGTGTAAGTGAAGCAAGCACGGAACTCAACTAAGTCTCAAATCGAAAACCCAGGAAAGAAAATGGTGGAAATGACAATTGTGATTCTTGTGGAGAAAATATGAAAGAGAAAATACCTGAAGATTTGACACCTGGCCACCAAATAGAGTATCTTCTTCTGAAAGGGAAATGTTATGAGTTTCCTTGTAAGCATCAGTGGGCCGCTCCATTCCTCCAGGTCTTACTATCTGTAAAGCACTATGAACAATCAAGTTCAAGCCTGCAGCACATATTTATAACTTCTGCCTCCAACTAATAGATGATCATTTCTGTGCCTACTCACGGTGTAAGGAAGGCCACTTGCTATGAGTGCTTCTTCTGCTTTCCTCTTCCATATCAGAACTCCCCAAAACAAACTATAGTAATAAAAGCCAATAAATATCAAAACATCTTGTTGCTAATAGCATTACTTAGTATGCTAATGCTCCTTTTGTGTCAGATTACCACTTACTTTAGAATAGCAGCTGGAAATCCAATTTTGTTTGTCCCCAATGATGAAACCATGATAAAATGGTCCACTTTGGCAGTAGTTGCTGTACATTAAGAGAAGTGATCAACTTTCGAAAATGCTTAGTACAACAGCATTGCTACCTGCACGGCACAATATCTTTTACCTGCATCAATAAGGTTTTTGGTAGCCTGATAATCAATTCGATAAGGACCTGTTATGTCAAACACTTCCTTCTCACTGGCTCCAATGCAGCATACAACTATAGATGCATTTCCCAGTGATGGTACAATCTGATCTTGTTTCTCCAAATCACATTCCACAATTTCAAGTCTTTCAATAGCTGAGTTAATCACCAAGACTATCTTTTATTAGATATACATAGTATCCCTTTTTGCATATTAACCTAACCTTTTTACACTGGAAAATGCCCTTTGAAACTCAAATCAATAAGAAGTTAACACGGTTTCTCTTACGCTGAGGTCCTTCAGGATCAACTTTCAGGTTCTTGACACTCTACAGCTAAAGCATCGATGTCAGTAAGTGCACATCAAAAAGGGAATAAGAGATCAAATGAAATAGATGAAGATAATTTGATGAAGAAAGTTGCACCTGCACGAGAGTTTCTGCTCGCTGAGCACTTCTTACAGCAGCTTTAACTCGAAATCCAAGTTTTAGAAGCTCCCTGAATTAATTTATATTTGTTTAGAACGTGAACCTCACAGAAAAGTTAGAATGAAACAAATACAAATGTGAATGCAAACACTACGCCTATTTGAACTGAAGTGATGCTATGCTTGGATGTTACATTCATTCATAAAATCCAATCTTATAGAACATAAATTATTATGAAGTAACCTCACTGTTCGTGACCCGACTCTGCCAGTAGCACCGGAAACAAATGCAAGCTTCTCATCTTTTTGTCCTACATCCCCTGGAATTGCCTCCACCATTTGTGAGCTAAATTTCGTTGCACCTTAAAAGAAATCCATGAACATCAATTGCAAACCAAAAGGAGACATACAAAAGATGATCAATCTTTCTTAAGCCCAGAAACAAAAATGGGAGAAAACAAAAACTATTCCTCTGTTTCTGTAGTATACAGTTCATGGTTGTAACTTCAAAAACTAGTGCAGAATTAAAGTCTAGCTCTCATGATCAACATCAAGCTACGCACCATTTGCATGTCAGCTGGCTTTCGGCTTTGCATTTACGCTTTCAGAACTTTAGAGGCATATTGAATGTCTGGAAGCAAGCTTTTCTAACAATCTTTCTATTCTCAAATGGCTTACATTGTAAACTTTCTTACATTTTGCCTTAAATACTCGTGTTAGCTAGGCAAACTGAAGACAATTGTTAAGAGCTTGGTAGGGGAAGTTCGTTCAATTTAGTAAAAGGTGCCTCTGGAAAAGCATAGCAGCATAATTTACTTTCCCTGAAGCTCACCTTCCAAGGAAGACGGGAGATCAGAACTAAAGAACCGAAGACTTCAATGAGTCAAATCACAAAGACCCAGTATCTGTAAACTAAGAAAGAAATCAAATTGATCAAATATAAGAGACTAGAAATCTACCTACCTGAAGTCTGAGCCTTTACAGCGAAAAGTTTGAACTTTCTGGCATTTGGGTGCCTAATGAAATTAGGAAACCGAAGGAGCTGACCATGTAGAGAACTTTTCTCAGTAAACCCAGCTTTTGCTTTTGTTAAGGAGGTGACAATGGTGGTGACAGATGACGGCTGCAGAGAACAAGACTCCATTTTTAAGGAGTGATGATGTTGCAACTACAGCCTGATGAAAAAACAGACAGCGTTATATCTTGGTACTTCTGTTTCAGCCGGGCAGTTGTGGCACTCTCCACTCCATGTGGATGTGATGGGTCCCATATTCTGGCCATTGGCCACATGCTAATACAAGGAAGAATATATTTCAAATTCCATTCTTTTTCTTTTCGGATATATTCAAGGGACGCTTGAGATAACACCTCGTGGTTTTGATTGGAAAGTTTTTTTTTTCTAAAATTTATATTAATTGTAATTTGTGAAGATGGTTGAGAAGTGAAATAATAGTAATACTCGTCGAAAGTTAAAAATATCCTTTATCTTATTAGTGTAATTTTATACACTAAAAAAGTTAAAATTTATATATTTGTGTAAGTAAAAGATGCATCTTCCTTCTTAATTAACATAGCATCTTGTCTTTAGAATTGTTAAATTTTAACATATTTTGTGTTATTATTATCATCATCACTCAATTAAAATTTCATTAAAATACAAAATTTAGAAGTATCCGATAATATACAATCTTACCCATACTAAATAAAAAAGACTATTTATGATAGACTGACTAGCAATATATTTTATGTTATCTCATTAATGAAAATCACTTTTCCAAAATCTAAAGTTAAAAAATTAACTCATAATTCATAAATTAAATCGTGACATAAGATTAATCATATTGTTGTTTAAGACTATTTTGACATCAATTTTCTTTTTTTGATTGTTTGTTAGTACTGCAATTCTAAGCGTTCTCAAATAGTTCCATTAAATCAACCAAGTTTATTTTTTTCTTTTATCTTCGTAGCCTCAAACTAATTACGTAGTCGACATCTTGTCATTCAAGATAAATCCTTTAATTCTATTAATTGCACAACTTATAATCTTATCCAAACCTTTTGTACGGTCAAAATTTAAGTTTGTCTTATTTAGTGTAACAAAAATAAAATGTATTTATTTCTATTAATAAGAGAATCTTTAATTGTTAGTCATCAATTACATACTTGTTGATATTTAATTGTGTTTTACTTTTTATTTTATTTAAAATATCATCTATCAAATTTATTTTAAATACACTCATATATCATTGTATTTAATTTATTTTAATAACATTTTTATTATGGCTAATTCACATTATCTTCACGTTTAATTTTCTTTTACTATTTTTAATTGTTTTCAATTGAGACTTAATTCATCATTAATAAATTTTAGTTATGATATTTATCTATAATAGATTTTAATTAGCAAGTAATATCTTTTAATTCGAGCCTTTTATTTTCAATTAAATATATTTACTAAGACATTTGCTTTTGGAAAATCGGTAAAAATGAAAAAGAGGAAAATTAATAAAGGCATTCAATTTTTTTAAAACAAGAATTTTAAAAAATTTAAATAACAACAACAATATATTAGTAAAAGTACTAAGGGTCTAAAAAGATTAAAAAATACGTAATCTTATCCTAGCTAATTGAAAATTTATTTCCAACGCACTCACATAAAACGAATTTATAAAAGAAATTTCTTCTTTTCCAACATTTTTTATTTTTAAACTCATGAATTTTTGTCAATCAATTTGTCTTCAACTACATACCAGTTGATAATTAATTTTGATCTATCTTTCATTTACTCTCTTTTTATATTTTAAATATACTTGTACATTATTTTGTTTAATTTATTTTAACAGCATTCTTATGATGCATAATTTGCATTGTACTTCACTATATGTTTAATTTCTTTTCACTATCTTTAATTTTGTTCTTTACAGACTTAATTAATCTTAACTACATTATAATTACCGATACCTCTCAATTATATATTATAATTAAAAATTAATTTCCTATTAGTGGAGATTTTACTTCTATTTTAAGTTTAAGTCCAATAGGTTTATTAGGACATTTTCTTTTTGCAAAATTGGGTAAAAATCAAAATGAGGAAAATTGATAAAGACATTCGAGTATTTTCAAAATTTCTAAGAGTTTCTTGCTAACAATAATAATAATAATAAAGGAAACTTTTTGTAAACTCCTCTAATTAATTAAAAAAAGAAATGATAGTTGGAAATGGGTTGAAAAAAGAATAGAAAATTTAAAAAATTGAATTTTTGTCAATTTAAAAAAGAATAGAAAATTAAAAAAATTGAATTTTTGTCAATCATCAAATTTTGGGAATGAATTAAGTCCCTTGGGACACCTTTTTTGGCATTTTTCTATAGTTTTTTTAAAAACCCTATATTTTGTCTAGGCTAAAAGAGTACTACACTAAGTCTTTACGGAGGCAAGAGCATTCTCCTGCTTTTTCATATCTATCATCCTCCATTTTTTTGGAATTTAAAAAGAAATATATTGCCAAAGCGGAAACTTATACACAATCCTCCTAAGGTCTTACAAATAGTGAAAAACTACACTACACAAATTGTACAATAATTTTAAAACAAAAATCAAATTAACCATAACCATCTAAGTTCTTGACTAATGTTGTTTTGCTTCCCTTTGGCTATCATTGTCTCTCTAATCAAATTAACAATTGCCTCGACAAATTCATACTTGTGCTACTCCTCATTTTTGTAGATTTTCCTATTTCTCTCCCTCCAAATATAATAGAGCACCATCTGGAAAGAATTCTTGATGATTAAACCATCCATTTGACCTGATTTGGAATACCGAATGATAGAGTTCAATGTCTCGCTCTAATCAAAAGAGAGCCTTGAAAGTCGAATCATGTTCAAAATTTTGCTCCACACCGATTTGCTATATCCGCACTCAAAGAACATATGGTTTCTACTCTCATTTACTTGTTTATATAAGACGCATAGCAGATCGTAACTCCCAAACCATTGGTCTTTAATTCTTAATTTATTTTGTATAACCAACCACGAGAAATGGCAAATTTGGGACTCAAAACCTACTTCCATATGGTTTCTACCATGGGACTGACTCTGTTGGTGCCACCAGTAGATTATGAGCTGATTTATTATTGAATAACCCACTAGCATGTAAAATCCATATTATTTTGTCCTTCCTTCGTACAGTAGGTAGCTCAAGTAAGTAGTTTTCCAGCAGTTGAAAATGTCTAATATTTCGGATCCTATCTCTCTCCTAGATGAGTCATACAACTGTAGCCTCCTTAGGAATCCTACTCCTTAATACTTGTAAGTCATTACATAACCAAAAAGGACTAAACTCAGTCAATTATCATACCACAATCATATGTTTTCACCATCTCCAATCCTGTACTTCATACAAGGATAAATATGCTCCCTAAGTTTCAATATGCTCTTAAAAATCCATGAATATTCACGGTATTGTTGAAGTTGCCTAAAATATCATCCTCCATCTTACTCCCGCAACATGTTACTTTCTCATAATTCTTTAGCATTCATCCTTTTCCTTTTTGTTTAAATTTCTAAAGACCAAAGGAGTAGCCACCTATCATGACTTGAATAGACGCATGATTGGCATATAAAACCCAAAATTCAAAGCTTTTAGATCACACGTAAGCCTGACTATTAATGATTGAAATAAATACAAAATTTTGAAAAAATAAATAACAACGTGGGCATGCGTAAGTTCAAACACAACAAAGTACAATAATCTTAGCATACATCAGAAGAAATTTTTTCAATATGCCAAACTATATTACTGTGGACACTGGAGTACAAATACAAGTGCAAACAAAAGAAAAGAATACGTAGAGGTAGATATATTACAATTGACGCTCCTCAAAATCACTCCTGCAAAGTTAATCGTAGCTGACCTAAAAAATATAGTTCAGGGGAGTCAGATCTCACAGAATAATTCTATATAGCCATACAATCCCAACATCGTGCTCACATAATATACAATTTATTCTAGTATAAACAGACATATATGATGCATGATAAATCACATGTAATGTATAATAAATCGTGGAGAAAGAATATCTGTATGACCCTAATCTCCAACGATAAATCCTCATAATACTAGTTACAAGTCGAATAGCTACCGAGAGCCAAGTATCACCAATAACCCAACCATGCACCTATTCTCATATAGTCGTAAGGCTCTCTTAGTCTAATGCAACTGCAAAGAGCCAAGCATCACCAACAAGCCAACCTTCACTTAATACGTCCAAAGGCATAATCAGATCAATAATACACATATCAAATAGGGACCTGTCCGAGAGCCAAGCACCAACCATAATCAGTTCATAACATATCTCATTATTATACCGCAATAATTTCTCATAATCAAACTAGTATATACTAGTCCTGATGCATACCCATTAAGTGGAATGTCTTACAGATTTTTCCTCCTCCGCAATCACAATCAAACACATCAACACGTAATCCAAATATCAATCATGCAATTTCACAAAATAAGTAGTTAGTCATGTAAGGACCATAATAAATGCATACAATATGTCATAAGTCCCTAAACTCGAATGCATATACTTAGATCACATTATCATCATGATAATGGCTATACAAATTATATATGTAAATGTGTGTGTGTGTGTTTGCATGCGCGCGCGCACGTATGTGTGTGTGTGTGTGTGTGTTTGTATGTATATATGTCATATCATATCATATTATATCCATATGCATAAAGATAAAGCATTTATCCTAACTTAACACATCATCACTTATATCGGTATAGAATCATATTCAATAGCTAGATAGATATGAACTTACCTCATTAATGTACTTGTCTATCTGAACCTTGTGATATGAGTCCTACTCATGACATACCTATAAAATACAAAAGGAAGTATCCTAATCAGTGTCATCTACAAATTGTTGGGCTGGATTAACAACCTAGGACTTAATAGGTTTGCTAGGATGGTCCAATTAAGTAATTTGATCCCTGATCCTATTCTTGCCAAACCTTTTCATGATTTTTAATTCACGAATAGTTAAGAATTTTCCTATAGTTCTTAAGGGAAATTTTATCAGCATAATTTATAGAATTTTTCAAAATTTTCTGAAAAGTTGTTAAAAGGTTATCGAAACAATATTTTCAACAATTGAAATATTCCTCTAGTCATTAAAATATTTCTTTAGTAACCAGAAAATTTTTAGTCTCAAAATCAACGATTTTTATACCAAATGAAAGCTTTTGATGAGTAGAACAACTTTTATAATTACAAAAGACTCAAATTTTCAACCAATCTTAACGAATTAAAAAAAAATACTACAGAGCCTTAAACTCTATTTTCATTAATCAAGCAGCGATACAGATGATGACCAGTGATAGACCATAAGGCTTTTGCTCTTGACATTGATGGGAGTCTAAATGTGGTAGTAAGGGTTGACAATACTCACTAAAGGCAAGAAATTGAAGATTTGAATTTTTCGTCAATTTTTCTTGATTTTTTTGATTATTCTGACATTGTTATTAGGTAAAATGGGTATAGTTTTGACAAGCTCAAAGATAAAAGTTGATTGGTATTTTCACACACATCACATTTCTCATTTATCATCTTTTTCTTTGAATATCCTCAAGGAGCATCTTTTTTGCTTTATTGATCCTCCTTTTTTTAGTAACATGTTGTTTCCATATGAATTATCTTTCACTGTTAACAAGATCCATATCTTATTCAAAAACATAGCAATCTAAAAAAAGGAATAATTCATAATGGAAATTATATTTGCACTAAAACTTATATGGTTGAAGTAATTCGACTGCTGCACATTTATTAAAGCGGAACTCCTTCAAATAAAAGCCTAAAAAGCATAACATAATAAGAAAAAAAACTTTAGGTAATGTTATAATTATGCCTAATGTGTAAAAACTGAAAGGGTGAAATATAAGGAAAGAGTCATACTAGAGCAATAAACCTAATATTTCCACATTAATGGTTTCAAACTCCAAAAATTTAGATAACTTCTCATCGCTCCTCCTTGATCCAAGATTACATACATCAAGCAATGACCTCAAATATTAATGCTTACATCTTATCAAAGATTTTGTCAAGATATCTTTAACATGTTCTTATATATTGCAGTATTGAAAAATTATTTTCTCTAAGTAACTATTTCCCTAGTAAAATTTGCTCTTATATTATATGTTTGGTCCTTTCATGATGTAAATAATTCTTTAACATAGTTATAGTCTCTTTATTGTCTTTTTTTGTAGCTTCACCTTGTTCTTATTAAAGTTTCTTTAACATATTTCTCAACTATATCGCTTGACATGCTTATGCAATTTCTACCATATACTTATCTTTTGAAGAAGATAATGCAACGATGTATTGTTTCTTTAAACTCTATAAAACTACTCTAGATTATATACTAAATTTGTAGTTTAAGGTGCTTCTCCTATCCTCTAAGCATCCTGCCAATCATTATTAATGTATCTAAATAGCTTGTAATGTACCATGTCTCCATACCATATTCCTAAATTATGAGTGCGTACTATATGACATAGGATCCATTTTATAGCTAATAAATGATGCTTTGAAAAAGAGTACAAAAACATAGAACTTATATCCCTATAATAAGATACGTTAGATCTATTATAGGTCAAATAGATGGCTCCTACTAGATTTTGTAATGTGGTTTAATAGTCGATTTGATGTCATCCTCTAGGGGAAACCTTTAATTCACATTTATAAATATTCCAACTACTTTAAATTTTAAATTGTGAAGTCTTTTCAGTAAATTTATTGCATATTTTTTTTAGAGATGAAAACACCCTCTATAATTCGCTTCACGTTTATACTAAAAAAGTAATGTAATAAACCTATATCTAACGTTTCAAATTAAGTCCTCATTCAAAATTAATTTGTGAGTAAAGAAGATACGCTCTAGAAGATCATGTCATCCATATAAATACTAACTAACAAACATTTTTTCCTTTCTTCTCTATGTAAAGTGCGGGCTCATTTATCCTCCTTTTAAATCTATTTTTGAATGAAATAAGAATTTATCCCTCCATACCATGCTCTAGGAGCTTGGTTTAATCCATAAAGTGCTTTCCTCAACCTCTACATTCCTTCCTCTTTACCTTGAAACATAAATACTACGATTTTGTTTTGTAGACTTAATAAATTTTGCATAAAAAGTTGATTAACATCATATTCATATACAAACCGATTTAATTGCACAATAAAAGCTAAACTTCTTCTTACAGTTTTAAAATGTGCAACGGGTGAAAAGTATCTTCGTACTCTATACCATATTGTGACAATATCAATTTGCCACTAACAATGCTTTGTACTTTTTTATACTTCCATGTACATTATACTTGGTTTTATATACCTATTTTACCCCAATTACCTTCTTATCTTTTGGTAATTCAATCAGCTCCTATATGCTACTTTTTAATTACCATTAGCTCCTCCTTTTTTAGCCTGCCTTCTCCATAGTTTCTTTAAAAGAACTGGGGAACATATATAAAGCTTGTGTTATCTCATATTTATCTCTCAAGGATTTGTATCCTCAGGGCCTTTCTCCCTTAGTTGAACTTGACTTACTTAAGGATATTTCACTACTTGATGGATTTGTTACTTTAGATGTCATAGGTTTTAAATTAATAAACATGTTGATGTGTCAAATAGGATTTGAAGTTGGTAAACAGTAACGTATTGGTTTTTTGCAATGGCTAAATCCTCAAATTGAATAATCATTTTTCACCTTCTCTCTATATGTATATTCCTTCCTCATTAAATAATACATTCTAAGGAGACAACCATAAGAAAGCCTACCTCCTCTAACTAATATGTAAAAATTTTCTTAGGTAACAATAATCTTTATGTGAATCGCTTCCCTTTGCCTTTGCTACCTTTAAGAGGTCTCCAGCTTGTATTTGTAACACTGACTTACATACGTCGTTTAATCAAGTTAGGTTATTTTGATTTCCTAGTAGCAATTTGAGAGATTCATCGAAAGTAGTAAGGCCTCTAGTAATAATCAAGCCCGAGCACAATCCATTGTGAATTATTGAAATTGATAATGATTTTTCCATTTCTAAACTTATAGAGCCTATATGCCTTTGAGTTGGTGCATTAGCTAAAAAATACATTTTATGACTTTATCATCCTATTTGCTACAAATTTTGTAAGTTAATTAGAGGATAAGCAACATACTAAAGAACCTTTATATGACTTACCCTTGTTCTTTTACCTATCCAAGCTTTATACGGTATTTGATTTGGAACTACCCTCATAAGTAAGATGTTCAGTAGATAAATAGTTACAATAATATATTTCCCTCAAAATTATGTTGGAAATCTTTTATCTTGGATTATACTTCATGCATTTCTACCTAAATTCAATTATTGTGTTTACCTACATTATTTTGCTCTAATGTATATAAAGCGATGAGTTATCTATGAATGTCGTGCCTTTTATAGGATGAGCAAAATGTTTGCAAACTGAATTCTCCTCCTCGATATGTTTTCAATGCCTTAATATGCTTCCCACTTTTTCTCTAACAAAAAAGTTAAACAAAAGCTCTAAATGCTTCATCTAGGTTTTGCAAATATCATACCCAACTCATATGACTTTAATCATCAGCTAGAAGTATAAAATATCGAATTCCTCAAAATTTTTCTATCTCTATTGGTTTATTAAAAAAATTGCATGGATTAAGTCCAAGTCAATGGGTGCTCTCCATGCCTTTCCTATAGTGAAGGGCCTTTTGCTTTTCTTTCTAGAATTATAGGCTTCACATACTCCTAATGTGTAAATCTTGGGCATTTCTCATACTATGTCTATTTGTTGCAATAACTTCACTATATTGAGATTAAGATGTCCATAACTCCTATACCATAACCTCAACTTTGATTCTTCTAAACTTGATAACCTACAAAAAATAGCTTTTTTCATTATATTTGCTTATATTATAATTTAACATGTTTTTTTCTTAATCATATATGACAGATTGTTAACTAATATACAACAAATGATTGAAATTAATTACCAAACACTTAACAAACTTTGAGATAAGTTGGGAACAAAAAGAACATTATATAGGTACTTAGTTTTACCATTAATATTCCTTAATAAAATTGTACCCTTCTAGTAATCTTTTTCTTTTTTTTTTTTTCTATACAACTTGCTTGATTATGTCTTTTTCCAACATTTTGCCTAGATATGGCCATATCCTTTACAATAGTGATGATGAATAGCCTAGCCATGTCCTCTTCCTTGCTATTAGCCTGCATCTCTTCTATAACCTCTTTCAATAGCTTACTTGTATCACCACACATGATCCCTTCCATTTTTAAAATCTCCCTCTTTATGTGAAATGCCTTCTCATCTGTTTGCTTATCTGACATTTAATTCTTGCCTAATGAGATTATAAAGTTTCCAAATATTCATTAAAGTAAGAAATAGACAGATCTTTTGATTTTTCAATTGCAACTATAATATGATCAAATTGAGATGTAAAACTTCTTAACATCTTAGCCACAACAACTTTATCACTAAACTTTTCACCATAAACTTACATTTGATTCACAATCATTGAAGTTCAGAAAGACACTCTTGCACTTAATCATTTTTCTTGTCATTACAATCTCAAACTCCCATGAAGTGTCTACCATATAAATGTGATAGCCATTTTATCACCCTCAAATTCCTTCTTCATTCGTGCTTATTTAGATGCAGTAGCATTTATGATCTTTAGAAATATGTTTTCATGAACAATTTGGAGAGGAAGAAGAGTACCTTTGAATCCTTTTTCTTATTCTTTTTTAGTTTGGCATCTTTGTTAGGAACTACAAATCCTTCTTTAACAAGTTCCTATAAATCTTACAACTTGAACAATGTTCTTCTCGTCACGGTCTAAAACTGGTATTTATCTCCATTAAATACTGGGACAAGTGGTTGCAAATTTGAAGACCTATTTGTGGTCATTTTAAGAAAAAAAAACTCTTGTCTCTCATGTTTCACTTTTTCATTCACCTAGTAAGAGATGAACTTGGCTTTTTCATTCGTCGGGCGCGTGGCAGTGTCACGTGCATGCATCGCATGCACAGACATGTGGCCGCTTAAGGGTCGGACGCGTGTCTAGTGCGTGCGATGCATGTACGCGACATTGCCGCCCGTGATGTGCGCATGCGTGTCATGCTCCAGACGCGTCTCCTGCGCGCCTGGTCCGGTGCGTATTACACATATGCTAGCCACGTAGATGCATAGCTGGCGCAGGCGTGATGTCTACATGCTGACGTCAGTGTACGGACGTCAGCCACAGTAGGAAAAAAATACAAAATTTTTAAATATCCTATAAGGGTGCCACGGGTATTTTGGGTCAATTTCTAGGTCCGAGAAATTTATAAAGTGAAAATTTTTCCAATTTTCTGGATTTATTAAATTTGTAATAAATTAAAGTTTAACTTCAGAAAAAGGAATTGGGATACTCCAGATCTGATTTCAAGTAAATTTTCATGCTTCAGACATCATTTGGGACAAATACTTCAAAATTTTGTTCTCAGATCTCATATTTAGTGTTCGAGATTTCATGACGGTTAATCAGAAAAGAAATTAAGACATTCTGAAGCCATTTTTAAGTGAATTTTAGTGCAACAAACTTGCTATAAAGGAGTTACATGATGTTCTCGTGTCTCGGGTGATTGGTTTGATATCTGGTAATGCACGATTATGAAGTTTTTGAAAAATGTTTTCAGCACGGGTGTGTGACAATAATATTGTGCATTCTGGTTTTGCATTTATTGAAGTTATATTGTCACATACCATATGCCTATAAAGAATGTGAGGATAATATAAAGTTGTATCCCTTACGTTTGTGGACTTTTTAGTTACTGATGAAAATGTAGTCACCACAGTGGCCTTTCAAGTCAGTATTATGAATTGTTCTGTATGCACGTTAAGAGATGTCTCTGGTCTCAAGTTTGATTATTCTACCCACAGGTGTTGGCCTTACATGATATTTTGAGATGTATATAAAGGCATTGGATAGAGGAAAGTTATTGCTTGAATGATCTATTCGTCCACAGGTGGTAGTATCATGAAAGCTGACGATTTGTACTCTGATCGCTTTTATGTGTGAAGGTCTAGTTGCATATATTATGCATTCAGCTTACAGGTGTTTCATAATATGTGTGACCAGATTTTCAGGAAAGATATTGTTTAATGGCTTTCAGTATCGCTGTTGTCCTGCATTTGTGCTGAGTTAGTCAAAGTTACTAAAGAGTTACATTTTCAGTCAATAAAATCAGTGTCACCATTGAAACTCAAAACCAGTTTCAATATAAAGATCAATAAGCTGAGGTTGATATGGCCATACGGATGGATAGGCCATCTCCACCTACATCTATAAGCTTGAAAGTTCATAAAGCAGCCTATAAAGCCCAGCATCGGTCTAACATATTATGTTTGATGACCATTAAGAGATTCGTACTTAACCATCTATTTAGTGAACTTCCAGACACAGCATTAACACAGTAATTTCTTGGAAATGTCTCCCAAGGGTACACAGTCTCATCTAGTATTGAGATAAGTGTCTTGAATAAAGAATCATTCTTTATAAGGTATACAAGAAAAGGGGGAGTAAAGAGTACATATCAAGAATGATCCATCTTTATAGTAGACTGAAGATGTTGCACATTCCTCTTCCTGAAGTCTTTATAGGTCATTAGACTTTGGATACACCCCCTTTAGAGTTTAGTAATCTGGTGATAACATATTATTGGTAGGATTGGGAATGAAACTTAAATGCTTTGATTTTCCATTGTGTTGCAGAGGAGGAGAAACTCAAGCTTGTTACTCCTATAGTCCTCGATGCTACTAAAGGGAAAGCAAAGATAAATCACACTAAGATTAAAGGTAGAAAGACTTAATTCTTCTCCGCATGTTAATGTTGGTCAATCTAGTACTGATGAAGGTCCTAAGGACATAAAGTAACCAGCAGTATAAGGTCTAGAAGAAAAGACTGCGACTATTAGATAACTCTTTAGCTTGTCAATTTATGAATCTAATTGTGATAGTCGCATTAAGTGCCTAGTGACTATATAGTGGAGTATCTGACGAATGTGCTTCCACGGTACATAGGTTCATATCTGGGATAAAGCCAAATAAAAAAAAGGAGGAACTGATGGTTAACAACAATGAAGAAGTGAAAGAAATGTCTATAGGGGATGTATGTACTGAATCTTGTAGCAAGGTTCATTTAGGTTTTTACACGACACATTTTATATATTATCTTTGGATCAATTTTGGATGAAGAAAGTTGATGTTTTATATTTAATACTTTTATTTTACAGTTGTGTTTAATGCAAAACATAATGGTATAACTTTCTTATCAAATGTTTTGTATAAAATGTGTCTTACCCCGAATTAGATATATACTTCTTCGTGTCTTGCTAAACAAGTCGTGAAATGAAGGACCCTGATAAATGAAAAGTCATACATGGTGTGTCATAAAAGTTTAAGCCACATTTCCAGTGCTAGGGCTGAGAGATTAATTAAGAAAAGCTTTCCTCAAATTCTAGATTATGATGATCTAGAAACATGTGTTCACTATTGTAGAGGTAAGATAACTAATAAGCATATTAAGTTCAACTCACTCTTCTGACTTGTTAAGTTCGATATATAAGGATATCAATAGACCTTATACAATTGCATTTTGCAATTCAGAAAGTATTCTGACAATTGTTGATGATTATTACCATTACAGTGATGAGTTCTCGTTTAAAGTTTGAAGGTTGAGAACTAATTGGAAAAATTCATCAAAATAGTCATATTTGACCATGGAGGAGAATATCATGGCAAACATGGTGTTTCAAGACTTGAAAAGGGTCCATTTGCCAGATAGTCTTGAGCAAAATGGTGTGTTGCCGAAAACCATAACCACACCCTAAAGGACTTATAAAAGTCAATGCAGAACATGACTAATCTACCTGATTATCTAAAAGTGTGAAAACCTAGCCTTACATACATTTGTGTATAGGGCTACCCTATCGAGGTGGTATAATCCTTATAAAGAAAGATTGCATAGTCATTGCTATTTAGTAAAATATCCTAACCACTTTAAAGCCTACATATTTTACTATAGATAAGGAGGGAACAGAATAGTGGATCACTAACAGCTGAGTTTTTGTAATACAATGTCTATGAAGATGGTGGGCCCTTTGACCCTACGGATGATAACAGGATGGATACTATAGTTATTATGTATTCGTCACTCATACAGTTAAATCCGGTAGATTTAGGTCTTTGTACTGTACCTGTACTGGAACAGGAACCTATACCTATACACACAGAGGTTCCTGGGGGTACAAGATCTAATACAGTTATGAAGATCCACCAGAGTGAGATGACAAGGGAACAGAATAGTGAATCACTAACAACTGAGTTTCTGGAATACAATGTCTATGAAGATAGTGGGCCCTTTGACCCTTCAGATGATAACAAGAAGGATACTACAATTATTATGTATCCGTCACTCATACAGTTAAATCCAATAGATTTAGGTCTTTGTAATGTACCTGTACTGGAACAGGAACCCATACCTGTACACACAGAAGTTCTTGGGGGTACAAGATCTAATACTGTTATAAGGATCCACTAGAGTGAGATGACCTGTTATCTCATCTAATATCATAATCTATCAGGTAAATAGGACTATGATATTAAACATATTAAAAATCTAGCTACTTTTAGGAAACTGCATCTGTACCCGCAGTGAAATTGTGGTGGATTGCAATGGCTGATAAGATGCAAGTCATGAAGCATAGTAAGGTCTGGGAGCTACTTGATTAGTATAACTATAAACTTGTCAGTTGTAAATGAAGTTTAAGACCTGAAGGATTTCAGGATAAAGTTTAGCAGTTTATAGACTGGCTTAGTTCCCTGATGGTTCACTCAAGGAGAAATATTAACTTTAGTGTTACTTTTCTCTCGTATCCTCGAAGGATATATTTTGAGTGATTAAGGCAATTGTAGCACATGATGATAAAGAGTTACATCAGATGGTTGTCAAAACTGCTTTCTTGAATAAAGACCTTTATAAAGTGGTCTATATGGTATGACCTGAAGAATTTTAGGATTCGGATGGAACTGACATGGTTTTCGTGTTATGCAGATTAGCATGTGGTTTAAATCAAACCTCCTGAAAGTGAAACCTTACAGTTGATGAGGCTGTGACCTTTTTCATCTTCATGGAAAATGAAGTTAAAAGATGCTTATACCATGAGATCAAGGGGAGCAAAGTTATCTTCCTATTATTGTTGAGGATGATATATTGCTCACGTCAAATCACTTGACTATATTGAATAAGGTTAAACAACTTTGGTCAAGAACTTTAACATAAAAGACCTTGGCGTAGCATCTTCTCTCCTCAGATTCATCGGGACATATCTTAACACTCATCAAACCCCTCATAAAGTACATACATTAAGTAAAGAGAGTGGTTATAAAGGATGTTCCGTATTCTAATACGGATGATAGCCTAACGTATGCTCGGCTATGTACTAGGAAGGACATTTCATTTATAGTTTGACTATTTGGTCAGTATCTAGTTAGCCCAGATGTAGACCATTGAAATCTAGTCAAATGAGTGTTAAGATAATTAAAGGGAATCAAAAAAAGATATGTTGACATATAGAAAAGTCAACAGACTAAACCTTATAGGGAATTCAAATTCAAGTTTAGCTATGTGTCCGAATGATTGAAAGTTCACTTAAGGTTACAGTTTAATGTTGGTAGATGGTACAACATTGTGGAAGGGTGTCAATTAGACACGGATAATTTCCTCAACCATGTATGTAGAATGCATGCTATAGGGCTGCTTCACAGACGATTTAGCTCAGAAATTTGATTTCTAGGTTGTCTGTGATTAATTTAATGGCTAGACCTATACAGTTGTACTGTGATAATTAAGCTTTTGTGTTGTTTAACAACAGCATTAAATATCACAAGGTCTTAGCATTCTGAGGTCAAATTCTTGATCATAAGGTGACATTAAAGTTTGGCGCATTTAATAACTGAGGAATCAAAAATCAATTCTTTAACTAAAGGACTTTGTCCACTTGTGTTTAAAAAACAAGTATACAGTATGGATGTTTTGAAGTCTTAAGACACTGTTAGTTAATAGATCGTTATGTTTGCTCCTTGTACATTTGAACATTTTGCTATATTATAACGGTATGATGGTTCATCAATAAGATGATCATTGTTTATCCTCAGTAATATAGGTTGTCATACATTGTTATAGTAAATATAGAAGTCTTAAGAATAGTGTTGATCTTAAGCATTTTGTAGGTCATTGAGCATTTATAAAGATTGACCTTGAGCCTATGTCATTAGACATATATAGTTTTATACGTATATATCCTTAAAGTTTCACATGACATAGGGGGGATATAAATTTTTAATCCCATAAAGGTTATCTAATGCAGTTTAGCATTCAGTTGGAGAACATAAAGGTTTTTTTCTAATGTTATTTAGCATTTAGTGAGAGAAAACAAATTTCTTTGATGCAGTTGAGCAATGCGATTTAGCATAAAGTAGGAGAACTACAGACGAAGATGATACGTATTAGATCAAAAAGGTATCATTGTAGTTTGCCACACTCCATTTTCCCATTCATGTTAGTGAGGTATTAGGTATTCATGATTGTATTGGATCTGTGTCACACATGACACACGTATTTGATACTTTTCGGTATCAAAAGCCTTGCAGGACAGAATGTTGGACTTTCATTACCTTTGGATCAAATATTTTATTTTGAAACTTAATCGACTAATACAGTAGCGTGGCTTAACCTAGTTTTTAAATTATTTTTCTAAACTTAATTAAAACTGCAATTAATAATTGTCCAAGGGGGAGATTATTAGACATTTTTGCCCCTAAGGGCAATTTTGTCAATTTCCCATTTAGTGGACAGTTATTAATTGTAATTTGGTTTTCAAATAAATTATCAGTTAAGTTACGTAATTTGATTTATATAAGGATAATAAAGTGACCAAATAAATGATCTAAATTAATGGGTCGGAGTCTGAATGAAAAATGTATCCCTTTTAGTGTAGACTTGGTCCATATCGACTTTGTGATGGGGAAGCCTGATATGGAAGCTATATATGTAGGTTAAGGTCTCCCGTAGTTACTCAAGTCATTCACGAGCATAAGAAGCTCTGATCCGTTAAGAGCGCTCGTGTTTTGAGGAAACTGTAGAAAAGCCTATACCACGTGGGGTGATCATTTTCTATAAAGGTCCTGGGGAGATTCGAGCTCGTTTGGAGGCTGAAATCAGCTTCGAAATTAGAGAGGGAATTGAATCAAGTACTTTTACATTTTTCCGTATTTTGCCCTTTCGCGTTTGATCTAGGATACGTGACTAAAGACCCGTCACGTTTTACATATAATTCATATTATCATTCTCTTAAGTGAGTTAGAGTGAAGATAAGAGAGGGAGGCAGTTTGGAGGGAACATTGAGAATAGATTAACTGATATTTAGTCCCAAAAGTAGTACAATTTTCAGTTTTTTGAACGATATTTTGCCGGCATCTCAAGTTGTGACTGGAACCGTTTGATATACAAGTCACCAAGTATAGTACTCATATCCTTGGTCCAAGGGTGGAATTTAGTAATTGTTTGAATCATTGACCCAATGTTATGGGTATTAATTAGATAGCCCAGCCCAGGTTCCAAGTTCAAAACCTGACTAAAGCAAAACATAACAACAAATTTATTTACTCTTATGTGGCCCTGTCATTGCATGATATAGCCGTCAATGTAGACAAATTCTGACCTAGGCCTTGGTAGTCATTTTAATTTAACCATATTTTAGAGACAAATAAGTTATCAGCACCTAGTCGCCAGTCAATCCCAACCCCTTTCAAAACTGTGCTCACATGTTTGTTTTCTTTCGTCTGATGGGTTTAAGTATGCATATGTTGATGTATGTGTTTGAGGTTGCTGGTAGTTGTTTTCGTGCAGAACAACTCACGGAGACAGTCTTCTACTTCTTGCTCTTGCACGATTAAACCCTCAAAATATATGTTTTTAGGATATCCACCTCTTAGTCAATATCCGCCAGCTTAAACTACATGCTATGATAATTTTCACTGACCCAAGAATTCCAAATAGACATCCTACGAAGTTTTTTTTTTTTTCAGATTAATTTTATGAGATTTTTTTAAGTGGGTCCGAATTAAGTGAGAGTTGAACTCGCAATCTTGCTTAATGGAGACCAATCCTTACCACCGGACTTCTCCGGTGGTTATTTTAATTTTTAAATACATACGGAATCAACTTCCAACTCAACGGCCCTGATCCTTTCCCACAACAGAACAATTGAAATGAAATTATAAAACACGGAACACAGGATCATCTACGTCACTCACTAACCCCATAAAATGCGCACCCCCGGTGCACATTTTCCTCCAAAGCCAACTCTCTCTGTTAACGTTGGCCTGTCACCCTCTTCTTCTCCTCAGAGTTCTCTTCTCTGGCATGGCTATCTCTCTACAGCTCTGTCGTACCTCCCTCCCCAAACTCTTCTCCGGAGAGAATCGTGCGCCTTTTCCACGAAGGAAGTCCTTCTCCATCCGATGCTCAGCCAGCGACGACGTGGCGTCCGCCTCGGTGGCGATCGACTCAGAGTTCGACGCCAAAACGTTCCGCCATAACTTGACGCGAAGCAAGAATTACAATCGGCGAGGTTTTGGCCACAAGGAAGAGACTCTCGAGCTCATGAACCGCGAGTATACTAGTAAGTTCTTGTAAAAATCATATGATCATGAACTCTTTTCGATATCTAGAGGATTGAACCGGAAAAGCAGCAACTTTTGTGCTTGTTTGACGCTGAGTTTGGATAAATTCATTTATTGGCTTTGTGTTTTGACTTCTTTTAGCATAAAATGACTATAGTTTTAAATTCTCAGTCCTTATAATCGTACGTGAGCTCTAAATAAACTGTCTTTCTGGGGGCTTAGGTGATATTATAAAGACTTTGAGGGAAAATGAGAACGAGTATACATGGGGAAATGTTACTGTGAAATTGGCTCAAGCTTATGGCTTTTGCTGGGGAGTAGAGAGAGCTGTTCAGATTGCATATGAGACAAGGAAACAGTTTCCTAATGAGAAGATATGGATCACCAATGAGATCATTCACAATCCTACAGTTAATAAGGTCTGCGCTTATCAGACCCTGTTCGATTATGCTAGCTTTTGTGGCTGCTTAGTTTATTGCCATAAATGTTATGATGGTTGTGTGCCTTTTACGCGTATCTGGAAATCTACTATTTTTGTGGCTGCTTGACGGTTAAACTTTTTTTTTTCCCCCTTTTATCACAGCGCCTAGAGGAGATGGAAGTTAAGGACATTCCTGTTAAGGAAGGACAGAAGCAGTTTGAGGTAGTAAACGAGGGTGACGTTGTGGTTTTGCCTGCTTTTGGGGCTGCTGTTGATGAAATGTTGGCTTTGAGCAAAAAAGGCGTACAAATCGTTGATACAACTTGCCCTTGGGTATCTAAGGTGCACCTGTATTGAAGCTGTTATTTATTGCTTTAAAGTACATCTGTTGCATTATCACTTTGGCATATGTTTTCTCACTTTCAAACCTTTTGAAGGTCTGGACTACTGTTGAGAAACACAAGAAGGGACTGTACACTTCGATCATTCATGGTAAATACACTCATGAGGAAACCGTAGCAACTGCCTCTTTTGCAGGAAAATACATCATTGTGAAGAATATGAAAGAGGTATGTTTTAAGTCCAAAAGTTGGTAATTCTTTTATTTTTATTTCTAGATATGAAATTTTATAATTCTTTGTGTAATTTCATTATCCTAATGAAAATGATAGCATTATTTGTTGTCATGATCTTGGGCTCTGAATGGATTTTAACTTTATGCAGGCAACATATGTCTGTGATTACATTCTTGGAGGTGGACTCAATGGGTCTAGCTCAACAAAAGAGGAGTTCCTAGAGGTATAGCTTCTGATTGTTCTTGATTTAATCACCTGCTTTTGTCGTATGCCACAGTTTATGAGATAATTGTTGCCATGCTTGCAGAAATTCAAAAATGCAATTTCTAAGGGGTTTGATCCGGATGCTGACCTGGTCAAGGTTGGTATTGCGAATCAAACCACTATGCTCAAAGGGGAAACAGAAGAGATTGGTGAGTTAAATTCAATTTGTCTTAATGTAATTATATTTTTTTGGCAATATACTGTCTGTGGTGTGCAACTAATTTATTGTTGTTTTTGTATTATAGGAAAATTGGTGGAGAAGACCATGATGCAAAAATATGGTGTTGGAAATACTAATGATCACTTCATAAGCTTCAACACAATTTGTGATGCCACTCAAGTAAATTTTCTTCTCCGTTCTTATGATTTTGTCTATCAAGTTATTATAGAATCTTTGTTGTGATATTCTAGAATTTTGTTGTAAAGAATTTTCAACTTCTTCTTGGTGGTTACTCACCCTTTTAAGTTCAAAATAACAAGATGAAACTGGAGAATTTTGTCTTCTTCTAAGGGAGCAGTGGAAAGATGGGATTGGATCTTACACCATACATAACTGTAAAGGATTAGCTAGGGGAGATAATGCCTACTGCTAATTGCTCGGAGAAAATTGATTTTGTTCATGTAACTTTATTGTTTTGTGCTAAATTTGTGCATTTAACAGGAGCGACAAGACGCAATGTTCAAGTTGGTGGAGGAAAAGTTGGATCTTTTGTTAGTCATTGGTGGTTGGAATTCGAGCAATACTTCACACCTTCAAGAAATTGGAGAGCTCAGAGGAATTCCTTCATATTGGATTGACAGTGAAAAGAGAATAGGTCCAGGAAACAAGATAGCTTACAAGTTGAATGTAAGTGTAGATGAGTTGGCTTTTAACCAGAAAATTTAAGCTCATCTTTAATTGGTATACATCAGTTAATATATATTTTGTCTCAATAGCATGGGGAGCTGGTTGAGAAGGATAACTGGCTACCAGAAGGTCCGATTACCATTGGTGTAACTTCTGGTGCCTCAACTCCGGACAAGGTTAAATTAGCTCCTTTTTCTTACCAATTTTCATTAAAATGCTCTACATCCATTCTAAGTTTCAAATTTCAAGTGCCGGTACTTTCATCTACTCAGCTGCAATATCATGCTTTGGCACTACTATATTAGTGATGAAGTATGGAAGCTAAGACTAGCAGTATGTCTTGTTCAAATCTTTATCAGGTTGTGGATGATGCGCTTATCAGGGTGTTTGACATCAAACGCGAGGAAGCCTTGGAGCTAGCATGACTTTGATAGAGTATGCAACTCAATGCACAAAAGGGAATGCACGATGGGATATTGTAACTTGGTCATGAATCTATTAATGTAGAGTTGATTATTCATAGTTTCTTCGTGGAGTTTGTAACCCAAAATTTAATATACATTCGTAAGGCAAGGTGTTAAGTCGGAGTAATACTAATATCAATGTACAAGGGTAGGGAGTTCATGATAGGAGTGAACATCGGTTGGAATGGATAAAGGAAACACATTATTGAAACACTTCGTTCTTTCTTGGATTCGAACTTCATATAATTATGGATATTGCCAGAGAAGAGCCCCAGCGCGATCTAATCTTATATCTTCTCAACAGGTCGCATTCACAAAGCTATAGAGGTAGCTATTGAATAGTTTCTTCCTGGAGTTTCTAACCAGGATAATATAACTAAAAAGATTACATACTATTCCCAGTGAGCTTCTGAAAAATCCAAAACGTCATGCTGTCTGTTCTTTCTGCTAAAGTTGGGTCCCAACAATGGTTCACTCGTGACAAAATTATTTGAAAATAATGAGATTCAGACCACTGTTATCGCACTGAATAACGTTAATGTGTAGTACAATCGAGCTTAATTGCCTTTTCGGTTTAAGTCAGGCTCGACAATAGTTAGATTGGGTCAGCAATAAGTTAGGTTGGGTTAAGCTCAGGCTATCTATGATTTAAGTTGGACTTAAAATTTTATATCAAGTCAAGTTTAGTTGGGGGCTCAAGTTTCATGTGACCAAAAACTCAATCGGATCGAGCCATATCCTAAAAGTCTAACCCTTATAAATAGAAAAGAAGAGAGGGTGGAAATTGATTCGGAACATGCCAAAATCAAAGCTAAGACCATGTTAAATATGGTGTAGAATAGAAGGTCAGGGCAGTGACCTAATAGCTCCTCCTAGGATACGATATTGAAAGATAAGGGGGCAAGCATCTTGAGATCGACGGAGGGTGTAGAGACGCGATGGTTAAGGGAATCAATGAAGGTTGAACAAGCGGAGTATGTTGTAAATCAAATCATGAAAACAACGCATGAGTTCTTTCCATCCATCGTGTGTTAATTAAGACAGAGAAAGTGTGAGAAATTAAGCAGTAGACCGAGATGATGTTGGACAGAAAGGTAGCTGGCACCGGAGGAGGATTTGAGGTGATTGCGAAAGGAGGTCAGAGTTTCGCTTACAAGGAAATGGAAATGTCTTTTCTTTTCTCCACGGAGAGCTAGAATCTAATGTGAGCAGAGACTATGATATATATACTAAGATGAACGGAAAAAAAAAAATAGAGACAGTAAATTGTTTGGTTGTAATAGACAAAATAGATAACACTGTGTGTCTCGAAGATAGAAATATGTTTGGTTGCAATTGACAAAATATAGAAAACAGTGTCAATGACCAAAGTACCTCTGCAGTATAATATAATTGGGAATATGTAATTCATTGATTATTTTAAAACGAATGATTTGTATTAATATATTTTTTCATTGTATCTATAAATAAAGAATTAAAAAAATGAAGAACCTAAGAATTTAATGAAATGAGCTATTGAATAGCAAAAAATTCTTACAAGTTAACAATAAAATTAATTACGTAAATATTTTATATAATTGTATCAGTTTTTAATTGTATTTATATTTTTTAATTATGATGAAATAAAATAAAAAACCTAAATATTTAATGAAATAAGAAACCTAAAAATTTAATAAAATGAGTTATTGAATAAAGAAAATCCTACAAGTTAGAAATTCTAGTACATAATAATTTAATAAAACATTTAAGCATTTATGGAATTAATTACATAATAAGTTAAAGATACATTCAAGCGTTATATTTTATTAAGAATGTCTTTTTTTGTTATCTATACACTTGGGCATGTGTGGAATATTAGTAATAATATGAGAGTATTATTATCCAATAACCCGCGTGTTTTGTTTCTGTGACGGGCACAAGAAAGTTATGCTACAGTTTTGGAAGGAACAAAAAATTTGTGTTTTTGTGAACTGGAGGCCGAACAAAAATGGGCAGTGTCAGCAACCAAACACTGTTGAGCACATGATTTTTGTGCTTTGTTGTCTGTATCCACCTACGGAGACATCAACCAAATCCAACGTGAGAGTATAAAATGATACTATTTGTACATTGAAGAAGTTTACGCTTTAGGACTTGAATTTAAATTAAGTTTGAATCCCAAAAATTAGAAAAAGAAAGTCTAAGCATCAACTTAAAATTCAATTAGCTTGAACTAAAATTATTGACTTAAACCCCTTTTCCATTCCTATATGTAATAATACAAAATAAGAAAAAGATAAGAAGCCATCATGTTTATTATATAATAAGATACCTTAGCATATCATAAAAGTTAATTGTTACTATATAAAGTAATTTAGTTTACATTGATTTTAATAATCATGAAGACTATTAAATTAATTACAATGTAATTACTCCCTACAAACTATTGTTAATAATAATTAATGTTTTAAAAACCGGATTGGATCGATCGGCTCGACTGAAAATAATATAAACTGGTTGGTTGTTTGGTTCGATTTAGTGTAATAGCTTGTTTGTATAAAATTGGTCGATTTATTAGTGAACCTACTAGTTTTTGAAGAATCGGTTGGTTCTTCAATCATCTCGCTTTTACTTTTTACCATCTTCTTTGCTCAGTTCCCATGTAAAGGAGATTACTAGATTTTCGCTGGGCGAAACAGAAGAGAGAGAAACTAATCATGTCGGAGAGAGCTCTGTCAGAGCTATTTCAATATGGGTAGTAGTGAAGTTGTCAAGAACAAGAAGAGGCAAATCTCTATCTTCCCTGTGAGAGTATGTCTGACGAAATGGGGGGCCTTATGTTTGGTTTTCTTGAAACACCAAAGGTTATAGTAGATTGCATAAATTTTTGAGTTGGAATATATCAGGAAAAACTAGAAGAAAAGAAAATAAGTGAAGCGCCAAAAGGAGGACAGAAGTGGGGCTTGCATGTGGTGGCAAATTAAGGTAGCGTGATAAAGATTAAAAGAGTGAAATGGGGCTTGCATGTGGTAGCAAATTAAAGTAGTGTGATAAAGTTGTATTCTTGGTTGTATGCAATCTGATAAAGATTTGGTTTTTGAGTATGTTTGATCTAAAGAAAGAGGTTTGTTTGCTTCTGTTTGATGTGTTCACATGAAAGTTTGACTATTTGTTTCTTATTCAAAATACTGGTTGAAGACCCGATAACTAGCAAGCTTCTCTAAACTCAGGGAGGATGATTCCAGGAAATCCAAATATATAATCAGGTTATGTTCAATTTAATGATGACGAGTATAAATTAATGGTCATTTCTTTTCAACTTTTGACATGAACAGAGTGAAGTTTGCTTATTCAATGCTTAATATAGGTTTGAGCTTCAGTGAAGCTGTGAGGAGATCAAAAGAAAATGGGCCAATTGTTCCATTATAGTATACTTTTCCAAGTTGGTGGCAACTCTTGTGGAATGCATTTTTTCATCCATTTAGTATAATTCTCACAGTGCTTTTAGTACTCTCCTTTATAGCCAATGATAATCCAAATGGATGTATCATGCTCACACTGATTCTTGTCAGTGTCTCCCCAGATTCTTTCAGGTAATTTTATTTGTTGTTACTTGATACACAATGAATGCTTCTCATTACATTCAAACATGGGTCATAATCTCTATACAACTTCTAGGAATATGGCAGCTTAAAAGCTAATATATGAAGCTTTATGAGTTTTTAATATTGTGGAGGTTTCATTTCACCTTTTTTAACATTGTTTATTGTTAATTGATCCTTTTATCCCCAATATAAATATCCTTTATGCTTTTTTGATGTTTCATATTATCATTGTGGCCCTTTTTGATGTTACCTAGTCTCAAAACACTTGTACAACTTTAGAGGAATGGCAAAAAAGAAAGATGGAGCGTGCAAGACAGTAGGAACTAACAACATCTTCTTAAGCAAAATTCCAGTTTTTTGGTAATAATCCCTTTAAGTTAAGCTGAAACTACAATTATATGCCAAAACTTTATACTTTTCTATATGAAAATCAAAGTTATGGTCTTGTTGCAAAGCTAGAATGTACCTATAATTTCTTTGGAACTACTAATGTTGTAATATCCTTTTAATGGTGGATAATTCCCTTCTACAAAAATGTAGTGTGTTATTTAATGAAATTATTGTTTACTTTAGCAAAGGTTATATCTACTTCTATATTACATGGTTAAGTTTAATCCAAACCCGTAATTCTTTTGAGTAGATCCAATTCCATATATTCAAGTCGTTGATACAAAATATTTATACGTGACTATGAAGTTAAAAGAAAAGATGACAGTTCGTATTAGTTTGAGAATACTTGATTAATGAAAGTCTATGTTAATTAATCCTTCCATCCCAAATATAAATATCCTCTGTGCTTTTTTGATATGCTTAATTTGGAGAAACCATGTGATAATATCTAAGCTTGTTATTCTTCTTTTTCCTTTTCTGTTGATTATAAGGTAATTGAAATAGAATGTGATTTCCCCAGTTGTTTCGTTACTAGAAGTGCAAATTATTGATCTATTTTTCAATACTTTGTAAAAGATTTATGTATGATTACTATGAATGTCACTTACAATTGCGGGTTCATCCAATAAAGGCAAAACTATAATTAGTCTCAATTTTTAGTTGCTACAATACTTGAATTTTATGGAACACATATTCTAATTTATGGTATTTGGATTGATGATAAGGTTTATTAGAATCTAATTGATGTTTTGAATTCAAAGAAGTGCTTTTGTTAATACTATTTGTCTTTATATGTTTTTACTTAAATAACTAAATCATTGTACAAAAAAAGGTTCCCTATTTGCATTCTCTGTTCTTATGGTTATTGTGCTGATTTCAACTTGTGTATTTTTAAAAAATCATGATTATGACTATAATGAACTTGGAAAAGATGATTTGTGAAGAAAATGCATTTATGAATGAATTAAGAACATCTATCAGTTCTTATTTTATTTTGATCATATTTAAGTTAAAAGTATAATGTATTATAATTTGAAAATTGATAATAATTTCATACATTACTTAGAAGAAGTTGATGCAAATATTTTGGATGAAAGTGTAGTTTATGAGTCTTTAAATAAAATTGGAAAATTTGAAACTTTTGATGATGATGAGACATAACTTCTTTTATAAATTCCAATTTTATTTTTATTATTATTTTAAATTTTATATTAGACTCAAATTTATTTATTATTAGTTCATTATATAATAACATAAATTTATGTATTTTTTATTTCAATAAAATAATTTGTTTTTATTCACTTTTATAACCTTTACTTCTTATTTATTATATACTGGTTTTATAGCGGTTCAATATCGGTTAAACCTTTAACCCTTAAACTTTTCCTTTGATTGGTTCAATGATAGGTCCATGCAAAATAATTGAAAATTGAGTACACTTATATATTGCTTATAACTTATTTAGTTTATTTTAAGGCAGGGGGCATAAGGTGTTCAAATAAGATAAATATGTTTTACAAATTAAATCTTATACGAGTGTTTTAATAAAATAATGTTGTAACTTTATCCTACATTAATGCTTCTTGCATTAACAACTTCTTTTATAAGGTTTAATATAGAAATCTCTATTGTAATTTATAAAGGACTCTTACGTTACTTTGTTAAGAGATATGCTTGACCATTAGACCACGAGTTGAGTGAAAACTTTGTTCTTCCTATTAATAAATCAATTGTCTAAAAACTATAGTTGGATAATAATTAATTATATTTAGAGATAAATGAGCTTCAATAGACACTTGAGCATTTGTAACAATATATTTCTTGAGCTGTGATATGTGAAATACATTATGTATTAAGGCTTTGATAGAAACCTATAATTTGTATGCTACGTCTCCAATGTAGTCTACAATCTGGTAAGGGTTATAGAAAGTGGAGAGAGCTTATGAGAAGTTCTTTTTTTCCCACTGAATGATGCTTATAAGGTTGAAACTTTGAGGCAAATATAGTCTCTAATGTTGAATACTTGATCAATCCTTCTTTTATCAGTTTGTTTCCTCATATGTCTTTAGGTTCTTTCTTGGATATAATTAATAAACTTGTACAATTTGTTCTCTGTTTAAGAGTGTTTGATCCATAGCTAAAAATTCTTAAATCACCTATAAAATAAGGTGCATGTACAAAGAGATGATAGTCTCTAGGATCTCTAAAGGGATATTGTTGATGGGTGAATTATAGGTAGTGTTATACTACCATTCAATTACTGGTAACTATTGCATCCATTTATAAGATTAATCACTACATGTACACTTCAAATATGTTTTAAGTATTATGTTGACGACTTTAATATTCTTATTGATTTGTGGGTAAGATTTTCGTGTGTTAACAACTTGCAATTGGAAAACAGTCATACTCACTTTGTTTTTCATCTGATCTTTTATGAGTGTGACCCTTAAGTTTTTGATTATTTTAGGCATTTGAATCAACTCTTAATCAATTTACGAGAATTTAAGCGAATTAACACGCGAACTCTTCGATAGTTAGTTATCCGACTTACAAACCTTTCCATAGACAATTACTGTGCAATTCGTCCCTTCACCATTCTATACCCTACTTGGTTTGGAGTATGGGTTATGTGTCAACTCCCATTAGATTGACTACGTCACATCTAGTCTAAGTGATGTTAGTTCTTGTCTGAAGACTCTCTTCATGACACATAACTGCTCTAGCCAGAGACTCATGAGTAATGGCCCCACCAAGAGGTCGTGGGTATCATCTCCTTCTATCAGAAGTGGTGAATCCTTTATTAGCTACCCAATTGCCTTTGAATACTAATATATATACCCAATCATCATCCTAAAAGCGACCTTGTCTTAAAGTGACAAGGAATGATGTCAAAGTACAAGATTAGTATCCAAGATATCCTTGAGTACCTTAAGTCTAAGGATATTTATACTATTGCTATGATGAGATTAATCATTGATATATGATAGATCATCCATATAATAATCTCATAGCAGGTTATCCGATGTACTTACTACTCTTAGTAAGCATCCACATGTTAACTCTAAACATTTCATCCTTATAGTTTGTGAGATCCATTGCTTGATCAAATAAAGGAGTATAACATGTGTTAGTCTATATGGATCAATAATGTCTTGTCTTATTAATCTTATGACTAGGGATTGTTTAGATACTAACATAATTGCACATGATAGGAATCTCATTATTATGATCTCATCATGATGTCTTTCATGCTATGTTTTGTATCATGGACTTCATTAATTTGGTTTAGGATCGACATCAATTCATATATAAACGAACATCAAATTAATGAAAATTGTTTTTTGCTTTATTAATCAAAGCAAAGTTTGTAAAAAAATGCTACAGGTGATTGTCTTTAGAGCACTACTTTAACATTTGACACCTAACTAAGTTAGTTCTAGTCAGAGAGAAGGCAAGAAGAAAGACGAAAAGAGGAACAAAAAAAACTAAGGAGGTCAACAGGTCAGTAAGTAAGAGGGTAAGTTTGCACATTGTCTCCATCGTAAAAGGATAAATCTTACTCTTAATTATTACTGGTTTAGGCCTGATATGAAGTTGTTGGATCGGGAAAAGAAAGCATGTCATATTTGGAGAACCGGTAGATTTCAAAACCTTTTAGAAATCTTATTTGCAGCGGAAGCAATATATTCAAATCATCATGCCAATCTATACATGATATGGTATAAGGATAACAATAAACATAAACAAGATAGTGATATTATCGACTCCTTTGCTACAGCTTTAATTTCTCGCTACGCTATCCTCTCCTTCTTCTTGTATCAAAAGCCTTTTCTTTTGAATCCTTTTCTTTGTCAATCTATCCTCTCCTTGTTGTTGTATCCTCAACCAATTTGATTTA
>JAOSBN010000179.1:43481232-43498226 GCA_027563595.1 Erythroxylum suave
ATAACTCCATTTAATGATGATAAACCATAATAAAGACCATCTTTATTTAGCAATTTAATGTCAAATGTGCAGCTGCAGAATCAGTCCATTAAAACCAAAATTGCTACTCATTTCTTTAAAAATTTGTTTTAATATGATTAATCTAATCAATTACATTAAACCAAAGTCTAGCCTATTTCTAAATGAACATTTGGGCTTCTAATTAACCATTGACTAGTACAAGCCCAACATTTAATTATGGGCTTCTAAAACATCCATTTATATTTCTTACTTAGCTTGATAACTTTCTTTGAAGTCAAATGAGGAATCTTATTGGACTGTGATAATTCAAGCTCCAATAAGCCTAGAATTAATTTAATCTTATTAGAATTAATTCCTTAGCTTACTAACTAAATGTCATTCCACTAAAGATAATTAATTGAACTCTTGAACTATTAAATATTATGAGAACACATATTTTACGTCTAATTGCGAACCTTATTTAGAACCTTATTATAGCCATCCACACAACAAAGGGTAAAATTACTGTTTTATCCTTATGTTGGTTTTTCCTTCTCGATCTCCCGTTTTACTTTATATGGTGATTAGCACATAAGATCTCATCTTAGTGTTAAAACTTGATGGGTAGCTAGTCCATTAAACTACTGACGTCAGTTTAATCACCAAATCTTCTTAAACCATTTAGAAGTGATGATATCACTATAAACTCTTTATTTGATTGAATGTTCCCTGATATATGTTTCAATTAATAATTCCAACATGCAGACACTGGATTAATACTTTGTAAAAATCCATTCCGATCATATCAAGAATTATAATGAAACACATACGAGTTCACCACTCATCAAGATTGTGGTTCATAATAAGCGAATGCTTAAGTTGTATGTTTTAAGATTAAAGTAATGGCCTAATTTATTACTGAAACATACTTGATTCCAGATTCATTTAATAATGCCATTATCGATAGTCAACTACTATCATGACATGAAACTCATTATTCCCTTAAAGTAAACTCCTTTACTTACACGGAGATAAATTGCAACACTACAGTCTAAACCATAATCAAGCAACTAACTTGATTATTCAATTGTGAATCCATTAATTTAGATTCTATTAATATACGTGTTTCCTATACATCTCTATGTATATGTGTATTACTTACAAAAGAATCTTGGTACCATATGACTAGATATATAATGGCTACGTTTGGTGATCAACGAATCAGCTAAAAATTAGCTGATTCATATCTTTCAGTTGTTTGACTATTTCAAACAATCGAAAGTTTTGTTTGGTAAGAAGCTAAATAGTTAGTTGATTTATATCAAAATGTTGAATTTAGAAAAGCTGCTATTGAGCAACATTTTATGTAGCTTTTTCATTTTTAGCTAAATATGTAGGAGTGAAAAATCAATTATACCCTCCTAAATAAATAAAGTTATACATTAATTAATTTTTGCAAGTCAATTTATGCCTAATTACAATTATATTTTATGTTTGGATGTATCATCATCATCATCTTCACCACCACCATTATTACTATTGTTGTTGTTGTTGTTGTTGTTGTTGTTGTCGTTGTTATTGTTGTTGTTGTTGTTGTTGTTGTTGTTGTTGTTGTTGTTGTTGTTGTTGTTGTTGTTCTTATTATTATATTTTCTATTTTTTATTAGAGCTATAAACTTAATTTTTGTAGAATTAAATATCTAAAATCTAAATTTCTATAAGAATATTCAACGAAATACTAAGATATATAATATTCATATCCTTATATTTTTTTTAAATTCATGTCCTTATAAGTCATTTTATACATAAACAGTTAATACTAAACATCTAATTTTACCAAACATTTCTAATAAACAGCTAATATAATCCGCTGGTCAAATCAACTGATAAAATCAGCTATTAACTAACAGTTGATAGAATCTGCTAACACCTAATGCATAAGCCAATTGCCAAACAAGGCTAATGTTCATTAAAACCAAACTCTTTTATTTTATTAATAATAAATATTTCCATTACAAAATTGTAACTGAAGAAGATTAAGGTACATGTAAATACACTTGCTTTTCAGGGCACTATATTTACATAACTCCAACAGAAGTGTAGGGCTTGCAACCAAATGGGAAACATTGTGAATGTGTGTAAGAAAAAAGCGAAGTATACATCACAACAAGCTAAAGTAACAGAGAAAGATAATCAAAAAGTTAAAAAATCTCTCTATATTTATGTTGTTTTCTTGTACTAAGTATTCATAGCTTTTGGATTCTAGGTGTACATGTCATATGGTTTATAATGAATCTCTTTAAGGTAGATGAAAAAAAAATTAATCGCAAAGTCAAATTAGGCAATATTTCTCTTTTGAAAATGAAATGAAGATGATCATTTGTTATACTTACTTTAAAAAGTGAAATGAAGATGAATTGAAAGTGAAATGGAGATGATCATTTGTTATACATACTTCAAAAAGTGAAATGAAGATGATCATTTGTTATACATACTTTAAAAGGTATGAAGCTAATAATTAATATACTTTTATTGTTTAGTCTTGATCAAAATTTGTTGGATGTTGGTCAATTAATTGAAAAAGTGAATATAGTGAGGGTGAATGGGCTATAATTGATGTTAAAAGAGTTGAATTGATAGGAGTTTGCATGAAGAGAAAACATTTTTCTATTAATTGAAAAGTTAAAGTTGTGTATCTTAAAGAGATTACTTTTATGAATGTTGCGAAAGTTGTTTTTGTTAATTAATCCATATTATGGCATAATACATTAGGGCATGTTATCTTTTTTGAATTAAACAATATGAATGAGAGTGATGATATGCAAGGTCTTCTTAAACTTACTTAAATTAAACAAATTTATCAAGTATACCACCTTAGGAAACAAGTAATATTTCTTTTTGAAATTCTTCGTAGAGAGCTAAAAAGAGGTTATTATTACTTCATTATGATGTATGTGGACCTATGAATGAGACTTCACTAAGTGGAAGCATATTTTAATACTATATATATATACTTCACATACTCTCATGTTTCAATAAGGAAATCCACATGAGAGTGAAGTACTTGATGAATTCAAGAAATTAAAAGTGATTAGAAACTCAAGCAATTAAGATCTGACAATAGTTCAAAATATGTTTTCGAGGAGAAATTTATTATTTAAAATCAGGAATCAATCACCAATTGATAGTCCCCCACACTCTTCAAAAAAATGGAATAGAAAAAAGGAAGAACAAAATCATTAGGGAAATGATAAGGAGCATGAAGATTGAAAAAGAGTACTTAAGAAGTTTTGGGATAAAAGATTAAAAACCTTAGTGTAATTGATAAATATGTTGCCCACTAGGACGTTAGAAGGTACATGATATGAGACATGATTTGGCAATTCGCCTTTTATTGAAAATTTGAGAATTCTTGGCAATTTGTCATTTTTTATGTTCCTAAAGTTAAAAGGGGAAAGCATGATAACAAGAGTAAACTTTGAATGTTTTTTAGGCTACAGTGGCAAGATTAAAGTTTACAAAGTTTTCAATCTTGTAACAAGAAAGATTAAAGTTATCTAAGATGTAGTAATTAATGAATTTTTAAAACCAAATTGGAAAAAAACCACTAAATGGTGATGTATAAGACTGTGAAGTTGACTCTTTTGCTACTTTATGATGAGGAAGAGGTACTAAAGGAGGGTTAAGATGATCTTGATATTGAGATTTCAATTAGAGGAACAAGGTCCATTACTGAAATTTATTAGATAGCACATTTGGTTGATGTTCAGTTAACTACATTTTATGAGACACATGCAATTAAAAGAGAGTGAATTACAGCTGTGGAGGAGGATATTTCTATGATAAATAAGAATGAGATATGGTCTTTGGTAGAAAAGCCATCTAATCAAAAGGAGCCTGGAGTTAAATGGGTTTAGATCCTAATTTAATCTTGATGGATCAATTAATAAGCTTAAGATAAGGCTACTTGTAAAGGATTATCTTTAACAACATGAATTGACCATTTTGAAAAATTTGCACTAGTTGCAAGACATGATAGCATCAACTTATTGTATTAGCAGCTAAATGTAGGTGAAAATCCATTCATCTTGATGTCAAGTTAACATTCTTGAATGACATTATCAAGGAGAATATATACGTTGAGAAAACAAAAGATTTTACTAAAATTTATGGAGAGAGTAAGATATGCCTTCTACACAAAGCTCCTTATATGTTAAAAATTAGCCTTTAGAGCTTGATGCAGTAGGTTGATGATTATCTTATTAATCAAAGACTTAGAAGGAGTGAAAATAAAGCTACTCTCCCTATGCCGATTAGGAACATATCAATAAAATTGATTAGTTGCTTGTAAGTAGATTATTTGTTGATCTATAGAGATGATGGAGAATATATAACTTCATTTAAGCATAGATGATTTGTTGATCTCTAGAGATGATGAAGAATATATAACTTTATTTAAACAAAAGTTTGAAGTTGAATTTGAGATGTATGACTCGAAGAGATATACTACCTTTTGATATAAAAATTAAGAAAAACTAAAAATTCAATCATTACTAATCAATCAATATATGCATAATCTATTTTTAAGAAGTTAAATAACTTTGTGTAACATGCATACATCGTCTTGATCTTAAGAAGAAATTTTTAAAATTTATTAGATCTCGACATACTCTTTTACTCATTTTGTACTTTTAACCTTTCTATTTTAATTATACAAGCAATGAAAGGAAATTATTATTGTTATTCACTTTTTCTTCTACAACTTATGAAAAATATTAGTAAAAAAGATATCACGAGATAAACAACATTTGACATATTCCACTGCAGAAACTATCCTATCTCTAGTGACGACACATTTTGTTGAAAGACGTCCTTCACTTTTCCAAACTTCTCATGTTTTACTTAGACCTTTTACCCATCTTTTCATTCCTGGTATGGTTTTCATTTAGGGCCTTAATGCTCTCTTTCAATCTTTTAAGCTCATGTCCCTTAATACCTTTTTTTTTATGGTTATACATATTTGGGTTCACACACCTCACAGCTCCCCCCATGATAAGAATAATGAATTATTAGAATGCTGACTGCTTTGATACCAAATAATTCAATCTTTAAATGAATTAACGAGAAAAAAAGAGTGTAGAATGTTCCAAAATAAGCATATTTTATTCATAAAACACACTTCAACAACTTTTTTATTTTGAGAAATGATTGCATGTATCATTGTTAACTAATTAAAAACTGTTAAAATTTTGGGTGACTCTTATACAAGTTTTTAAGAAATATTATGTAACATATAGATAAACTATAGGATCTTTCAAACATGTGCATCATTAATTAAATCAAATCAATTGCTTGGATTTGATTGTAATCAATCGGTTAAAAGATACCAGAAAGAAACTTGTTTCTTGCAAAAATCTTTGGTTAGTATTTCTAGTTAAATGAAAATAAGCCTTAAAGTAACCAGTAAAGTTGTTCCTTTGTAATTATAATGTCACAGTTTCTAATCACAGAAATAACCTCTTTATAAAAATACAAAAAAAGAATTGTTGATATGATGAACATCCCTAGACTTCCTTAACGGAGACCCTTATGCACCAGGTATACCTTAACTGTTGACTTATTAGTTTTTAGTTTTTTCGGAGGACTAACGCTAGATTGTCAAATAAATATTGTCTCATATTTATTGATAATGTCAAGATGTTATCTGTTAACAATGAAAGATCGCATCTCTAACTCATCAGATGTGTTCTTTCGTTATCATAATCGAAAAAGTGAACGTAGAGTATTGAAATGAAACCGCACATTTTCCAACAAAGTCTGATATGACCGTTTTAATGAACTTCAAGTCTTGCAGAGGAGCTTCTCCATATCACGTTGACCATGCATGTTCGTTTTTAACAAACTTTCATCCTTGTTGTCTTGAAAAATACATTATCGGCTCTCTTTTGATGAGAGGTGCTTGCGTTAGCTGTTGATGATTCTTTAATTCCTATTTCTGGATGTTGTTCTGAATTCTTCATGAGCATGATACATGAGGGGTTAGTGAAAAACGCTTAGCTTCCTGCTTCATTTAAGCTCAAAATAACATGAACCTGGAAAACTTTCGTATTCCAGGAAGGGTGGGATTCTATCCCACATCATACACTCCGCGAGGAGAACTTGCATGGTATAAGAAAATATAGACGAAGCTTGAAGACTTAATCATTAATAGTGTGTTCTGTTGAACTTTGCTGGGGCAGAGGAGAGCCACCCCAATCCCTTACACGTGCCTCAGCTCTAAAAACCTGGAATTGCAGGAGTTGTATGTGAATCTTCTGAAGAGCGATGAAGGGAAATGATTATTAAATAGATAGTTTCTAAAACTTACTTCTTTCTGCCAATTTGCACGTTTAACGATAAAAACTAGAATGATTGTTTCAAGAAAACAACCAATCAGCATTCCCGTCCATATGCCATTGACACCAAGATCAAACTTGTAACCAAGCAAGCCACCAAGAGGAAGTCCCACGACGTAGTAACAGATGAAGTTGACAAGGGCAACTGAGAACTGCCAGCCTGCACCTACTGCCACTCCTGTGGAGGTGAGCTGAATTATTAGCTAATTATGAAAATTTTAACTTCTTGTAGTTGATAATTTGTCTTGGGTTAGAACATAGTTTCCAGTTACCATGGAGCACAAGTTGGATGCTGGTGATTAAGATTATTGCTGCCATAAAATATCCAAGCTTTGATGCCTCCTCTATTATCGCCTGCTTCCCAGTGAACAATTTTGGAAATTCTTGCTTTGTTGCCAGAAGCACGATTGTGAATATGGCTCCTAGAATTAGAGAAGTCAAAATAGTGATGATAGTTGAAAATTTTGCTGCTTTAGGATTTCCAGCGCCAAGCTCATTTGATACCCTTACGCTGTCAGTAAACATGGACAAATCAGCTTTTTAAGTCATCCAGCATTCTAATTTAATTATTAATTTTCTGTTGCTGAATAATTTAATAGTCCAGGATCGGTAAAAAACCTTATCGCTGCATTGAAACCCAGAGCAATCATCAAAGTCCATAGCTGAAAATTCATGCTGCCATTATGAAAAATGCTGGTAAGAATCCGAGAATATATTGAAGATTCGTGATGGACAATAAGAACAATTAGCTTACCAAATGGAAATGGCGTCCACTGCAATTTCTGGATTCTTTAACCATCCAACCATGAGAATGACTGCTGTATAGTACCAGAGCTCCAAGCTGTTATCAACGCAAGTAAAATTGTGAAACGCTGAATATGGCCGGTATGCTATAGACACAACTCTCAAACACTAACCATAGCATGATTGCTGATGCAAGCGAAAGCTTTACGAAACCAGCTAACGACTTGAAAGCTGCAAAGGAGAAACCAGTCCAGGCATCTGGGAAAAAAGAGACAACATACACCATTTGAGACAAAACCAGTAGCCACCATGAGATGTTTTCTGCAATGGCAGCACCGAGTAGACCATAACCCAACTTTGTGACTAGCACCCAATTTGCCAGGACATGAAAACCAAGGGTTGCCATAGAAAGGACCGTCATAACCCACACTTTGGTCTGCGCCTGGAGAAACTTCTGTATAGGGAAGTTGACAGCATAAGCAAACAATTGAGGAAGTACCCATCTGGAGAATTTTCCAGCAAGTTCTGATATTCTTTTGTCTTGATGAAGGAGCTGTAGTATAGGTGATGCAAATACATAAAACGGTGTTAAAAACAAAGCTGTGACCCCAGTAATAATCCATGATCTCTGCATGTAGATTCCTAGGAGGGTCAGTTGTCCAGCACCAACAGCTTGACCGCATAATGTCTCTAGAGCACTTCCCATTCCTAGCTAATTAAAAGAAAATCACATGTTCAGTGGTAGGTCAGCGCCTTGTCAAGAATGATAACTCAAGCATTATAAGAATGAATTTATAGTAGCTAAGTCTGTGTGTATGAAAATGAGCCAAAATTGGTAATATGCTGTATGTGGTTGCATCTGATGTTATGCAAATACCAATTTTCATATTTTCGTAGCTGCTCACCATGATACCGTATGCAAAGCCTTCAATTACATTCTGAACTATAGAGACAGCAGCAAGCTCTACATCTCCCAAACGTCCAACAAAGGCACACGTCACAAAGCCTATGGAGAATTGTGATACTGCAGTCAATATAGCAGGTGTTGCTATTTCCCACACCTTCTTCGATTCATCCACGATTCTTCTTCCCAATTTTTCTCTACCCATAAACTCAGTCACCTGCATTTCTATTCCAAAATGTTGTGCCAGGGTTGCAGACCCTTTCGATTCCATCAAAGGACTTTTCTGTTTCCTTCAATCCTATATGATGCTCATGCCCCCTCTTCATCAATTATTTCACACCCTATGCCTTTCCTTCTCTGCATATCTAATGCATATATTAGTTATATAGGAAGCTCAATCCACACCTACCATGTTCTCTACTTGCCAGAATCACCGCATTCAAGTTTCAACATTCAAGTAACACAAAAACTATATGACCTGATGACTGGGATAACGTAGACAATTAGGAAGTAGGTGTTTTTATTGACTTGGATCCACTAATAAATAAAAACTTATGCAAGGGTTGTCAGTAGAAATTTGGACATTCGTTTTTTAATGGATAGCTGCTCACCGCACCAACTTTTTCTGTATGGAGATAGACGTGTGCACTTCTAAGCGTTTGCAAGTAGTTGCCAAGCAATTACACAAATATAAAAAATAAATTAAAGAAAAGAGTAGATAGATAGAAGCAGGATTTGAAAGTTGGCTGGTTGAATTCTATACATCAATAGCTTGAAATTCCTGTATTCCAAGCTTGTTGATTCTTTGAGAATCATTAGTTGACCTCTCAAGGTATTAAATTGGATTCACAACCGTACTTTTAGTCACATTATTGATAGTTGAGGAAAATTGCGGTCCAGGAAGAACATCCAGTTTGCTTATTTCCTGTACTAGTCTTTACGGAGTTGCTTGCAAGAATTCTGATATTGGACATCAAAAGAAGCAAACTTTTATCGGAAAAGACTTAAAAACTTTTTTTTCTCATTTGAGGTTCAAATTAGTAAATTAGAGTTCAGTTGCACTTCTACACAACATTTTGGATAGAAACAGCAGGCAAGTGAATGGAAAGAAGCATCAGCAATTCCTAATGTCTCTCACATCATTTGTACTCTTACCCTTGAATTCATACACTAAAGAATCTTATAAGAGCCAAAACAATCTCCTGTTCCTCCTCCTGTTATCTTGAACTTGTTCCTATCGTAGAGTTATTTTGAATTATGATTAAGCAAAGGGATTTGTCTCTTCCACTACTGAACCATAATAGCTAATAATTGCACTTACGTATCTGCAGTTCCTGTTATATCTTTTCACATATTTACCGAGTAAAAGTGAAAAGAATGTTTTATTTAGTGTTCAAAATGTAAAAATATGAGCGTAATTATTTAATTGAATTATGTTGTGTGTTCAAGTTAATATATTGCGTTTCCGTTACAAAGAATATTAATTTACTACGAATTGAACATCAATTTTAATCAACAGCTGTAATAATAATAAACCGTGATTTTTTCTTGAAACTTTTTGATTATATCAGTGCAATTGCCAACTGGTCTGGACTACAACTTGCGGCTTAGCTAACTATTGGCTATGGACAAATACATTCAAAGGTTTTTGAAAGCAGTCCATCATTTGATCAGGTTCACAGGTCATCAACTTAACAAGGACTTTAAAAACTCAAAATCTAAAAAGGAAAAAAAGAGAATTTCAAATTTGCGAAGAATCAGCAGCAATATCTACCAACTCTTTGAGTTGCTGGCACCAAATCTTGAAGGGTAAGAGTTGGAAATAACAACTAAGTATTCCCAGACCTTTCAATTATCTCAATATCATCTTTTTATTACTCCAAAGCAGACAAAATAAGAAATTGGCTTGGATCTTCTGGTGCTAACTATTCGTTAAGGGGGCAGAAATAAAAACAAGAAGCAGGATGACCAACCACGTTTTAGAGCAAAAGATTACGACAGCTCACCACTTGTGTTCATACGGGACTTGACTTTGAGACCATATTTTATACTGTCCATATACCCGAATGGCCAAAGAAAACAAGCAAGTGAACATAAAATAGTGTTTTACCGGATTCCAAGTCCAGATACCAATTAAAGAAAGGAACGCATTCTTTGAACTTTGTAGGGATATCGAAGTTGACCTACATTCAATTCCGAGTAGAAGACTATTAATTTGAAAGTTCTTCAGACCATGTTTTTTTGCATCTTTTGGAAAAAAGAAGTGAACACAAGATCCTTTAGACAGAGTTCCTTTCGTTAGGGAAGACAGAAGAAAGGCTTTTCTTACGAGTAATTATCAAATTTAGGCCAACTATGTTTGGATGTTCCCACTATGTGCCAGATAATTTGGTTTTAAAAAATTCAGCATTTCTTTGCATGGAGAATATATGCTGTAGTCGATAGGATTTGGATTTCATTCAGAGTTGACTATTTATTCATTTTATATTTTGGTGTCGAAACTACACATTTAGAGCAAAACTTCAGCTGTGATTAAATTTTAGAGTTTGGTCCCAGAAGCCTAAGTGCACAAATCCCATAAGATTTAAAGTAGATGGCCATCCCAATAATTCCATGGCTCCCCACAAAACTTTGGTAGTCCCAACTCCATCACAGTGACAACAATGCACTTGTTGCTAGCAATGAGCATTTCCTTCAGAGATAGTGGCATTAACAAAGAATGATGAAAGAACACAGCAATCAATTTCAAAAATTTTATCCAATCCAAGTGATTTTATCGATTGAAGAAACTGTCCTATAAATTTGGCAATGTGAAAGATCAACAATATTATATGGGGCAGTCTCATGCAAAAGTATGATATATGAGAACTCTTCAACCTTCAGTTTCTTCAATCTCCAGGCTTTAGTCTTGTATCCTTGCGCATAGATTCAATAATACTAAGTAGTATGTATTGAGAAAGATTTTGCAGAGGTCTGTCTGAGACTGCTCTTTGCAACTTCTTGGATTCATATGTAAAGAATACATGGACTTGATCATTGACATCTTCACTTCATCACAGAATTTGTTGAAGAGTGATTGGTAGACCCGAACTTTTAATCTTTATTTAACTAAACTCCCTGAAAACTAGCCACTGATGGCATCAGATTGTTTGGAAACAGACGGTTCAACGATTTCTGGAACTTGATCAAGTATGTAATTCATCTCCTCTTCAAATTCAGGCTTTGCCCGATTAGTCTTTCCTCCAACAATCACCATTGTTCCATCTTGTAAAGCCCATATCTTTAATTGAGCAGACAAGAAAACGGAAAAGTTTGCAGTCATGTTAAACATATTTTATAGCTATGAAAACAAACTAAGAAAAAGAATGAGACAAGCTAATCATGTGAACAGAATTTCACCTGTGAATGAGATAAAAAGCTGATGCAAGTGGTGAGCATCAAACAGCCAAATCCAGCATAAACAACTGGTACTCCTGGGTCAGTCTGAGTGAAGAAAAGTTTGATTTTCTTGTGTAAATGATGTCTTAGTCCAAAGGAATTTAGTTTTCACAGAATTTGAAAGTATTCACCTTTAAATCAAGACCAGTACTTCCAATTGCATCTTCGATGACAATTTTTATGCCGTCTATGTCAATTGGAAGCTTAGAGTTAGGTCTCCGTACACCCACAAATTTCCCTTCTTGATCATATAGAACAATGGATTGCAAATCACGAGCAAGCATTGATCTGAAAATTTTGGGGAAAAAAAAAAGAACCATGCAGGGGGGAGTCAAATACTAATTCTATCTCACAAGAAAGACCCAGGGATTAGTAATAATCATACAGCTTTAGGGATGGCTATTACAACACATATGAAAGTTTTGGGCAACAAACAGCAACTTTCAGAGCAAAACCAACTTCAGAAAACCAAAACTAGTTATCACAAGAAAAGTATTTATCATTCCCTTACTACAGAAAGTAGGCAAAACAATGACAGGAACGTACATGCCCTTGACATTAGTATCATCAGCAGTCCCAATTGGTAAGAAGGTACCATAAAGTTTCTTGTCTCCATTGATCTTTAAAGGTGCCATAGCCAAATTGAAGGGTCCTTCATCATCCTTAAGTACCTGTAAAGCTGAGATGCTCCAGTCCGTCTGGTATATAGTGATGCCACCATAACGCAAAGGATCATTAACACTAATTGTTTTTCTCATCAGTTCTTTCCCATTAAGGTCAAATAGTGACAAATCAGTGTGAAATTGTCGCACCTATGAGTCAAAACCATGAGGATAGGAATACATTAGCGGGAACAAATTAGAAATGGACCTTATCCATTATATCAACACCTTAATACTAGTGGAAAACACTTATTGAACTTCCTTGTTCAAATATTGCAGAGTCATCTCTCAGAGGAACTCGAAGAAATATCATTCTTATGAAAAAGCTCTTATTTACAGCATTTTGACCAACGACTCCATATCAACTTGAAAGATTTTAAGCTAAATCGCCACAGAATTAGAAAACAATTCTAGATACAACTTTTCAGTATGACAAAAATCTGCAGTGCAAAGTCTTACCTGATTATGATTCTTTATACCAAATTGAGAAACAACAAACTCACCTGCCCACTGTCATAGTAATCCATGTAGAACCGGTTGACATGAACTTCGGTATTGAAAGCTTCGGTTGGAGTAGATAGAAACCCACTTGGGCCTAACACATCGCCCACAACAAAGTTCAGTCCTTGTGGAACATTGACTGATCCCCTGAAACTCCCAGCTGCACTAAGTGTTCCACCTGCCATTATCAGCAGCAATGCCAAATGCACTCCAATTGGGGCAAATCGGCCTGCTAGTCCCTTAAAAGCATAGAGACACGGCCCTTTCATGAATACCTGAATGAGTCAAGCCTTGGATATTGAGAATGAAACTTAGTTTTAAAAAAAAAAATAGTTTTGAGGACATAGGAGCAATGTAAGATAAACTTAGCATCTAAAGCCATCTTAAAATATCTTGAGTTGATAAAATGCAGGCATATCAGGAATGGCAAACATTTAGGTCACATGGGACCTTATATAGGCAAACCAGCAGTCAAAAATTTGCAAGAATTCAAAGGGAAATGAACACATATCAGACCTCATATCCAGCACCCATCAAAATTACTCCCAAATCCTGAAGAGAAGCCCTTGGTAAGGAGTCAGAAATTTCTTGCTTACGAATGGTCCCTGCCGACCGTAAGAAATTCCATCTACATACCGCATAGGTTGGGTCAGTTGAACTTCTGAATCCTAACTGGGGCCAAGAATTTTATGAGAAAGCTCAAACCTTTTTGCAACCTTCACAATAGGGATCTGTGTTGTGTAAGTGCAGGCCATGAGAGAAGCTCCAAGGAGAACCAGCATTCCCAGGAAAACAGGAGAGGAGAACATGTGATCAAATCCAAGGGTTAGAACCCACCTCCAAGTGAAGAATCCTAACAACGGATCCTCTTCAGGGAATTTCTCAAAATAGTAGTCTGGGGCCTCTCCCTGATCAATGGCAGTACCTGAAGAAAAGCATCCATACACATAATGTTCGGTTGCAACATATGATGCAACTTAGGTGTACAGTGCCCATTTGTCAACCAAACAAAATAATGCATAACCATAGTTTTATAGTACAAAATCTCGATTGAAATAACTCAATTAGACATAAATCAAACAATAATTAAAAATTATTTCTTCGAGTTTCCGGCACTTCCTGCAATGACACAAACTGAATCACAAGAATGAAGAAACGGAAAAAAACGAAAAAAAGACATACCAAGAGCCATGAGAGCAGCAAGGGTGAACATCTCTCCTATAGCCACATTCAAGTTCGATAAAACAGCCAAAGCTCTCCTAGGCAATACCTTCATAAACCCAAACACCCTTCCACCATCTGCTTTCTTTGCTTTGCTTGGGATCATCCTATTACCACTATCACTTTCCTCTGACAATGGTGGAGAGGATGTTGTAAAAGTTATCTTCTTGGCCATCTTATTCTCATTGTTCTCAACTCCTTTTGAGGTCCTAAGCTTGCAAGTAAGAGTTAAAGGTTGAAACTTTTTGTCGTATGGAGAGTGGAGCTTGGGTTTGAACTCAGGACTGGAGTAAACACGAGGAGGGCCTAGACGGAAATGGGTACGGAGTAGAGAGGGGTGAAGGGTTTTTGAGGGGTTTAGAGATGCCATTGGAGGAGATTTCTGAAGCTGGTTGGCACAGTGAACACAGAGTTGAGCTGTAACGACCAATAAAGTTAGTTTATCCTTTGAAGGATATTTCTCTCTTTTTATGGAATATTTGTTTATTTTTGACAAACCAGCGTTTGCCATGTCACCAAAAACAAATCAGCTATAAAATTAGCTAAAAATCTATATGAATTTAAAGTCATATTTTGTTTAATATGACATTAGTTTGGCATCATTGTATTGTAGAAATTTGAGTTCATTTATATAAAAGTTTCCTTTCTAAAAGTGAGAAATTCATTTTTTAAATAGTAAAATTTTTTGGGTGATAAAATTTTTAATAGCGTGAGAATCTTATATAGTTTAATAGTGTGAGAGTCTTATACAGTTATAAGCATATACATTTAATTATTACTTATAAATGAATTATTAACTATTTATTTTTAAAGAGTTTGAAGGTCATCTTTAAACTAATAAACATGACATGTCATATAAATTATATTTTAAATTTATGGGATACCTTAAATTTAATATAAGATTAAAATTTTTCTAACCTTACAATGCAAATTAAGAAGAAGATTTGAGCTCTAAATAAATAAAGAAAAAAATTGAAGCAAGCAACATTAAGAACCAACATAGTACGGTATAAAACATAATCACTACCTAAGAGCAATCAACTTACTTAGAATAAACTTTTTGATGCAAAAGAACTTAAACATTAGAATAAACCTTTTGATGCAAACAATTCGACTTACAAAATAAACCTTTTAATGCAAAAGAACTTAAAGCATATAGAAGAAATAAAAGGGGAAAGATTAGTCAACCACAAGTTCTAAGTTGGTGGGATGGAAATTGAGAATTAAGTTAATATCAAAGATAAGACTGAAATTCATATTGCATTAGGATTCCTAATTAGATAGGAAGTAGTAGTATTATGATATTTTATTTTTGATATATTATCCTAGTTGAATAGGACTAATAGAATTTCTATTATATTATGATTTATATTAGAAATCATTTTACTACTAGAATAAATATTCTAAGAATACTATATATATGTACTTAGTATTTCATCAATAACAAGCAATTTGGAATTTTTCTACAACTTTGAGAGTTTTCAATTAGAAGGTGTGATGCTTTCTTTTAAGAGTGATTCTTAGACCCTAAGAGTGATTCATAGTTTCCTACTATCCATTCTTTGTGTTCTTCAACAAATTCCAATAACCCTAACCTAAAATCTAGCCCTCTCAAACCTATATTCCAACCATATTAAACCACCCTAAAATCCTTATCCTAAAATTCTAGCAATCAAATCTTAAATTTCCAACTTTAAAAAAATCTAAAAATTCTGCATTCCTAGGCAAAAGTCGACCTTGAAAGATAATATTCGAACAGCCTAACATCATCTACACTTCCTAATTTTGTGCTTTTTACTACTAGTTTATAATTCTTATATTTGTCCTACATCAATTTAAAGCTCCTGATTTTCCAAGAAAGATGGACCCATACCTATTCTTGGACTGGAAAGCAACAATGGAATATTTCTTTGACTGGTACCATATGTCAGAAGATCAAAAGGTTCGATTTGCAAAGATGAAGTTAGTTGGACATGCTAAAATTTGGTAGAGATTGGTAGAGGATAGACTTCAAAAGATAAGTTAACCACAAATTCTTGATTAGGAAGACATGAAACTGAAGTTATCAAAGAAATACTTACCATTTCATTATTAGGAAGATCTTCAAGATCAACTTACCACCCTTAGACAAGGGATTATATCTATAACCGAGTACACAGAAATATTTGATGAGCTTTCTATTCGATGTGAAGGGATGGAGTTGGAATGACAACTCATATCTTCTACAAAAAATGGCTTAAGGGTCGAAATTTGTAAGGAGCTGATAATGCAAAGGTTTTATAGCCTTGAAGATGCCCATCATTTGGCATTAAAAGTGGAACAATACTTAGGACAACATGCTAAAAAGTTTCGAAGCCAAATTGGGGAGTTCAACATGAAGAAAACTATGGCGGTGTAAAACTTTAGACCAGCATCTCATGCGTCAAAATTTTCACCACAAAATAACTACATAACTTCTCAAAGAGTTGAATCTAAAGGCAAAGTCATAGTGGAGACTGGGATGAAAGGAGGCAACAATGATAAGAAATGCTTTCGATGCAATAAGAGGGGCCACTTTGCTTATGAATGTCTTACTAAATCTTTGCATATGAGGGGAGAAGAAGAAGAGGAAGAATATGATGATTACGTATGTGAGAACAAAGTTGGATAGGAGTTGGAAGGAGACTCTAGTTGTAACATCCCATTACCTGTGAGAGGTTAGAATAGTAAATATGAGTGATTAATGAGAGCTTAGAAAATACATTTCATGTTCATGCATAATATGACATGCACATACATGTGAATAGTGCAATTTACACACGAAAAATGACTATACATGCATTCATTGACAATTCGGGTATAATTGGTTCTAAATGTGATTTTTAATTGAGAATTGTGGTTTTTATGTGTTGAAAATTGATTTGGAGAGTGTATTTGTGGATTTAGAATTTTTGAAAATTTTGGAGAAATTTCTAGAAAATTTTTAGGTATTGTTAGACTAGAAAAATTGTCAAGTGACAAAACAATTTGTAAATGGTAGTAGAAATTACTGTCTAATGGCAATGGAAATTTCGATAAGTGACTTTAGGATTTATTCACGAGTGCCAGTGAAAATTGGGAGACAATTAGAATAGAAATTGGATTTAGGTT
>JAOSBN010000179.1:43498326-43521370 GCA_027563595.1 Erythroxylum suave
AGACACAATTCAACCCCCCTTCTTGTGCATTTTAAATATCGTTTTCTAAGTGTTGTATTAACGTGTGAATTACTTCATTATGGAATAAATTCATAATCATTTAATCACACATCAAACTAAGAACAAATAATCAAATCTTAACAAAACTATAAAATGAATTAAATTAAAATGAATTCATTATAAAGTCTGTTCTGGGGTTTATCTAATCTAAGTACTTATAAAGGTTTAGTTCCTAATTATAAAAGATATAGCATCAAAACTAAAAGAATACCATAAAATCAAAAGAAACATGATGAAATCCCATTTAATCTTTAAGAAATCCTCTTTAGATCTTTGAAAATATACTCTAGATGTGTTTCCTTATTTCTTCTATGTTCTCTCTATGTTATAGGCTATCGATTTCTATTTCCTGAGCCTCCTCCCTTATCCTTTTATTTTTTCCTTTTATAGTTTGAAAATTATGTTTTTGGGTGGTACATGAACATCAACACAGTTGTGATATAGCTGAGTTTGAAATGAACACATTATTAAAATATGAATACAGACATTAACACGGGTATGTTGATCTAAAAAATGGGCATGTTAATGACTGTGTAACTTTTTAGAACTCTAAAACCACTTATTTTGCATGAAACATGGTTATGATGATGTATATAAGTATCAAAACAGGTGTGTTGGTACCTATATTGATTTCCAACATCTTCATAACTTAGTCAAAATAGCTCCAAATCACCCTAAACTATTCCTTTGTTCTTTTTGCTCTAAATAAGTTAATTATAACCTAAAAACACAATATAAATGAATTAAGTCCCAAAAACAATAAGAACACTCAAATAAATAAGCGAAATGCATTAAATATAAATATAAAATTTAAAGAATTAAGCATTTATCAGTGCTTTTTCTGGTCATTGGGTACATTAGAAATCACCATCTTTGGATTTGTTAGATGATCAAAAGTCAGCTGTATAAGTTCTTGATAGTCTTCTTTGATAAATCTCCTTCACGTAGGCCTCTATTACTCCTTGCTTTTAGATTATTTTGGTCTCCAAGATTACACGGTAGTGACATCATCTTCCACTAGCTGATCAACCTTCATATTCTTATAAGTGAGATGGATTTAGGTATTCATCCATCAATACATAGAACTTGGCATAGTTTATCCTCTTTGTTGCAATTGTTGATTCATCAAGACAAATAAAGATCCTTATAAAGCTTGGTAAATAACTTAAGCCTTTCATAGTTTAATACTACAATGGAATGGAGTGAATGTTTAACGAAATGGGAATATTTTTTAGGTTAAGCTACTGAAGTTGAAACTTATCCCCGAATAGGAAAGAAGGAAGGAAGAGATGGCGAGTCCAAGTTTATATAGATGTAGGAAAAGAGGTTTATTATTTAGGTATTAGGTTCCTACTTTCGCCTTTCTTAGAGATTGTTCTTTGGGCCAAAACTTAAAGAGAAACACATTTTCATTATCAAAAAGAACTTCTAACATAATATGTTTTATTTTATTTCTAGATAATAAATACACTATTTTAAGATCAACAAATCTTCTTTGATAACTGTTGCTAGTTATGCTTTATATTCCCTAAATCATTCTTAAACTTAACTTTTCTTTTTCTTTTCATTATTTCTCTTTCCTCAAGAGATTTAGCTCATGAATTATGGTTTATATGAATGATTTAATCAATAAAAATAAAATTAAAAATAAATATCTAAACACTTTAGAATAAAAAATTAATAAAGAAAACTATGTTAGTAAACACAAAGGTAATGGAAAATATCATAAATTCAATCTGGAAAATATCATAAATTCAATCCTTCATACTTAAATATGGAATAACCCATATAAAAAATGAGAAAAAAGAAAGAGATGACTAAGATTGAGAATTTCTAATCTTAACCTACAAAATAAAATACAATTAGTGAAAAAATAAAAATAAAATAAAACTAAAAAAGGTTAAAAACATTAGATTGCCTCTTAACAATTACTTCTTTAAATATCTTTTAGTTGGACACTATATTTTGTCTTTTACTCATCCTATATCACTAGTAGGATGATTATGATTCCCTTCCTACATAGAACACAAAGGAGAATGAAAATGAGTAGAATCTATATAATTATCTCCCAAGTGTGCAAAACACTAATAAGGAGGCAAGATATCTAGCTTAAGATCATGTGTTTCTTTGGTAGCAAAGTAAAGGTTTCAACTTCCTTTGTATCTTATAAACACTATCTCACTTAGTATGATCCTCATCTTTGTCATTAAATCCTAAAGCTTCAGTTGTTTTCACTCAATTAACACCATAAACTTTAAAGACTTTCTCCATAATAAGGTCAAGCACATTAATCCTTAGGGTAAAAGGCCGCCTCTTTATTATCCAAAATATTTGGAACTCTACTCTCTCTTTATTTACCCCTAATTTAAGCTTCCTCTCAGCAACATTAATAATCACCATGCTAGTAGCCAAGAAAGGTATCCCTAAAATGATGGGAATCCTAACTTTAGACTTCATATCCATCACCAAAAAGTCAGCTAAGAAGATAAAATTTTCTACTTTTACTGGTAGATCTTCTATAATGCCAATATGATACTTAATAGAATGATCTACTAGATGGACAAACACATTCATTGTCTTAAGGTCTACTATCGCTAACGTCTAAAAAACAAAAAATTTATTAGATTTGTAATAGAACCTAAGTCATATAAACAATCAATAGGTTTAACTTTGGAGGTAACTCGTTATACAAAATAGCACCATATTCCTCAGTTAAAGAAATTATAATATAATCCTCTATTTTCTTCTTTTTGTAGATGATCTCCTTCAAAATCTTCATAAAAATAGGGCATTTGAGCTAGTGCTTTAGCAAAAGGTATTTTGATGTTCAATTTCTTGAAGAGCTCAAAAAGATCTTCCTTAGTTTTTGTCTTTAGCCTTTAAGGGTGTGGAATCGGTGGCACAAAAAGCTTTACATAGGTTAGCACTACTTCATGACTGGCTACAAATATGGAAGAAATTGATATTGATTTTCTTTTGTTCTCTTTACTTATACTCTCCAAAATAACACCAATATCATATGTAAGTAAGATTGGTGTTGATCCTCTTTTGCCTTCCTCCATTTTGAATTAAGATGTATCTTTTTTAACTTTAGCATTTCCATGCCTTTGGCAGCATCATATCAAAGTATTTTTCCATTCTTTAAGGTGATGACATATACTTAATCTCTAGACTTGATCTCATCATTGCTCAAAAACTTATATTGACCTCTTTCTCCCATCATATTAGCTAACTAGTTTATTTGTGCCTTTAATTTATAAATTGATGCAATGGTTATCTACACCTTTTGGCTAATATATTATCAAAGTCATGGATGCTTGCTTTATATGTTTGTATTACTTCTTGTAACTAAGCATCTATAGAAGACATTAGTTACTTCAACATCTCCTACATCCATTTGTCTTATGGTGGTTGTTATTGAAACTCAAGTCTAATTTGGAACCCAAGTGGCCTCGTTGGTCTCCCACTAGAGTTGTTCCTTGTTCCTTCCATGAAAAGTTTAGGTGATTTCTCTACCTCAGATTATATATATTGGATAAGGGATCTTCTCATTGTTTTCTTTCCTACAAAAATAGTTACATATTTTGCTTCCTTAATATAATCTAAAGGTGGCTAAACATTCATACACATACGGGGTGGGTGCCTATATATACCACATTGACAGCATACCTCCCTACTTCTCATGTCATGATTCAAAATCATCTTCATTTGGTTTGATATATTTGCAAGTTATATTACTAGGTTAGAAGATGATTTCACCTTATAAAAGAATGCCTTAGATTTCCCTTTTACCACTTTGGTTGACAAATTTCTTATCAAGGTCTCTATAATCTCCATCACCTCTTTAATAGTCTTTGGGTATATGGTTCCTTGAGCTATAGTATAGTGAAAAAAGTACATCACTAGTAGTAAGGAGTACAGATGATGAGGGAACTAACTCCCCTTCCTTCCGTGTGGAGCTTTATATTTGAACCCTTAATTCGATGATCTTATGTGGTGGGAAAAACTTTAAAACAAATGTATGATAGATCTGGTCCCACTCCTCAAAAGAGCCCACCTCTATTGAGATCAATCATGTCCTTGATTGATCTCTCATAGAGCATAGGAAACATCCCATCCTATTCTTTTCTTTTATGAGGTCATTAAGTGGAAGTGATTGGATCAACAAATAGAACTCCTTAAATGAATATTATCATATCTTCACTAGTTAATCTAACAAAGGTCAAGAGCAAGTGTAGATGTACTTGCTTAAGCTTAAAGTTCCTCTCCTTTGGACTCAGTTTAATACAAGAGGGACTCATATTAATCATTATATATCCCCTATATGAATCTCTAACTGTTATTACTCTGTATATACAACTAAGTTATCTTATAATGTAATCATCTCTTCTCTCTTTATAACTTAGCTTTTTTCTACAGGTTTATTCTATCTCAGGATCAAATTGAACTAGAGAATCTAAGTTATCACTCGTAGACCTTCTATCTCATGCAACAAATTAAAAAATTAAAGAAATCAAAGTAAAAACAAAAACAAAAACAAACTAAGATTAACACAAGTAACAAAAATAGCCCCTATTAACAATATCAAAAACTTGATATGTTCTATATTTGTAAATGTATAGAGCCTTATATAGCTAAATAAAATTGCAGATATTCTATAATGCCAATCCCACAAAGAACTTGTACTAAATCTATTAATCTTTGTTAACTTGTACTAAATCTATTAATCTTTGTTAATCATTAGACTAAATATGACAAGATAATTGATTAAAGATAATTAAGCTAATAACCTAACTAAAATACAACCAACAAATAAACAAAAGAATCAGATAAACAAATGTTAGCAATATAGGCTTTGGTTATATGGATATCCAATTATTATACACAACTTATTATTTAGGTTAAAAATAATTAACCTAATGTATGTATATATCATAGGCAACTACCACATGTCGATGCATACTTTATCCTAATCAAACTTATTAAGCATAACTAATCTATTTAGTTATCGTTAAATTTTAGGATAATCTCATTCTTTAACGCTAATGTGTTTGTTCTCCTAATGTATATATAATTTTTTTAACGTGTTAGTCCTTTATACAATCCTTATAATTGAATCTATGGTGGCCAATCATAAATCCAAAAATCAATATCAAAGAGAATAAATTTAATTAGTAAATAATCAAATCATGTATAAATAATTATCTAACTATGGTTTTTAGCTGTTAAACATAAAAACAAAACATAAATAAATAAATCCATATCATGGAAGAAAGAGATCAATGAATTTGTCAGAGGCTTCTTGCTCTAAATCTTCCTCCATGAGGCAAAACTTATCAAAAATAACTAGAAATAAGTCCAAAAGAAAATCTCTCAAAAGTCTAAAACAATTATCTTCCTAAATATGCTAAAGTTGCCTATATATATTTAAGAAGTCTTAATAGAGAACTAAATATAATAGAAATCTAATAGAAGTTGCCTAGATTGAGTCAAATATATCATCTACAGATAAGATTTTTAAAAAATAGAATTCTAGGTAACTTAAACTTAAAGAATCCTATAATTATATATTTTATCTTTTAGAATTGGGACTTGTTATAAATCCAGGATCGACATTAGTCTTGTTTATCTTCATTTGCTCTTCATTTATTTTTATATAACTGACATTTGTCATGCTTCATAACTAGCACCAATTTTGGCACTATTTCTCTTTATAAATAAAAATAAGACCAACTTTTGTACTTCATATATGGTAACAATCGGTACTATATCTTAACTCTTAAGACCTTCATAAAAGACAAGAACTTATTACACTTCCATGTCCGACACATGTTGTAATGTTCTCCTCTAATTTCTCCACCTTATGCCCTTTTTAAGTTAGAATTAGCTCCTAAAGTCCTCTAAAATTTTTTTTGCCATCTTTTTATCTTCTAATTGGCTTTAAAATATCATCAATTGGACAACTATAAATACCATTACACTAAATATTGCATTTATTCCTCAAATTTATTCACCTATCAGATAATGAACCAAAATATAGAAAAAATAATAAATTCCCCATATAATATATTATAAAGGCGTCAAATACCAAGTAAATTAAACCTAAATAATATGTAAAATATTGACCTATTTGTAGACATGTAAGTTAGATGTTGTTGTAGGAGCTAAGGCTACATGGATATGAGTACAATCATAACGAGGAAGGAGGCCTAGGAAAGATTTGAATATCAAATAAAATGATTAAGAAAAATAGCTTGTGGACCTTAACTAGATACTTAAATTGAGAGATATTATGGTGTAAAATGAAGTCAGAATTAAGAGGAAGGAAAACATAGTTTTTGTTTGACAATTGGAATGAGTTTAGCCCTTTAAACATACTACTAGAGAATCTTAAGCTCCTAATCTCTTTGACAGCTAAAATAGAAGCAATCATCTCAAAAGGAGAACGGTAATACAAACAAAGAGTGCTCAATATGATCATAACTTACATCCTTGTTTGGAAACCAAGAATGGATGAAGAAGACAAGATCTTGTAGAGGAGGCATACCTCTAAATGCTTTACCAATAAATCTTACCTAAGTTTATTTAGGGTGCTAGCAAAGAAAATAACCTTAAGGAATCTAGTTTGGTTTAGTAAAAATTCCCCTAGGGCCTCCTTCATGCTATAGCTAGCAACTAAGTAAAGATTACAAACTATAGACAGGTTAAAAGATATTATTATGATAAACACATTATACAAGCTATGTAGTCAAGCCTCTAAAATACTAGGTCATCTACTAAATTTCCGTTTTATAGATAGGTTATGGAGTTACTATAAAACCTATGCAAAATTCAATGTCAAGAAAGTAGTTGGTATTAATTCATGTTGTAAGCTAAACAAGTGAGATACATACATAAAGGAGACATAACATCTTTTAAACTATAGTTAAGTTATGGAATTTATGCTCTGTGGGAAAAGAAGAATATGAGGATACTCAAAAACCAGCAACAAAGCATTTAAAACCTCCACCAAAGCATCTTTAAATATATCAAGGAGTAAATTATGGCAAAAGGAATCTTTCAACATATGAGTAATGAGCTAGCCTTCGGGTGGAAAGTTCGTCAAACTCATTAATATCTCCTAGTTCCTGGGTCTGATGCATTGTTATACCATCTTAATTCTTGAGATTTAATAAATTTTCTTCAACTTTCGAGAAAAATATTAGTCATTAATATAAACTTTTAATTTATATAAGTTGTCTTTATACGTTATAAATTGATGCTTCGTCTGGTCTATTTTCTCTTTAGAGCCCATTGCAATTATTAAAAATCTATCATAATTATGGTATGGTATGATGAAAGCTAAAATAATAAATGTCATATTGTATTCACATAAAGTCTTATTTTGTTTTACCCATGGTCAGGTCAGTGTTTCTTGCGAATTCATACTACAAAAAGTGTAGTTAATCTAATACGAATAGGTTTACTTTTAGACTTGGTGTATTAATGCTATGCGGGTATTTTGCATAATATACAAAAATAATATAGATTAGATGTATTCAAGAATAGAGAAATATTCAAGAATACTTAAGGCAAAAAAAAGGAAAAATGACTTATATTAGAGTAATTTTATGAAATACAATTCATAGCCATATCAGGGCATTATTTAGACCAACAAATCTCAAGTAAAACAATTCCTAAAGCATGAAGTCTCACCAACATCACCTCTCAGAGCCATCTCGTATTGATCTACACAACCTTTATAGCAAGAACTTAGAATATGCCTAGCACTTGGAGGCTTGCACATTTTATAACACTTCATATGACAAGGTGGATATCTGATAATGGTACAAAGCTTCAGGCATGACTTATAACAGCCTCGTACTTGGGTTGGCTCGAAATCATTGGCTGTACTCATCCTCAGGTTGCATACAAGAATTGTCAGCATCATCGCTGATACAATGCTATTTAACCCAACTTTTTTGTGCTCCATGATTAATTAGCTCCTGTTGATGCATCTTAGTATAGATAGGTAGAGCCCTTTTATATCTCATTCTTGAAGATATTTCTATGTTTTAGTAATGGATAGTCTTCAAGCCAAAATAATTAATTTTGACCATATTTAATGATCTTAATCTTTCGCCTTCCTATTATGGGAAGTTTCAAGATATGGTATTAATTACTTTAATATTTTCTATATGAGTGTAACAAATAGATTTTTATTGTGGTTTTTGGTAGTTAATTGGGTCAATTTGTGTCATTAATGTTTTGATAATTGCTTACTGCATATTGGTAAATGGTAATTGCTAAGAAAGGATAAGGGAAGCCTTTTAGCCCTTTATATTAGAAAAAAAAAAGAGAGAGAATAACTTCCAATAATGCTGTGTTTTTAGTTTTAATAGTTATTTGCTAATTAGATTATGTAAAATATAAATAATTACTTATTTTTCTTATGAAATCTAAGAAAAAAATAAATAGAACACTTCTTTGGGTGTTTGAAACATAAAAACAACTATGAGTTATAGCCTTGAAATGTGGACTTAATAATAATTTTAAAAATTATTAAATTGTAATATATAAAATAAAAATTCATTATTATCACTTAGCATTATTTTTAACCAAGCATTTCAAAAAGAACATTCATTATAAAAAAAATATAAATTTCTTGCATGTTAGAATATAAATTTAATTATTGTAAACTTCACTTACATGTTAGAATATATCTTTAATCATCATATAGGCGTTACAAAAATAGAATTAGATACGAAAATTTATAGGATCATCAAATATGCATTAACTAGCATCAAATTACTTGTGAATTTCAATCTTTATTTTTAACATATTAAAGGACTTTAATTTTCATAGAATTTCTCCTCTTATTAACCTATAAATTTCTATATGTTTATTTTTTAAAGATAATATGTCATGGTTATAAAATTAAACGTCTTTGATAATTAGAAAATGATCACCCATTGTGGTGTCTATATATATCATCTGCTGCTCATGCATTATAGATTTAATCAATTAGAATTTTATAATTTTTATCCTTATCTAATAACTCATATGATTATCATACATCGATCGCTTTATTATCATATATTTGATAGGAATATATAGCATCTTAATTATTTAAGTCAATCCTTGAGTAAATTTTGTATGTTATACCATAAGTCATATCTTTATCCTTGTTTTTTCTTTGATCTTATTTATTTTATTATATGATAATCGTATTCAATTCTTTCATTATAATACTGATGGGCACTTTTGAATACATTTTTAATGCAAGTCACCAAATAAAAAGACCTTTATTTGTTCTAAATTTCCTCAAATTAAATTAAATTTATTGTTTTAGAATTGTCTAATAAGATTACATCACACATGATCTTTCAATAGCATTCTAAAGTAGCAAATCTTAAGTTTATTTTTTAAGAATTAAACAAAAGTCATAAGGGCATATTATTATGAGGCTTATTTAACCTCTAAGGTCTCATGTAATGTAAGTTGAAATATTATGACTTACATTAATCTCTTTTTATGAACAATATTTGCACATATGGTAAAAGTCATGTGTTACGATATTTGCTCTTTTCCATCTAAAGTGGATGTCTTTTATTTATGAAATATGTACATATATTGGTTCAAATATGTTTACTGTTTTAACATTAATTCATTAATCTACTTTAAAACTCATCATTTCAAAACTCAAATCTTAAGATAGATTTAGTGACCATTTAATTAGTCCAAAATAATTTTCTTTTGTTTTAATTATTTAAACCGACATTTATATTTAAGCTTCTTGCTTTCAATTATTACTTATATAAGCATGTGTCATCTCCATTATATGAATATTCAAGGTCATTGCCTCTGCAACAATCATTCTCTTATATGTTTAACATCTTAATTCACATTAAAATATTTAGCTTAATTAGAGTAAATATACATTAAAAGTAAGTATGACACAATGCTCATCATATAATACATAATTTCAACCAATATTATACAACAACAATACCTAGTGAGAGTCCCGCTAAAATGCAGGGGCCGAGGAGGTCTAGTAATACGAAACCTTACTCCTACCTGATAGAGAGGCTATGTATGATAATGCTAACCAATATTATACAGTTAGAAGTGATAATGAATTTTTGTCAACAGTAAAGTAACATCTACGTAATCCTAACAACTTTATATGCCTAACATATGTATCCTTTGGAATTGGTTTTATTATTAGGTCTACCACCATATCATGTGTACATATATATTTTGTGTTCACTTCACGTCATATAATTATATCTTTCACATAATTATACTTTGTATATATATGCTTAGTTTTGTTATGAAATTTAGAATATTTTGTATAAGTGATTATTATTTAGATATCATAACTGCTTAATTAAAACTCTAGCCTTTGTTGACTCATAAGTGAACAAAAAAATGTCTAAGCCAAATAACTTATTGTATTGCAACAAAAATGCTATAAATTCAACTTCTATTATGGAAAGAAACACAAGACTAGTTCTTACTTTTCCATAATACTACACCACTTTTAAGGAAGAAAAAATTCTAAGAGGTAGTTTTTCTCACAGCTAAGTCTCCTCCTCAATTAGCATATGTATGACCTTATATATATAGTTCATTGCCTTGATAACACAATATGTGATCAATAGTACCCCGATATTCTTTTTACTGCTTTTTATTGTGGTTGACCAAGATTTGATTGATGTATGTTTATCATTTAAATAATGCAATAAATATCAAGTCTTATAAACATCATTGCATATATAAGCCTTTTAACTACACTAGAATAGTGAATTTTGTTCCCTTTCTTGTGTTATTGATGGACGAAACTTTTAACTGAGATATTCAACTTTAATAATAGGATAATAAATTATCTTGCAATCGTACATTTGGAATAATTTAAAATTTTTCTAAATATATGTCACTTATGAAAAGGATAAGAATCTCTTTAAACAATCTTTAGAAATGTCTACAGGTTTACCCATATCTTTCATCTCAAATTTAGATGAATTTATTTATTTTTCATTTACTTAACTAATTCACAATTATTACTAGTAATTAAAATACCATTCACATATAAAGAATATGAAATTATCTTATACCTTTTAATTCATACATAATGGCCTTCATCGATTATGTGGAAATAATACAAAATAATTATGATATGAAAACGAATGTAATACTATCTTGATGACAACCAAAAGATTTTTTTTGGCTTGTTTTAATAAAAACCATATATTATTACATATAAATTTCTTATTTTAATTCTCCATGTATAAAGTAGTCTTTACATGCATATGATGTAACTCAAGACCTAGTTTAGCTAATAATTATAATTAGACAAATCAAAGAAAAACTCATAATTGGTGAAAATGTCTCTTTATAAATAATTCCCTCATATTGTGTGTATCCTTTAGCCATCGGGCATCTTTTTGTATCTTTTGATACTACCATTGACATTTTGATTTATTTTAAGAACCCAGTCATTCCCAATAGCTTTCACTTATTAAGGAGATTAATTAAGTCTTATACTTTATTAAAGGTAAAAGAAGTCATTTCCTTTTACATTTCTTTCATCCATAATTCTTTAATAAGATCAATAAGAGCCTTATTTGCATTCCTTGGCTTACCTTCTTCTTACGGGAGAATCACATGCATTTCTCCTTTTATTTTAAAATGATATTAGGGAATTATGCTCTGATTACTTTGACATAACTGAGGTTTATAAGAAATAGATTCATCAATTTCATTTGTACTCCCACTCAAATTAGATAAGGTAAAGTCTCATCGAGTTGTATATGAATTGATATAAATTCTTAATTTTCAAATTTGCTCACACCTAAGTAGTCCCTCTTTCTAATTTTGTATAAAAAATCATTCTAACTAAGAGTTTCATAGAAAATTAGGTTTTTTCATTTTTCACTTGCTTTAGGAATTCATTTTTTAAAAATTGTAACATTTTTCACTTGCTTTAGGAATTCATTTTTTAAAAATTGTAACATCTTTTTATTCAAATTCACTACCTCATTACTTTGTTCAACTATAAACACGTATCCTTTTGAGTGTTTAGGATTTGTAATAAAGATAGTTTTCTTCCCTTTTAGGCCTAGTTTCTTATATTTATGAGAGAACTTAAGAATCTAACACCCTTCTGGTATTAAGATTATCATGTTAGGTTCGACCCATCCATAACTCATACAAAGTGTTTGTTAACTTATTTTTGTAGGAAATCAATTAAATATATGAGTGGTTACGAGTAATGCATCACCCTATTATGTTATAAATAAATTTTGTTATGTCATATGTACTTATTCATTTTCAAAAGTGTTCTATTTCATCTTTTTTACAATTTCATTTTATTATGGAGTTCAAGGAATATTCAATAATCTTTCTTATAACATCTTAAACTTAATAAGTATTCTTGTTCTCAATTAGTTCTGAATGCTTATATTTTCTTATCTAATTTATTTGCTACCAACTTCATATATGAAACAATTTACTATTTATAATTTGTAAGAAATCAAATAGACATGACCATATTGAGTATAATCTTATATAAAAATGATAAAATATATAACCCCACATCTTTTTCTCACATTCCTTGGATTAAAAATGTCTAAATGAATTAATTATAATAGATTAGAAGTTTGTGTTCCCTTTCTAAATTGTTTTCGTGTCATTTCACTAGCTAAACAATGTTTATAAATAGGTATATCTACCTGACTAAATCACTTAAAAGGCCTCCTTTAGCTAATCAAATTATAGGATTTTGACCAATATCACATAATATAACAAGTCATAAAATTGTATCATGATTGAAATTAGTAATTGTTGTAAATAAGGAATAACTTAAATAGAACTATTCAACATGATTCTATGACCCTAATAAATGTTTTTAAGATTTAAATCCATTCCATCACTACGGAAGTTTACTTTAAAACTGTAACGCCGGACTCTTTGAGCCTTTTTGTATTAGTCTATACTTGGAGATACTACTGTATATTGATATATATAAATAGTTGTATTGAGTTCAAAATTGTATTTGGATCCTTTCGGTATATGTGCTAGTGATATATAATGTTACATGCCCTTATATGAACTTAGAGTTCATCGATATGTGAAATCTTGGAGATTTCTGACATATAAGCTTCTAAGTGTGTAAAACCAAGTCCATTGGATGGATATGGCCATGGTAGTTGAGTTATAGGCTTATTGGGCACTTAGAAAGAATAATTGGAAAAATTGATGTACATAAGGGATTTAAAAGTAATTTTTCAATTCTTGACCAATATGTAACTTTATAAATTTAAGGGGCCTAATTATAATTTTCAAAAGTCTGGGGACCAAAATTAAAATAAAAGTTTTAGTCATTCTCAAACTTTGGTCTTAATTGCAAATTTAGGAAAAGTTTGAAGGGTATAATGGTAATTTCATATAAGCTAAGGACAAAAAGATATGTTTGGCCAAAGAAGAGTCAATATTCTATACCCTTCTTCCTTGTGTGTAGCCGTGCACCCCACCATTTACCATTAAAAACACTTTGTTTTAATTAAAAGAAAGAAGAAGACAGGAGAAGAAAAACACTTTCGACATCACCCAATATCCACCTTTTTTTTTATTCTCTAACCCAATCCAAGGTGTTCTAAGTTAATTTGGAATCAAGGAACTCAAATCTACCATTATATTTTATAAATTCTCAAAGGATTTTAAAAATATCACCAAAGGAAAGTTTAGGTAAATTTTGTCTTATCTCTCTCTACATTATGATTTTGAGTTTGGTGTTAAGATAAGCTGTTCTCCATGCTTGAATGAATATGGTTTAGATGGATGAAATGAGTCATAGAGAAGTCTCCTTAAGCCAAAATCGAGATACCCTCTCCTTGATGCAAGTTTGTAAAATTTTGAATATCTTTTGAAATTGATGGTTTAAATGAAGGGAATTGGATTTAATGGAGTGGTGAAATGTGTTATTGTTTGGAAGTGTTTTTTATATAACAAGATAGGAGCATGAATTACTATAATAAATTCTTGAAAATATGACTTGAAAGTCATCCACATTAGGTGTTTGATAAAATGCCTAAATGAACTTGGCTTAGGATTTAAGGATTGTAATGGTGTGCATTGGAAAGAAGTTTTCATGTACTTAGAGTAAACTTGAATTTTTGCATAGATTGAAGAGTAGTGAACTAATGTTCTTAGACAAAATGTGCTTAATTATGTTTTGAAATGTGTAAGTATTGGATCAAAGGCATTAAATTCCTTGGAAAATGCAAAAGAAAGCATGCGCAAATAATAAGGGAAGTAATCATGTGAGAAGCTTAATGTCCAAATCCTATAGTTTAAAAATAGTGATATTGTGTTTTATACACTTATGTGTTGGTATATAAATAGACATACATGTTTGAGTAGTAAATACAATGCATATTGTATGTATAAAGGCTCGGGAGCTATGAATTAAGGAGCTCGTACCAAGGATTATTGAAGTTAAGGAAGTGTACACCTTCTTTTGAATTAAGTTGGGGAAAACATATCCCTCAAATGAGATTAGGACATCCCAAGACATACAAGATGACTTGTATGTAAATATTGAACCTAGGTAATGCATAATAGAATTGAATGTCAAATAAATGCTAGTATACTTATGTATTTGATAAATGACATTGTTTTGAATAACTCTTTGCATTTTGAGTGAAATTGAAAATTTTTTTATTACGTATTTTGAGTAATGATATTGTTTTCAACAACCTGCATTGAAGTGCAAAGGACAATATTTTATTTTTTGAAACTACATTTTTGAACAACTTTACACTTAGAATGCAAAAGATGACTTTTACTACATGAAATAATGTCTTAGAACTTACATATGCATAACTGAGTCATGTATGTTGCGTGTATGTGTTCTCTTTTGGCTTAAAGCCATAACAAGGTTTCATTTTATTGGTTGGACTGATAAATAAAGGCATGGTACCTTACTTGATTTTAATATTAAATATTGATAAATGATTTCTTATAATTGGTGAGGTAACGATTTCTCATTCGTGTGTTAGGCACAACAGATTAAGCAACCCCCGTACCTTTAATGTTAGTACATAAAATTTGAGTTCTTGTAATGACACCTTTCTACGGGACTTGCGTGTAATTGCATATCTAGAGGTCTCGTCACCAAAGAGGTTATCACCTAGGGTTATGATGCTTTTGTCGACCATATTCTGGACTCACCACAGATAAAAGTCGAGCCAATACCGAGATTGGTGGGTTTGCACATTAGTTTGGCTGAATAGTGGTGCACACATAACTATTTTGGCCTATTCTGAGATTTGGCTTCCTAACGAGGTTTTATTTTACATGTGATGCTTCTCTATTCTTGCATACTGGAACTAGAAACTATGTTCACATAATGATTGATTAATAGGCTAGGTCTATATGGTTCCTAACCAATATAGGATGAGTCATAAACTAGGCCTATGTGTTTCTATATCATGTATGTTCACTTCATAGGTGGTTATATGCATGTTAGATGCGTAAAGCCGTCCTTAGGTTATTTAGACCATTTCGGTGTATATCAAGTTCTATTTACGATATATGTTTCTTTTTCCAGCTCACTGAGTACATAGTGTACTCATCCCCCTCTGCTTTCTAACCATACAAGTTAAATTGGTGAGCTTGAAGCTCTGAGTGGTCCATACGGTCATTTGACAATTTAGGGCATTATCGCACATAGGTAGCCTCTATTTTGTATTCCTTTTGTATAGTGGCTCATGACTTTGTTGATATGCTTTATAATTTTGTAACTTAACTATTGATTGTCTTGTAGTTTGTAAATGACCATATATATGAACCTTTTTAATTATCGTTGAGATTTCTCTTAAGTGGACTTAAAAGTCTAGAAGTTATGGTAGAGTTTTAATGTGAATATAGAAGTGTGTTTAAAATTGATTTACAGGTGTTTTTGATAGAGTTTTGGGATTTTCAAAATACAACCATTGTGCTATCTAAATGTTTTTAAAGATATTCAATTATCCTTGCATAGTTAGGTTAAGGGTACCATGAGTATCCTTAGCCCAGGTATGCAGCAGTTATCATGTGCCCGATGTAGTTCTGGGTTTTGACAAAAACCAAGTTTAATTAATAACAACATAAAAATAAGATTCCATTAAATCTTTAGAATAAATAACACTTTATATAGGACTCAGGGTATCCAACTTGTATGTGCCAATCCATTATACAATATCTCTTGAATTATCAAAATTCTCCTACATAAATCAATTATATTTCCTGTGAGATTTTTTGGAATTATATAAAGACATCCCCTCCCTTCATAATATAGTTAGTTACTCTTAAGTCTACAATCTATAAATAATGTGATTTGATAATAAAAATAAAATAACAGAAAAATATAGAATAAATGTTTGTAGTAGAAGGATGTGTCTGTTTAGGCTTGTTATAATTGTGAGCGAAATAACCTTTGTTGCCACATTTATAGAACTTCTAAGTTAGTTCTAGTTGACCTTATTAGATTCCTGAGCATTATAGTTATATTTCTTACCTTTTTTTTTATGCTTAAGCCAGATATAAAGCTTACAATTCCTATTTATAATTCAATGTGAGCTATAACCAATGTTATATATCTTAGAGGTCATCTTAGAACCTTCAAGATATTGTTCATCAATATAATATGCCTCATAGCATCCTTCATCATCTCCATGCTCTCATTATAAGTTAAATGCATGTTATACTCTTAACCCTGAGGTAGAGAATGGATAACAACTTTTACTTTTTTCTTATAAGATAAATCATAACCTATATCTTATAACTCACTGAAATTATATTTGAGATATGATTTAAATATTTTTGCATTATCCTACCATGTATCTTATTATAGTTGTCAAATTCGATAGTGAGTAACCTTACTTTTTCTTATTGAGGTACCTCTAAAATGAGTAGTTTAAATAGACTACATGTCTATTTTAAATTTATGAATTCCAAAGTCATATATAACATTATTGTCCATATCACTTAGTAATACAATATAAGTCAATAAGTTCTTCTTTTTCCATATCTTATATAAATCATGGTCCCTTTTGTATCAGGCTACATGATCTCTTCAAGAATATTTTTTGGTTATGTTGAGCAACTCTAACATTTCTTACTCTTCCAAAACATATTGAATTATAGTTATCACTATTTAATTCTCACCTTTCTTAAGATCAACAACAACATTTTTTGACACAATAGCTATATTTAATATATAAAGTTTATATATTAAAAAAAGGAAATAGTGTACATGTACATTAACCTCATATAATACATATATAGGTTAAATAATTAGTTTTAAATTGCTTATGAAATGGAAATGTTAAAAAAGTTCTCAATTGTCAATTTAATTACAATAGTTAAGTTTAAGCTAATGTATAATATATGTAACACAAATAAAATAGCTTATACATACATAAGTACATATAATTCATTACAACATACTTAGTTTGAAACATATGAATATACAACATTCAAATGACATAAATATAATAAACCCTATGCGGAATAGAGTTAACTAAGATATGTTGTAAAGCTTTAGATATACAATAATCAATAGTTCTAAGTATCTCAATACGGAAGCCTATAGGATAAAAATGGCAATGGATTAGGTTAAGTTCGAGTTTTATATGGCCCAATCTGAACACAATTTTTTTAGCTTAAGTCTGAATCCAATTGAGTTTCAGGCAGCCTAAAATAGCCTAAAAACTCTAATACCTCTCTTAATCATAATCACATAAATGTAAAATAGAAGCTAGGAGAACAAGTAAGTACAATTTCAAAAATTCAGGGCTTAAACACCTCTCATAATAAAAAACAATGTAAAAAAGAAGTTAGGAGAATAAGACAGTGTAATTTAAAGCTTTCTTGGACAGTAAATATGTCAAACATTTATTAATTCTCCTTGATAGTCTTCTTCTTCTTCTTCTTCTTATCACAATAATGTAAACTAGAAGTTAGGAGAATAAGAAACTATAATTTAAAACTTTCTTGGATAGTATACATGCCTAGCATTTAATTCTTCTTCCTCTTCTTCTTCTTCTTTTCCTCCTGCCCCTTCTACTTCTTTAAATCACTACAATGTAAAACATAAGTTAAAATAATAAGAAAGTGTAATTAAAGCTTTTAGTAAAAATGTCAAGAATTTATTCTTCCCCGTAGTAGTTATCATTAGTTTCTTCTTCTTCTCCTTCCTAGTCGTTATTGTCTTCTTCTTCTTCTTCTTTTCCTCTTCCTCCTCTTTCTTCTTATCACTACGATGTAAAACAGAAGTTAAAAGAACAAAAAAGTGTAATTTAAATCTTTCTTGGATAATAAACATGTCCAGAATTTATTCTTCTCCTTGGTAGTTATCATCATCATTATCTTCTTCTTCTTCTTCTTCTTCTTCATTTATTCTTCTCCTTGGTAGTTATCATCATCATTATCTTCTTCTTCTTTTCCTCCTCCTCCTCCACCTCCATTTTCCTCTCCTCCTCATTTTTCTCTTCTCCTTTTTATCACTACAATGTAAAATAAAAGTTAAGAGAATAAGAAAGTGTAATTTAATGCTTTCTTAGATAGTAAACCTGTCAAGAATTTATTCTTCTCCTTAGTAGTTATCATTGTAGTCATCATTATCATCATCTTCATCTTCTTCTTCTTCTCCCTAGTAGTTATTATCTTCTCCTCTTTCTTCTTTTCCTACTCCTCCTCCTTCTTCTTCATATCAATACAACGTAAAATAGAAGTTAAGAGAATAAGAAAGTGTAATTTAAAGCTTCCTTGGACAATAATTCTTCTCCTTGATAGTTATCATCATCAGTATCTTCTTCTTCTTCAAGTTCTTGGAATAATTACTGTAAAATTTAAATTATAATGGGATCTTAATTATGAAATTTAATTTATATTTGTGTATTATTCCCAATTTTCTTCTAGTTATAATTCATGAAGACATGATATTGAAGAAATAGTGAAATTAAAATATATTATGTTTCTTTCTTATAAAGAAAGTAATTGATCTCATAAATTAAAGTATTGAGATACTTAAACAAACTTATGAATGCTTATTAGAGAATAAGTTTGCCAAACTGACCCAATTACGAGAATCTCAAATGAAATATTAATTACATATCATTGGATTTCCTCTTTATAATATTTGTATAATTAATCTTTAGATTTGAGATTGTCAAAGTATCTCATGTGGAAATTACTATGTATTGATGCTACTAACAACCCATTCTAATTAGGGTAGCTTAACCAGTAGTACTTGGATATATTATAAATCATATGAAGATAGTTGAGTAAGTCAATAAAAAAGTCATCTCTCTAAAGTAATTAGAGAGAAAATTCTATTGTTCTTGATTAGTTGAAATTTAAAAAATTCTCTAGATAGAGTGAATTGACATTTGAAAAGGTACTTTCAAATATCAATTATAAATCAATTACTAATTAACAAAAATGAACATGATTAGATTTAAAAAGGGAAAATACTATATCTCCATGTCTAATTAGAACAATGGATGACTAAAGGATTAAATTATATGTTATAACCATGCATAGACAAGTTGTGTCAAGCCATTTTGACATTCCTAATATTTGGATGGTCATGACATATTGCTAGATGTTAATTTTAATCTATGATTATAAATTGTTTACTTGGAGAATTAAAGATAAATTTAAAAAGGAGTTTTTTTAATTTATCTAATTATAATTATGAATTATAATTATAATCTATAAACATTTTCAACATATTAGGATCCTAATGGGACACACATAAAAGCAATTAAAAAAGAAAATCCAATTTAAATTAATTTTGACTTAATTGTGAAGTTTGAAAAACTTCAGTCATCACACTTTAATTATAATTGGAATATTTAATTTTAAATGGATATCATCCTATGAATTTGCATTTATTTGATTTAACTTGAAGCTTCTTAGATATTGTATGCTTCATATAAGCATCACATATCAGATATCAAATTTACTCTCCTCTTGAGTAAAAGATGTTTGTCTCAATATATTCTACATTCATAAAAAGAGAATTTATTCTCAATGAAAGTTATGGGAGTTGTAAAACTTAAAGAAGTTTAAGAACAATGAATTCACTGCCAAATGGAATAGGAACCTCAAGTTGATACATATGAAGTACAACCAAAGTTTTAAGAGACACATAATCTAATGTACTAGTAAGATATATTATCCCCCTATTAGATTATATCTATATGTTCAAAAGGGGAAAGAAAATGTATCACTCATGTATGATGATCCTAATACTTTTAAAAAATCAATATCTAACATTAATTCTTTAAAATGTCTTGAAGCTATAAGATTTAAGATGGAATCCATGTACACTAAGCAAATGAAGACTTTGGTGGGTGTTGAAACTAACATGGATGATAATTTACATATGTATAAAGCAAGGCTAGAGGCCAAAGGTTAAAAATAGAAACAAAAGTTCAGTTTAACGAAACCTTTTCTTTAATAGTTATGCTTAATCTTTAAGGATCTTATTAGCTATAACTTTATATCATAATTACAAAATCTAGCAAATGGATGTCAAAATAGCATTTCTCAATGGGAATATGCTTGAGGATGTGTACATGAAACAACTTAAGGATTTTGAATCCAATAGAATTAATAATCAAGTATACAAGTTACAAAAGTCTGCTAATGAACTTAAGAAAGAGTCATAGAGTTGGAACATTTATTTTGATGAGAAAATCAAATTGTTTAATTTTATAAAAAATGTGGACGAACCATTTATATATAAGAAGTTTAGTGAAAGTATAGTTGTCTTCTTAGTGTTATATATTGATGACACATTGATAATTGAAAATGATATACTAATGCTCCAATACAGGGGAAGCAACTTTTATTCTAGGAATAAATATCTATATAGATAGATCAAAGAGGTTGCTTAGCTTATCCCAATCCACATATATAGACAAATTGCTAAAGGGGTTTAGTATAGCAAATTATAATAGGGGATTCTTAACCATATCATATGGGATTTCTCTCTCACAGAGTATGTATCCTAAGACATAATTTAATAACCTGTTTCTCCATACTAAGGGTTAGGACATAGGATCCTAGACCACTGTACGTGAGAAATATTATTAAGAAATTATGACGTGAATTACATTGACATGCATACTATTAGCATATACACATGAATTTTTATTTTTTTCACATGTTACAAAAAAAATTGTTTATGCACTTCAATTGACATATTCTAGGGTATGAACAATTTTAAAATCATTATGATGTGAATTTAGTATGCCTTGAATTTTGGTATGATGATTATCAATTATTGATTTAGAATTTGATTGTTACAATTGGGAGATTTATGAATTTATGTGTATTTTTGGACTAGCAAAAATGTCAAGTGGCAAGACAAATTGATAAATGACAACAGAAATAAATGACACACGACAATAGAAATGAGTGACACGTGGCATTAGGATTTATTTATAAGTGGCATAGAAAATTAGGATTCAAATGGCATGGAAATTGAGAGACAAATGGACTAGTTATTAAGAAACAAGTGGAACCGTAAGAAAATGACATGTGGCACGTGACAAGTGTCACAACATTTGCCACTCACCACTTACGACATTTACCTTTGAAAGACCATCTTGTTTTGTCTTTCATTTATTATTTTTCGCTTCATTCTCTGATCATCATCTTCTTCTCTCCATTCATAATACTCATACTCTCATAACCCAACCATCAATGTGAGTTTTGTTAACATGCTTCATCTATCCATTCCAAGATTTCGGTTATCTTCATCTTTTTACTAAAAACCTAGCCTATTCTACCTTGAAAGATTGATGATTGTGTAATGCTTAGAGAGTTAGTTTAACCCAAGATTTGAAGAGCTTTGGAGTTTAACGAGTAAGAATATTATTAATCTTCATGACTTGTTATAAATAGAAGCATAAATGATGATAGTTTAGGGATAGATTGATGGGCTAATAGTGTTTGATGTATGTTAAAAGTTGATGAACATTGATGAAGAAATTTATAGGTTTATGTTCTATTTTTGTATAAATGATCAATAATAGTTTATGAGTTGTCATACGGATGATCTAAGTTGGGATTTGAAGTATAATTGATGATGGATTCATGCTAAAGATAGTTGTTAATGAAATGTTTTCAAATTTGGAAAAGTTAGGACTACATGTATGATGGTATAAAGTGAATGGTAATGAAGCAAATAAGTAGATTTTTATGGGATTTAATTTAATCAATATGGAAGCTAGACTAACATAAAATGACGTACCTTTATAGGATACGAATTTTGGAAAAATTCTAGTAGTAGTGATGTCTCTAAGTATGTAAAATTCGTGGAGAATTGAGGAAGAAAAGTTATGCATGATTGTGGCCCTCAACACACGATCGTGATTTTTTTCTTGCCTTCTATCATGATCATAGACTCAAAGACTGTGTGCACTATCATGGCCCTTAGTGCATGATCGTGGAATATTTACTTGCCTTCTGTCATAATCATGATCCTAATTCTGGATTAATAATTTATGTTTTGAGTACTGTTGAACCAACTAAGAAAAAATCACTCTAAATTGGTGTATTTGGACTTGATTAAGGATTGAAATGAACCTAAATTGTTGCTTGATTAATTGGTTAAAGAGCTTGATGTGTTTAGGTTGATAATTGAGGTTAGGAAATTTATGAGTATTATATGAATGAAGGTGCTCTCAGGAAAGTAAATGTGATCCAAAGAAAGAGAGTAAGGTGTATTAGGTATAAATGACTGAAAAATTCGATATTGTGTGACTATAATGCTAGAAAAAGGATTAGAGAATACGTGAATGATGAATGCATAATTGATAATTGTAACATCCTATCACTTCAATTAGGGTTAAAATGGTGATTATTAAAGATTAATGAGAAATTAGGAAGCATAACTCATGCTTATGCATAATGTGGCATACACATACACGACATTATTGATCTT
>JAOSBN010000179.1:43537169-43559507 GCA_027563595.1 Erythroxylum suave
TGCTGGAAAAATGATATCTTAAAAGTTTTGAAATCTACCGTTTCTCCAAATATAGCATGCTTTCTTTTTCCGATCCAACAGTTATAACTCATTCACTTGCAGTTTTTAAGCATAAAACAAGTGGATAGCTTTTACTATCAACAAGATTTTGGCACCGTCGCCAGGGATTGATGTTTGAGCATCATGTTTGATTTAGATTAGTTTGATTTAAGAGCTTTTGATAATTTTCCTTACGTAATTATAGGTGTATGAACACAAAGAGTGCACGAAGGATGAAAAATGCTATAGAAAATGAATTTCTCGACATTGTGAAATACAAAAAAGAAATAACAAGGGAGAAGCATCTAAATTTTTTGAATCAAGATATGGATGAATAAGGAGAGCAAGGAGGACCAGAGCGAGCGTTGATGGACTTCATGAGGCTAGGGTTTAACCGTCAAGGAGTGGTGAGAATGGTAGTCCAAGCAAATAATTTTGAGATAAAACCGACGCTACTAAATATTTTACAAAATAGTGTACAGTTCTACGGACTAACCAATAAGGATCTGAATGCCCACATTGCAAACTTCTTAGAGATCTATGACACTTTTAGATTCCACAGAATGTTCGATGATGCATTGAAGCTTAGACTATTTTCATTCACATTGAAAATTAGGCTAAAGCATGGTATAATTCCTTGAATTCAGGCCAGATCATGACTTGGGAGCAGCTCGCTCAAGCATTCTTCACCAAGTAATTTCTATTGACAAAAATGACGAGGATTATCAAGGAGATAGCAAATTTCCAGTAGAGTAATGGAGAATCTCTTTATGAAGCGTGGGAGAGATTTAAAGAACTTCAGAGAAGCTGCCCACATCAAAACCTCTCGAAAGAGTTTCTACTTCAAACATTCTATAATGGAGTGAATCCTAGCATAAGAGGGACAATTGATGCAGCAGCTGGAGGTTCACTAATAAAGAAGACGGTTGAAGCATCTCATGATTTGTTGGAAAAGTTAGCAAACAACAGCTATATGTGGTCGAGCGAGAGGAGCAGGCAAGGATAAAAGGAAAAAAAAGGAATGATAATTATTGACTTGGTTACTTCCTTGTAGGCTCAGATGATGACTCTTATGAAGCAGCCCAACAATATTCAAGGAGAATCTATCTCAGCTGTTAAGGTGATGCAAGCACAGTGTGAAATGTGTGGGTAGAACGACCATAGTTCAGTGGAGTGTTTCCTATTAGGAGCTGGAGGTATCGAACCAGTAAGCTACCTAAGTCAACCACAGCGAGGTGATAATCCATATTTGGACACACATAATTTCGGTTGGAAATACCTCTTGAATTTTCTTGGAGTAACGATAATGTAGGTGGCCAACAAAGACCACAATGACTACCAAGATTCCAGCAAAATCGACTCGGAGCGCTGGAAAGCAAAATACATAAAATGATGGAAGTTTTGGGGTTCAAATTGGTAGCACAAGTGGAAAATCATAAAAGGATGCATGTAAGCCAGGAGGAAAATCATAAGAGGATGGAAGCAAAATTTAACCAAATTTTGAAAAATCATGCATCATTTATCTATAATCTAGAAGTTCAGGTAGGCCAACTAGCTAACGCTTTATCTTCACAAAATGCAAGTAGTCTACCAAGCAACACTGAGGTGAATCGGAAGGAAAGAATCATGGTGGTCACTCGAATAGAGAAAAAAGGAAGTGAACATAAGGAGGAAGATGGCAACAAGCAAGAAGAATAAATAATGTTAGAAGTCTTGTTGAGTATATCAGTAAGTAAGCTAATTAGGGAACTTCAATTTGGACTTCCACACCAGCAGCAATCATCTTCAAGTGGAATAGTCAGGAATTTCAAGGAAGGGGAATTTAGTAAGATGAAAAACATAACAAATCAATTCCAAACAAAGCTCATGTTAAAGAAATCACTAAAGGAGGAGATTATCAAGCATATATCAGGAAAAAAAAAGCCCCCATGTAGCACAAAATAAAGAAGAACCAAGGGACTTTTTTATTCTATGTAGTATAAATGGAGTTAAGATAGATCGAGCATTTGCAGATTTGGGAGCTGGCATCAACATGATCCCGTACTCACTTAGTTAGAAATTAGGTCTACAAGAGCTAGAGCCTACTAAGACATGAGTGAAGATGGCTGACAGAACAGTGTATTTACCAAAGGGGATTATCAAGAATGTGCAGCTACACATTGATAAATTTACATTCCCTATAGATTTTTACATACTAGATATTAGTAAAGACGATAGAACTTCGATGGTTCTAGGGCCACCATTTCTAGTTACTGCTTATATGATTATTCATGTTCATGGGGGCGAGTTAATACTGAGAGTAGGAAAGGAGCAGTTAACATTCAAGGTTTCGAAGAAACATTATTTTCGTACTCTACCTCCGACGGATATCAAGGAACCACAACTCCAAAGAGGATGGGAAAATATTCAAGACCCTGGGAATGCGTTTTGGAAGAAATAAACGTGTAGGAGAAGGTGAAGAAAGGAAAACAATAGTGAAGGTGCAATCCAAAATGGGGTAGCTCATCTACAAAGTTTGAGATCAATTTCTACACGGTTACCATATCGGTCATTTGAGCCACCATGAATCTAAAGGGAAGTCAAACTACCAATAGTAAGCGAAGCACTACGTGGGAGGCAACCCATGAATGTTATTCCCTTTTAAGTGTTTTTGTTTAGTTTTTGTTTGATTTCTTTGGTTTGATCATTTTTTGAATTGGATTTGATTGAAGTTTATGTTCATTTTGTATGAATTTCAATTTGTTTTCTTTTCAAATTTCTTGTTGATAGTATCTTGATGTGCTTGTAGGTTTTGGGGCATGAAGATTACATAAAAGCTGGGAAGAAGGGTTAAAATTATGAGGATCACCAATTCCCACATTCGTGGGAATTATAGTGATTCCTACATGTGTTGGAAATCTCTCCAGAAAGTTTCTAGAAAACCCATGTTGGCAATTATGGCCATTCCCATAGGTGTGGGAAATCTCTTCAGAAAGTTTCCAGAGAGAAAACCACGTTTGTGGGAATCCCATCTAGAGGGAAACTTAAGTTTCCCTCCCTCTTTTTTTTCTCTCACCCACTTTCAAAATTTCACTCCCTCTCTCTCTAATTCGCACATTTCTCTCCTCCCACTCTCTAAAAATATTTAATCTTCATCTATATTCTTGGTATTTTCTTTATCCTTTCCATTAATCTTTTATTCCTACATTTTTTCATGCATTAATCATTCCAAAACACAAAGATTTAGGTAAGATTTTTATTTTCTCTCTCTAAAAGTCAAATTTCACTCTCTCTCTTATTCTTCTAGATTTTCTTCTCATAATGGCTCTACCAAGGACGATTAGGGTAAGGAAAGCAGTTGAAGAACTCTACTTTCAAGTTTTTGGTGAAGGGAAACCCAACTTAGTGGCAACTTAACAGGCCCCTTTCTGATTTACTAGGAAGAAGAAGGTCCACGTTTATGTGACTTTAGGTATAGAGTAATAGTCACTCCAACATATTTTGATGTTGAAGTAATAGAAAATATAGGAGTGAGACTCCAACTTGAACAACTAGCTGGAAACGTAGGGTGGAATAGATTTGTTCAGTGCAATGTACCTATTTATGCCACAATAACTTTAGAATTTTTCACAACAGTTAGGTACAACCCTAAAATGTGTTTGTTTGGTTTAAGTTAGGTGGAAAATTTTTTTAACTGGATTATTCTGTCATACAAGAAATGTTTAATTTGTCGAATACAAAAATTCTAGATGGTCATGCAAATTTTGATGACGATGCTTATTGGAACACTCTTACACGTGAAGAACATTTTTATTCATGTAATGCACCGAATTCTTTAATCCAAAGTGTTGAACATCTTCTTTTATATAAATTTATATGCCTGCTTGTATTTAATAAAATAGAAATCAATAAATGTTCCGCTAAAGAACTCTTCTTTTTACGATACATAGATTAAAAACTTAAAATCAACACTTCTTATAGAATTTTTTGATCACTAGTAAGTGTAGTTAATAAAAAGAGTACGTCTTTTGCGATGACTCATATTTCTTTTGCTTTGGGCATGTTTTATAATGTTAACATGGAGAATTTATGTACTAATCCCTATGATATGTTTGATATAGCCTATTTGAGATGCTTTGAGATTGTGGAGATCCATTCTATGGAACTCTGCAATCCTCAGATATGCACTGTAGTGAGGAGCAAGAGGTGTGCCAGTACAATCACAAACCAACCCTCCATATCTAGCGTAACCCCAAAGCTATAGCAGGAAGCAATAGCAGAGGATCCGAGGAAGGTGATTAACTGATATCAACCACTTCTCGACCAAACAGCCACAAACCATCAATAGATGACATCCTAACTCCATGAACTCGACACTCCGCTATAGGTTCATAAGGACCAACACAACTTGAAGAGAAGGTCCCTCAACTTCTGTTGGAGGAACAAATTTAAAGCTCCTAGACCATCACCGTCACCACCCTCATCTGAATAAGCTTTTCTTACCCTTTTTAATTTTTTCCAGTTTACTATTTCTTCGATGTGATTGCATTTCATTTCAAATCTATTTGGTTTCATACCATTTGTGTGTGTTATGATTTTTGTTTACTTTTAATTTAATTTTTTTTAAATTCATTTTCTTTTGTTTAGTTTGATATCATTTGTTTGTTTAAATTTCTTTTGTTTGTATTGTTTCATTTTTATTTGGTTTAATGTCATTTCCACTCATTTGGGGGTTGACTTGTCACATTGAGGACAATGTGATCTTTAAGTGTAGGGAGGTGACATTAACTTTCTCACTTGAATTTTTTGTACATTGTGTTGAATAGGATGTATATTTAGGCTTATTATATGTGCTTTATGTCAATAATGATGTTTTATGTTAGTAATGAAATCGCATTTGAATCACTCTAATAAATATTGCCATGAGATTCTATAATGTTAGTTGGAATTAGATTGAATGGATGCTTGAACTCAAATTAGGCTACTTGAGTAGAAAGTGAACCATATAGAGTAATGAAAAGTAGTTAGTTACATAAACTTAGTCGCAAATTGACATTTGAACAATGATGTAGTGTAGTGATGCATAATGAGTTTTCATTTTAACTAAAATGAGGATTGAGCCATAGGACTCCATCTACAGTCATTTCATTTCTTTGTTGAGTGTTACTTCCATAGGTTACTACCTTCAGAACTTGCTTTGAATGGGTTTGAGCCCACTGTATGCATGCTTAATAGAGATGATTTAGGCCCTTTTTTGTGTTAACCTTTGGTTTAAATGACCAACCTATTGATTATCCCTTGCTACCCTAATTGAGCTTTAACCTTTTGTTTCTTGAATATACCCAAAATTTTAAAAATTTAAACCCCCATTATCCTACCCTTTCACAAGCTTAGTATCGTATTAAGTAAAACATTAGTTGGGATTGTGTGAAATTTTTATCGAGATAAGTGGAATATATTTTTGCCTCTGGACTACATTGAAAATAATGCTATTTTTTATTCATATTTCTTCCATGTGTAAAGAAAAAGAAAGAAAATAAAAAAATAAAAAAAGAAAAAAAGAAAAAAAGGAAGAACAAGTGAGTATCATCAATAAGTGTAGAATATTAGTTATATTTGTATCTCCTAGAGTTATGTTTTGTTATCCCATTGTATCTGCTTTGTACTTTACTTATATATATGCTTAACCATCTTTCCCTTCTCTTGATCTAATTATGCATGCAATCATTGTAAAGGAGTATTGTTGTATTAGCAAGCCTATGGTAGTGTAGTTTCCTATAGGAAGTTTGAGTGAAACACTAACCCTTAAACACTTAAAAGAAATGGGTGAAAACCGTAAGGAAGATTCATTTGGTCATTTTTACTTATCTTTGGGTAATGGTGTCAATTTTTGAATTTGTTTATGTATACCAATGAAAAGGTAGTGATTATATGTGCATTGACTTGATATTTGAGTTGGCTTGAATTTAAGGGATTGTACGCTTTGATCTTTGTGAAAATGAAGTGATGGAATTGATTGGTTGTATTTATTTTACTTGAGGACAAGCAAAGATTCAAGTGTGGGGATGTTGATAGGTGTGCATTAGTATTATCTTTTTCTAGGTATTTGGTATGTGTTTGCTTGTATAATTGTTGATCATTGTTGCATTTTAGGATTCATTTTGTACGTTTTCATTAAGTTTGATTTCCATTGTTAATCTTGTGTGTTTGATGTTAATTGAGGGTAAGAATTGACTATTTTTATATAGGAAGGAAGATGGAGCAACCTGGAAGTTGAACTATAGATCAAAGAGGAGAAGAAGAGAGGATTGCATCTATGACCAATTCCCATGATTGTGGGAATCATGCAAATTCCCACGGGCATGACAATTATAATCCGAGTCTTAATGTGGGGCTTCATTAAACCTAGGGTTTTTGGACTATAAAAGGATAATTAAGACTCAATCTTCAAGGGGGATGATGTTGGATCGGGAAAAGAAAGCATGCCATATTTGGAGAATCGGTAGATTTTAAAACTTTTTAGAAATATTATTTGCAGCATAAGCAATATATCCAAATCATCATGCCAATTTATACATAATATTGTAAAAGGATAATAACAAACATAAACAAGATAGTGATATTACTGCTGTTCCTTCGCTACAGCTTTAATTTCTCGCTGCGCTATCCTCTCCTTCTTCTTTTATCCAAAGCCTTTGCTTTTGAATCCTTTTCTTTTTCAATCTATCCTCTCCTTGTTGTTGTATCCTCAACCAATTTGATTTACCTCTTATTCTTCCAGGACAACTTAGTTAACAAAATCCTTTGGTAAATCCTTTGGTGGGAAAGGAGAAGAAATGTTTGGAGAGATTTTTCTAAGAAGAAATGAACCAAAAATGAGACTCTTCTCATGCAAATTTCGGCTCACTCATGCATGAAAGGAAAGAGAGAGTCAACCCTGCAAGAACACCTTCTTACACCCTCAATTTTGATTATACATGGAGTGGAAAATGAGAATAGCATCCAATGCTTCACTTCTTACTTTAATCAATCACAAAGTAGACAATAAATGAGACTCTTCTTATTTACCTTTAAGATGGTTGTATGAAATGACTATTAAACGAAATATGACTTATCAAATTTGTTTTTGGAAGATGGAAGAAGGAAGATTGTTCATCCAATGAACATCTTTCTTCTTTAATCTAATGAATGCTAATAGGTTATACGCTAACATTAAAAGATAACCATTAAACCATTAATGGTAAGTTCATAACTCCATTTAATGATGATAAACCATAATAAAGATCATCTTTATTTAGTAATTTTATGTCAAATGTACAGCTGCACTATCAGTCCATTAAACCAAAATTGCTACTCCTTTCTTTAAATTTTTTTTAAATATAATTAATCTAATCAACTACATTAAACCAAAGCCTAGCCCATTTCTAGATGAACATTTGGGATTCTAATTAACCATTAATTAGTGCAAGCCCAACATTCAATTATGGGTTTCTAAAACCTACATTCATATTTCTTATTTAGCTTGATAACCTTCCTTGAAGCTAAGTGGGGAATCTTATTGGACTTTGATAATTTAAGCTCCAATAAGCCTAGAATTAATTTAATCTCGTCAAAATTAATTCTAGCTTATTAACTACATGTCCTTCCATTAAAAAATATTAGTTGAACACTATTAAAGAATGTTAGTTAAACTCTTGAAATACTAACCATTAAAGAATATTAGTTGAACACTATTAAAGAATGTTAGTTGAACTCTTGAAATACTAAACATTATGAGAACACATATTTTATGTCTAATTGCAAACCCTATTTAGAACCTTATTATAGTCATCCGTACAACAAAGGGTAAAATTATCGTTTTGCCCTTATGTTGGTTTTTCCTTCTAGAACTCTCGTTTTGCTTTACGTAGTAATTAACAAACAAGATCTCATCTTAGTGTTAAGACTTCATGGGTAGCTATTCCATCAAAATATTGGCATCAGTTTAATCACCAAATCTCCTTAAAACATCTAAAAGTGATCATATCACTATAAACTCTTTATTTGAGTTAATGTTCCCTATTACATGTTTCAATTAATAATTCCAACATGCTGTCACTGGATTAATACTCTGTAAAAATCTATTCCAATCATATCAAGAATTATATTGAAACACATGCGAGTTCACCACTCATCAAGATTGTAGTTCATAATAAGCGAATGCTTAAGTTGTATGTTTTAAGATTAAAGTAACGGCCCACTTTATTCTTTAAAGCATACTTGATTCTAGATTCATTTAATAATGCCATTATGATAGTAGTTATGAAACTCATCATTCCCTTAAAGTGAACTCCTTTGCTTACATGGAGATAAATTGCAACACCACAATCTAAACCATAACCAGGCAACCAACTTCATTATTCAACTGTGAATCCATTAATTTAGATTCTAATAATATACATGTTTCCCATACATCATTATTTATATGTATATTACTTACAAAAGAAACTTGGTACCTTATGACTAGATATATAATGCTCATTAAAACCAAACTCTTTTGTTTTATTAATAATAAATATTTCCATTACAAAACTATAATTGACGATTATTAAGGTACATGTAAATACACTTGCTGTTCAAGGCACTATATTTACATAACCCCAACAATCTCCCACTTGCCCTAAAGCAAGTTTGACATATCCCTCATTCCCATCCCTACTATGTGATCCTCAAAACTCTTTTGAGACAGCGTCTTAGTAAATGTGTCAGCAACGTTTGCCATATCTAGCTCTCCATATTGTATTATCTCCCTTATGAGATGATACTTTCACTCAATATGTTTGGCAGCTTTGTGATTCCAAGGTTCTTGAGAATTAGCCACTGCCACACTATTATCACAATAAAATGTAATGGATTTTTATACCTTTGGAACTACCTCCAAAACATTTACGAACTTCTGGAGCCAGACTACTTCCTTTGCTGCTTCACAAGCAACAACATACTCAGCTTCCATAGTCGAATCAGTAATACAAGATTGCTTGACGCTCCTCCAGACTATGGCTCCCCCTCCTAAAGTAAATGTAGAACCAGAAGTTGATTTCCTTGAATCAACATCTAATTAGAAATCAAAATATATATATCATTTCAGAATAAGATTACTTCTAGAGTAAACAAGCATTAAGTTCTTCATCCTACGAAGATATTTAAGTATACATTTAACTGCAGTCCAATGTTCCATTCCTGGATTAGACTAAAATCTACTTAACAGTCCCACTACGTAACAAATATCTGGTCTAGTGCAAAACATTACATACATCAAACTTCTAACTGCCGAAGCATATGGAATGTTACATATTCGTTCAACCTCCTCTTGGATTTTAGGTGCTTGTTCCTTTGAAAGTTTGATTCCATGTGTAGTAGGTGTGAAACCCCTCTTGGAATCTTGCATGGCAAACTTATTGTGCATATTCTCAATGTAGGTTAATTGAGACAAGGATATCTGTTTGATCTTGCGATCCCTTATAAGTTTGATCCCTAAAACATAGTTAGCCTCTCCCAAATCCTTCATTGAAAACCATTCATTCAGCCATTCCTTAACCGTAGATAACATTCCCACATCATTCTTAATGAGCAGAATGTCGTCAACATATAGGATTAAGAAGTAACCTTACCTTCTTGTATTCTTTCATAAACATAGGGCTCATCTAGGTTTTGTATAAACCCATAGGTTTTGATATACTTACCAAACCTATTGTTCCAAGACCTAAATGCTTGCTTAAGTCCATAAATGGACCTTTGCAACTTGCATACCTTATTCTCTTTTCCTGGCTTAATGAAACCTTCTGGTTGGGCCATATAAATGGTCTCCTCAAGATTCCCATTAAGAAATTCGGTCTTGACATCCATTTTCCATATTTCATAATCAAAATAGGCTACTATGGCCAAAAGAACCTTGATGGACTTAAGTATGGCAACTGGAGAAAAAGTCTCTTCATAATCTATACCCTCTTTTTGAGTATAGCCTTTAGCTACCAATATATCTTTAAAGGTCTCCACCTTTCCATCCGATCATCTTTTCGTTTTTGTTGATCCATTTACACCCTATGGCTTTTATACCTGGTAGTAGATCTACAAGGACCTAGACTTCATTAGTGTGTATGGAATCTATTTCCGATTCGATCGCCTTGAGCCATTTTTCTGCATGAACATCATTAATAGCCTGAGTATATATAATGGGATCTATTTCTTTTTGATCTGAAATGGCAATTAAGCCTTCTCCTAGACCTAGATACCTCTCTGGCTATCTTACAACCCTCCCACTATATGTAGGCACAACCTAATGTTTAGGTTACACTTTCGATTTAACCCTTGAATCCATTTCGACATCTTGTTCTATTATATCCATATCAACTCTTGGTTTGGAAGAAATAGCTAACTCTTTTAATACTACTTCACTTCTTCCTTTATGATTTTTCACAAACTCTTCAACTAAAAATGTCGTATTTGTCAACATAAATACCTTCCTATCCTGAAGACTGTAAAAATAGTACCCTCGAGTTCCCATAGCATATCCTACAAACAAACATACTTCTGAACTTGGTTCCATCTTTGTGGATTCAAACTTTAGAACATAGGCTGGGCAGCCCCAAGTCCTTACGTGCCTCAATAAAGGTACTTGGCCAGTCCACAACTCCCTAGGTGTTTTAGGCACCGATTTGGATAGAGAAAAGTTAAGAAGATATGTTGCCATTTGTATGGTATATCCCCAAAACGATTCTGAAAGGTTAGCGAAGGACATCATTAACCTTACCATTTCCAATAGAGTCCTATTTCTCCTCTGAGCTGCACCATTTTGTTGAGGTGCTTGAGGAGCTCACAAATTGGAAACAATTCTATTGTCAATTAAATATTGCTAGAACTCTCCAGATAAGTACTCACCACCTCGAACCGATCGAAGTTGTTTTAATGGCTTGCTTAGTTGCTTCTCAGCTTCAGCTTTAAATTCTTTGAACTTTTCAAAGGATTCACTCTTTTTATGCATCAAATACAAATAGCCATGTCTTGAGTAATCATCTATAAAAGTTATGAAATATTCATATCCTCCTCTAGCTTGTACATTCATAGGCCCACACACATCAGTATGTACCAAGTCCAATGTGGATTCAGATATGTTTCCTTTAGAAGGAAATGAGGCTTTGGTCATTTTTCCTTCAATACAAGATTCACAGGTGGTTAATGGATCACTATCCAAGCCCATAAGGATCCCACTCTTTACTAACCTGTCAAGTCTTTTCTGATTGAATCTTAAGTGCCACATATATTTTTAATTAATACTAGATTCATTTGATTGTCTTAGTTTTATCAATTCTGTGGTGTTTAGTGAGCCTGACATGGGTTCTGTAAAGAACAATCCCTGTTTAATTATCGCATCACAAATAAAATCCTTATTCTCATATATTGAAACAACTTTTCCAAAATATAAGGAATAACCATATTTTATTGCACAAAAAACAGAAATCATGTTCCTTACAATCATTGGCATATATCAAACATCCTCCAAATATAACCTATGACCACTAGAAAAGTCCAAGATAACTACTCCCACTGATTCTGCTAAAACATAGGAACCATCTGCTATCTTGACTTAAAACTAACCCTTAGGTAGTCTTATCCTTTACTGGAACCCGTGCAAAGAATTTCAAACATGGTTAGTGGCTCCTAAATCTAATATCCAAGAAACAGATAAATCTGCCACATTTTTAGTTTTTAACAAACTTAGGAAACCCATACCTTGTTTGCTTTTGAGGGACTCAAGGTAGACTGGATAGTTTCTTTTCCAGTGCCCCGTCTCATCATAATGGAAACTCTTTCCTTTGATGTTCTCTTTGGCTTGCTTTTTCATAGGTTTGGCCTTGACCCTTGTTTGGGCCTTCTTTTTCATTAGACCCTTCTTCTCCTACTTGCCCTTACCCTTGGGCTTTGAAAAAGATGCTACATTAGCTTTGGACCCATGAGCCTTGATATTCAATATCTCCTCCGTGTTCTGGAGGGTATTCATCAACCCACTCAAGGTGCAATCTTTGCTGTTGAGCTTATAGTCCAACTTTAACTGCTGAAAAGACGAGTTTAAGCTATTGATGATCATAGTCATTGTGTGTCCGCATCAATATTCGCCCCAAGCATCTCAGCCTTAGTGATTGCAGAGATTATCTTCATCATGTAATCTCGCACCAGCTGACCAGGTTTTTGTCTGAGATTATGGAAAGTTTGGATATTTTTCACTCTTGCAGACCCAGTCCTCATAGCAAACATCTCAAGTAGGTGATAGACCATTGAACTAGCAATTTTCATATAAGCAATTTGCTTTTGCAACATGCTGCTGATAGAAGCTAGAATATAACAATTAGTAGCTTGATAGCATTCTACCAATGCTCATATTGTTGGACTATCTCAGGAGTTGAATCTCTACCCAAAAGTGTAGGCTCATTTTAAGTTAACACGCATGAAATACATTCATATTGAAGAACAATGTCAAGGTTACGTCTCCATTCATTAAAATTGTTTCCGTTTTCCAATTTGTTATTTGTCAAGATAAGGGTGAGTGGATTCATTTTGTGGTTGATAATGTCTAAAAATATAAATTATTAAAACATGAGCATACTAGTCAATAATATTGGAACCTTGTATAAAACCATGATGCATGTATGCATGATGATAGTTTTAACAAAACTTAAAAAATTAAAACATTATATGACAGTTATTTTTCTTATCTATAGCAGACTAAGTGACAGGACGGTGGGCCATCTTATCCATTAAAAGAAAAACTAGGACCCCTCCCACTCAAAAAACTACTAAGCATCTCATGACTAACTTTTTAAGAAGCATCATAATTTGGTCCATACTTTTACCAATAGAGCTACAGTGGGTAGTTTCTTGATAAAAAAAATGTTGAGTGTTTAACTATTTGATTCGTTCACTAAAGATACTTGCAAACTATGCCTCGGTAGGAGGTCACATTTGCTATCAATAAGTGGACTTATCCTTAAAGAGACTCAAACCACGCAAGATCTAGGATTCATGCCCTCCGATGGGGAGTAAGACTTCACCACATGCAAATGGTCCATCATTTGGAGTCCGTGGACTCTCATATGAGCATCCTTTCCCACTCAATCTTTTTAGGCTTTAAGTTTTAAATACCATCTTGTCTAGATGTAATTTATTATCCATCGTATATTGTTTCATTATATATCTTATACATAATGAATGCATGGTAAGGCCTAGGGTTGGCAATTTCTAAATGACGTGATATCACATAATATCATATATTATTTGCATTCATTTCTCCATTCATCACAAGAACTAATTAAGACACTTTGATTGTCCAAAATAATTACAAGCCTTTTAGGCCCAAAATATTCTTCTTGGACTTGGATCTTCCACTTCGAACTCTTCTCTCACATGATCTAGCCCATTTGGTAAATAAAATGTAATGGCATTTATAAAAACCGAATTTTGTCACTTTGAAAATAAAAATTCCAGCACTAGATTTTCATAAAGTCAAATCTTTGTCATGACAAAAAATTGTAGCACTTGATTTCATTAAAACTGAAACTCATTCCATTAAAACAAAAATCCAGCACTTAGTATTTTATCAAAACCAAAACTTGATTCCTTGAAACAAAAATCCAGTACTTGTTCTTACATTAAAATCGAAACTAGATTCATTGAAACAAAATTCCAGCATCTTTGTTTTCACAAAACTGAAACTATGCCAATACACAAAAGGATACACCGAAACCTTTACCTCTCCATTTCATCAATCCATGGCTGCTCCATATTCATCATTACATCAATTTGTACATTACAAAATCAAAGAAAACAGAAAAATGCCAAGGAGGAAACATGTTGATGATAGACCACCCTCCTTGTTATAACCAAATAAAGAAATCTTACATGGTAAATTTAACTTCTATGGACAACCAAAAGAGAAACACATACACCACATATATTTCTATCACATAAAAATATGCAGCATACAAAAAATGATTGCCAACCCATGCATCAACCATATAGGAACCGAAATCATGCATTAGAACCTAGCTCGGATACCAATTGCTGGATCGGAAAAAGAAAGCATGCCATATTTGGAGAACCGGTAGGTTTCAAAAATTTTTAGAAATCTTATTTGCAACGGAAGCAATATATCCAAATCGTCATGCCAATCTATACATGATATGGTATAAGGATAATAATAAACATAAACAAGATAGTGATATTATCTTCTTTGCTACAACTTTAATTTCTCGCTATGCTATCCTCTCCTTCTTCTTGTATCCAAATCCTTTGCTTTTGAATCCTTTTCTTTGACAATCTATCCTCTCCTTGTTGTTGTATCCTCAAACAATTTGATTTACCTCTTGTTCTTCCAGGACAACTTGGTTAACAAAATCCATTGGTGGGAAAGGAGAAGAAATGTTTAGAGGAGATCTTTCTCAGAAGAAATGAACTAAAAATGAGACTCTTCTCATGAAAATTTCGTCTCACTCATGCATGAAAGGAGAGAGAGAGTGAAACCATGCATGAACACGTTCTTATGCCCTCAAATTTGGTTATGCATGGAATGGAAGAAGAGAATAGCATCCAATGCAACATTTCTTACTTTAATCAATCATAAAGTAGCCAATAAATAAGACTCTTCTCATTTATCTTTAAGATGGCTATACGAAATGACTATTAACCTAAATATGACCTACCTATTTCGGTTTTGGAAGATGGAAAAAGAAGATGGTCCATCCAATGCACATCTTTCTTCTTTAATCCAATAAATGCTAATAGGTTATATGCTAACATTAAAAGATAACCATTAAATCATTTAATGGTAAGTTCATAACTCCATTTAATGATGATAAACCATAATAAAGACCATCTTTATTTAGCAATTTAATGTCAAATGTGCAGCTTCACAATCAGTCCATTAAAACCGAAATGGCTACTCTTTTCTTTAAAAAATTGATTTTAATATAATTAATCTAATCAATTACATTAAACCAAAGTCTAGCCCATTTATAAATGAACATTTGGGCTTCTAATTAGCCATTAGTTAGTGTAAGTCGAACATTCAATTATGGGCTTCTAAAACCTCCATTTATATTTTTTACTTAGCTTGATTACCTTCCCTGAAGCCAAGTGGGGAATCTTGTTGGACTTTGATAATTCAAGCTCCAATAAGCCTAAAATTAATTTAATCTCATTAGAATTAATTCTAGCTTATTAACTAAATGTCATTCCACTAAAAACAATTAGTTGAACTCTTGAACTATTAAATATTATGAGAACACATATTTTATGTCCAATTATAAACCCTATTTAGAACCTTATTATAGCCATCTGCACAATAAAGAATAAAATTACCGTTTTGCCCTTATGTTGATTTTTTCCTTTTAGAACTCCTGTTTTACTTTATATGGTGATTAACAAACAAGATCTCATCTTGGTTTTAAGACTTGATGGGTAGCTAGTCCATCAAACTACCGGCGCCAATTTAATCACCAATTCTCCTTAAAACATCTAAAAGTGATGATATAACTATAAACTCTTTATTTGAGTGAATGTTCCTTGATACATGTTTCAATTGACAATTCCAACATGCAGACAATGGATTAATACTTTGTAAAAATCTATTCCGAAACTCATCATTCCCTTGAAGTAAACTCCTTTACTTACACGGAGATAAATCGCAACACTATGTTCTAAACTATAATTAAGCAACCAACTTGATTATTCAACTATGAATCTATTAATTTAGATTCTAATAATATACATGTTTTCCATACATCTCTATGTATATATATATTACTTGCAAAATAATCTTGGTACCTTATGAATAGATATATAATGCTCATTAAAACCAAACTCTTTCATTTTATTAATAATAAATATTTCCATTACAAAGTTGTAACTGAAAAAGATTAAGGTGCATGTAAATATGCGTGCTTTTCAGGGCACTATATTTACATAACTCCAACAGATGACACCCTTCTATAGAAATACCCTCATTGAGTGAAGAACACATGTTTGGAGCCTGGAGGAAGGATTAAAGGCAAGGATCATCATCAAGATTGGGCAAAATAGCACATCAACACTAAATTTCCAAATTTTGGCAAAGAAGAGGAGTTTTTATATTCAATTTTTTGTTACTTTGATCTCTTCTAATCTTTGTAAAAATGGTTTATTTGAATGTTGTTGATGTTATGGAGACCATATTAGGCTTATCTAGTTTTAGGGATTGCTTTGGAACTATTTTGTTCGAACTCCTGTTTTGTTGAATTGAATGAAGTTGTTTTTGATGATTGTTATTTTTAATTGTTATCTTACAACAAATCGAGAGAGTGGGTAAGATGAAATCTGTGTAGGATTATACAATGAGAGTTGGCAACCTGTAGTCTAGTAATCATCACGTTAATTGAATGGTTAGAAGAGATATCTCGGCTACTTAATTGATCACACATAGGATAGATTAATAACTAGTTGAATCGGTAAAGTCACTGGGTAGGTTAAGAGATTGTCCAATTTATTCTAGTTAATTCAGTTAAGGAGAAATAGTTACACTTTGAGAGAGGGTAATTAGTACATTCAAAAATCTAGGGTGAGACACAATTCAATCGATAAAGTAAGAGGGAGACAAAATAAGGAAAAAGTAATCTCTAGTCTTTAGATTCTTGAATTTTGATTTTTCTACAATTATGGTATCATTATTTGTTCATCATTAATATTTTAGTTTTAATTTAATTTTATAGTTTATTCACTTTTAACAATTTCATTTCTTAAACAACGTTATGTCTAAATTAAGTAGTGTTTGTGGATTAATCCCTGTGGGATCGATATCCGCTCTTTTTAACTGCAAGTCACGACCCGTTCACTTGCGGTTTTTGAGCATAAAACAAGTATATAAGTTTTACAGTTAACATTCATTCATCAGTTCATTTACAAATAAAAAAAAGTCAAGAGTTATTTTACAAAATTATTAAGTATATCAACATGATCATGAGCCACTATACAACAAAAGTATAAAATAAAGATTACCCAAGGTAATACCCTAAAAATGTTAAAAGATCACATGAATCACTCAAAGCTTCAAGCTCACCAAATTAACCTCCATGGTTGGAAAGCAGAGGGGATAAGTACACTATGTGCTCAGTGAGCAGATAAAACATATATTGCACCTGATATACACCAAAATGGTCTAAAATAACCTAAAAACAATTTTATACATCTATCATGCATGTAACCATCTATGAAATGAATATACATTATATAGAAATACATAGACTTAGTCTATGACTCAACCAAACTGGTTAGCAACCATATGAGCCTAGCCTATTAATGACTTATTTAGTGAACATAGGTTCTAGTTCTAATACCAATACATAAGAAAAGAAAAGCATCACATGTAAAAATCAAATCTCAGAATAAGTCAAAATAGTTATGTGTGTCACCACTAGCTAGGTAAACTAGTGTGCACACCCGTTAATTCTCGATGTTGGCTCGACTTTCAATTGTGGTAAGTCTAGAAAATGGTCCACAAGATCATCATGACCTTAGGTGATGAACTCTTCAGTGATCGGACATTTAGGTGTGCAATCACCCGCAAGTCCTATAGAAAGGTATCATTACAAGGACTCGACTTTTATGTACAAGTGTCAAAGGTACCAAGGTCACTTAATCTGATGTGCCTAGTGCACGATTGACCAATCGTTTTCTCACCAATCATCAAAAAATCATATTCAAATATTTAGTCCTAAAATTAAGTAAGGTGTCATGTCTTTATTTATCGGTCCAATCGATAAAATGGAACCTTGTCGTAGCTATAAGCTAAGAAAAGAACGCATAAATATAGCATACATGACTCAGTTATGCATATGTAAGTTTCAAAACATTATTTCACGTAGTAAAAGTCATCTTTTACACTACAAGTGCAAAAATGTAATTTCGAAAAATAAAATGTTATCCTTTGCACTTCAACTGTAGGTTTGTTAAAAACAATATCATTCCTCAAAATACGTAATAAAAGCATCAGTTTTACTCTAGGTGCAAAGAGTATTCAAAATAATGTCATTTATTAAATACATAAGTATACTAGCATCTATTTGAGATTCAATTCTACTATGCATTACCTAGGTTCAAAATTCACGTAAAAGTCATTATGCATAACTTGGGACATCCTAATCCCATTTGAGAGATATTTTCCCCAACTCACTTCAAAATAAGGTGCACAGCCCTTTAACTTGAGCAATCCTAAGTATGACTCTTTGATCCACAGCTCTCGAGCCCTTGTACATGCAAATGCAATGTATTTACTACTTAAACATATCGCATATTTATACATCATAACATAAGTGTATAAAACACAATATCATAAATTATAAGCTATAAGATTTGACCATGAAACTTCTCACATGGTTACTTCCCTTATTATTCACATAAGCTTTCTTCTACATTTTCCAGGGCATTTAACGCCATTGATCCAATACTTATACATTTCAAAGAATAATTAAGCACATTTTTATCCAAGCATATTAGGTCACCACTCATCAATCCAAGCAAAAATTCAATTTTACTCCAAGTAAACGTAAACGCCTCTTTCCAATGCACACCAATAAAATCCTTAAATACTAAGCCAAGTTCACTTGGTCATTTTATCAGACACCTATGGGCATGAACTTAAAGCCTCCTTCCATCATCAATTCATATTATACATACACAATTAACATCATAGAATTCATTTAAACCATTAATTCCAAAAGATATTCAAATTTGCACAAACTTCCACCAAAGAGAGGACATTTTAGTTTTGTCTTAAGGAAGCTTCTCCATGACTCATTTCATTCTTCTAAACCATGTTTCATGCATATTCAAGAATGGAGAACAATATATTCTAACACTAGACTCAAAATCATAATGTTAGGAGAGATAGGACAAAATTTACCAAAACTTTCCTTTGGTGATATCTTATAATCCTTTGAGAATTTCTCAAATATAACGATATATTTGAGTTCCTTGACCCTAAGTTAACTTAGAACACCATGATTTGGGTCAGGGAATCAAAAGAATGGTGGAAATTTAATGATGATCGAAAGTTCTTCTTCTTCTCCTCTCTTCTCCTCTCTTCTCCTTTCTTTTAATTAAAAACAAAATGTTTTTAATGTTTTATGGTGTGATGCATGACCACACAGGGAGAATGGTCTAGAATTTTGACTCTTCTTTGACCAAATGTGGTGAATTTATCTTTTTGCCCTTAGTTTATGTCAAATTACCATTATACCCTTTGAACTTTTCCTAAATTTGCAATTAAGCCCAAGATTTGGAAATGACCTAAACTTTTGTTTTCATGTTGATCGCCAAACTTTTGAAGATTATAATTAACCCCCTTAAATTTATAAAACTACTTATTGGTCCTCGAAGAATTGAAAAATTACTTTTAAATCCCTTATGCATATCAACTTTTCTAACTAAGTTTTCTAAGTGTCCCATAAATCTATAAATCATGTCTAATTACTTCTAAGGCCTTAGAACACATTTAATTCAGCCACCATGGCCATATCCATCCAATGAATTTGGTTTTACACACTTAAAAGTTAATATTTTTTAAATCTCTAAGATTTCGCATACTGATGAACTCTAAATTCATATAAGGGCGTATATATTCAAATGCATTTTTGAACTCATATACAACCATGTATATATCAATATACTATATTATCTCCAAGTACAAACTAATACAAAAGGGCTCAAAAGGTTCGGTGTTACATCTTTTATGTGTTGTTTGAAGCAATTAATGGTTAGGTACTTTCCTATAATGCATTTACGCTTGAATAAAACTTAAGATGAGCATAGTATGATGTTTGAATTAAGTGGTTAAATATGTGATATACATAAGGTGATAATTAAGGTTACGACTTAAGGATGGATTGTTATACATCAAGCATTCAAATCTGGAAAATTGGAAATATTATAGAAATGAAAATGATCTTATATGGCTAATGAGATTTAAAGAAGTTGAGAAATGTGAATTAAGTACAGGTGAATGAGAAATTGAATATTTTGTGATCTTATAATCCTAGAAAGAGGATTGGTGAGCATGTATATGGTAGATATATGATTGATGATTTTTGAATAACCACATTTTTAGAAATGTAATCATAAGTTTACATTAGACATATATGACTTTGGAAGTATGAATGATCAAGAAATGTGATTAAAGAAACATACCTGAAATAGTCAATATGAGCATGCATTATACATTACACATATACATATGTGTATAATTGAATGTTTATATGATTGTACAAATGAGTAGTGTGTTTACAATGTGTATTGCATGAAATCATACATAGGACTGAATGTCAGCATCCAAATGTTTCCAGATCATGGAAGCTAATGCTAATTTGGTGTGTATTGTAAGTCAAACTAGATGGTCTTACGCTAATTGATTGTTTTGCTTTAAATTTCTGTATTGAAATATTTTTGATGTGAATGTGATTGAGACAATTCTAGAGATAAATAGTTTAAGGAGTTTGATAAATGTGAACATATTGGAAGTGCTTTATTGAATGTGAATGTGAAAGAAATAAGTGTTCTCAATGTTTTGTTGAATGCTGGATATGGATTTGATGAAAAATGTGAATGTGAATGTGAAAAATTAAACACAAGTGATTGATTAATTATATATGATGCATTTCATTACATGATTTGCATGATAAGATAAAGATAGTTATGAACGGAGTAGCACCAAAAAAGAGCTTAAAGCTCATAATGTGATTAAGAGCCAAAGGCTCACTATGTATAATGAGCCCTATATCCCCAACAGATAAGGGACAGTTATTAATGAGCTGGTATCCACAATAGATATGAGGTAGTTACAGGCACTCAGTCACAATAATGTAGCAATTGAAAGTGAGTCTCATGAGCATTGCATATATAATTGATATGCATGTTTTAAATGATCGAGATGGACTGTTTGAATGTTCTGAATGTGAAATGTGAAGTAAGTGAATAAAGTGTTATTTGATGCTATGTGATGAGATAATGAAGTGATGTGTTATAAGTGTAAATACTTATCTTTAAATTGAATATGAACTGTGAACTACGTATATTATATGATATGAGTGAGCCATTAAGGATAGTCCGCTCACTAAGTTTGCAAAACTCACTAAAATTGCAACGTTGTCTTTCAGGTTCAGGGGATACCCAGTTAGACCAATTGGAGTATAGCCACTATATTTGGATAAGAGATAGAGGTCGGGATTAGTTGCCATTTGCATATGTTTCTATTAATTTTTTTATTAAACATTGTATTTCATAATTGATGTTTATTATATAAATGAATGTTGTATTGTAATGATGTTATGACTAGATATTTTTGTAAATGAAATGGTCAAATTTAAATATTGATTTGTTTAAGACGCCTTTACAATTGATATGGGTCGTGAATGATTTTTGGATATGCTTAAATGCGTGTGATGCTTGGAAAAAAATTATAATGGGTTACATTTGACTACTTAACGTGTCATCCTCATAGAGGGTATTCCCAAATACTGTCGATGTGTTCGGGAATATTCCCTATAAGGGTAGGGTGTTACAAAAAATCACATTTGATTAATCTGGAAAATAGTCACTTCTCTCTCAAAGTCTAGAGCATAATTCCCAAATGTTGAACAAGTTCCTCTTCATTCCTGGAACGGACTAATATATCATGTATAAAAATCATAACAAATTCGTCTAGGTAGGGTCAAAACACTCTATTTATCAAATCCATGAAAGCAACCAGTGTAATAGTTAATCCAACAGGCATGACCAAGAACTCATAGTGGCCATATCAGGCCTGAACGCGGTCTGTGGAACATCTACATCTTTTACCCGAAGTTGGAAGTAACCCAGCTGTAAATCAATCTTAGAAAACACTCCTGCACCTTTTAACTGATCAAATAAATCTTTTATTCTGGGCAATAAGTACTTATTCTTTACAGGCACTTTGTTGAACTATCTATAGCCTGTACACATTATTAGGATGCCATCCTTCTTTCTGACAAGAATTGACGCTCCCTATAGTGACACATTGAGTTGGATAAAACCTTGTCCAAAAGCTTTTGTTACTGAGTTTTCAACTCTTTTAACTCTGTAGGAACCATTCTATAAGGTGGCCTTAAAATAGGAGCAGTACTAGGTATAATTTTGATCGCGACTCTATCGATTCGATCTTACGATTGATCCTTGGAAACCGGTCAAATATATAAAAATTCCAAGATTGCGGTATAGGATGCAATTCTCGGGTCGTCTCACTTA
>JAOSBN010000179.1:43559607-43569814 GCA_027563595.1 Erythroxylum suave
TTTCCAACGCGATGAGTTTGCTATGCTTCATGTTCGAAACGGATGTCGGTGTTTGTTTCAGTTTGATTCTTCCGATTCGCATTCGATTCGGAATTTTGCCTTTCGAGTTTCTCCGCTTTGTTATTCATATTTCCGATGCAAAATTTTCCGATTATTCGTTTCGCTCTGATGATGTGATTTGTTTTCCGACTAGCGATTTCTCACTTTTCGATTTTCCGTTTTTCTGTTCCGTTTTTCGGTTGGGATCCGGTTCCCGGATCGGGTCCCAACAGTAGAAAACTCTTATATGTTTTTGATATTGTATATGTGGATTTTGTAGTGAAATGCTACAATGTAAATTGTGTTTTATAAATGAAACGGGAATGCTTTTTCTTTTGAATATTTGTGTTATGTATGATGCCATATAAGTGAATGTAATTGCTCTAATATGCCGTTTTCATAGGGTATGTTCTCGAAGGTCCTAATGATGTTCAGGCATGTGCCCGTGGAGGTAGGGTGTTACACACAAGAAGAAAGAGATAAAATGGATTGTGTTTCATATGATTTGGCAATTAGACCAACCATGTACATGATGTTATAGGTTCATTGCAGATTTTGTGACTGAGGTAGAGAACATTTTAATGTTAAAGTTGACAAAGGAAGCTTTTTGGATCAAGAAGTTCATTATTAAACCTAGAGTAATTCTTAGTAGTGTTGAGTTAATATTATTATATTGTGGCAATAATGACACTATTGCATAAGCAAAGGAATCAATGTCTCGTCAATAATCTAAACATATACTCATTAAGTTTCATTTTTATCAGAGAAATAAAAGAGTGGAAAGACATAACATTATAGGGAGTTCGCACTGAAGAGAATCTTATAGATTATCTCACTAAGCTATTATACTAGAAGAAAGATGATTGACATATGGATGGATATGGTGTTAAATATGTAGCGATTAACTTTAGTGCAAGTGGCAGATTATTGCTTCATAGCCTTACAGCCCATCAATTGTTTGGAATTGTATATATGATATTGTTATTTTAATAAATAAAGGTATTCTTTATCTTTATATGTTTTTTATTACATTTTATGTTTTTAATACCAAAGGTAAAATTTTTAAAATAATTACTGTACAATTGAAGATGAGATCATAATTATGATATTTAATTTTCATTTATGTAATATTGCTAAATTTTTCTTAGTTGTAGTTTTATCAAGACAAGATATTGATGAAATGGTAAGATTAGCACATATTATGTTTCTTTCATATGAAGAAAGTAGTTGATCTCATAATTATGAAGACACTTAATCAAATATGTAAGTGCTTGTTAGAGAAGAAGTTCATTGAATTGACCAAATTACAAGGATCCATCCATATATATATATATATGGATTTCCTTATTATGATGGTTGTATAATTAATCCTTACACTTGAGATTACCAAAGTATTTGATAGATGGACAATTGAACATATTTTTATCCATATTTGATATATTTTTGCTTGATATTTTATACTTGTGTTATATATTTGGTACTTAATTCATTTCAAATGTGTATACATATTATAATTGCCTTCACAGATTTATAATAGAAGAATTTGGATGAAAACACATTGTAAATGAAGATTCGACACAATATAGATTTCCTTATTATAATGGTTGTATAATTAATCTTTAGACTCTCAATCTCTAGTATTTGATAGATGGATAATGAAATATATTTTTACCCTATATTTGATGTATTTTTGCTTGATGTTTTATCTTATGTTATATATTTGGTACTTAATTTATTTCAAGTGTGTATACATATTATAATAGCCTTTATGGACTTAAAATTAGACCATAACATGTTTTCATACATAGAGATTAAGAAATCCTAGGTTTGAATAGATCTATCGTAAGTGGAAGGAGTTGATGGCAACCCTAAAGATAGGATGACATAAATCTTCCAGATTAGGTTCAAACCTAATATAGGGACTCATAAATCAGTAACACAATCCTATAAACTTTAACCTGAATAATTTAATTGGAAACCTTAAGATTAGTTGATAGTAGACTCAAGGTTAACTAAAATCGATAAATTTCTTAGTCTTTCCTTAATTCTCTATTCAATATCGTTGCCCATTTACATTACTTGCTTTAGTTTTTATTTTCTTCATTAAAATCCAAATTAAAGTTGTAGGCTAGATAATAGGAAAAAGCTAACTACTAGTACTCATTGTCCTCGTGGGATCGACCTGTACTTGTTAATACTAGCTACAGTTACATTGTACAGTTGTGGTTATTACAATATTGACTAACTCACAAATAGGTGAATCAAGTTTTTGATGTCGTTACTAAGGATAGTGATATTAGGAAAACCTCTATTTTATTACTCTAGCCATTTTTCTTTATTTTATTAAGTTTTATTTTTGTTTATATTTTCTTTATTTTAATTGAGATTTTGTATTTCTTTCTTATTGTATTTTATTGTAAATTACGGTTTACTCATTTAGTTATCTTTTGAAATTCTTTACTTGCTCTTGATTTTGTTGGTTATTGTTAGGTTTAAAATTCATTTTTATAGCCAAAACTCACAATGGAAGGATGAAGCAGAAAACACTTTTATGGAAGCTATAATTTATCTTCGCAAGCTGTGTCATCACCAAATGAGAGAGAGAGGTGTTTTCATATGTCTTGGGATGCTCAACAATATCTAATTCGTGTTATGACATTAGTGAGAGTTATCACTACAATCATGAATGTCGAGCACCAACACATATATGTGAGTGACCAAACATGTACAATCAACCTCAAGGTATGTTATATGAGAACAGCTACAATTCAGAATGGAGCAACTCTTACGCCTATTGATGAGACAATTACTCTCTAGTTAGATATTTACAGCAGTAAGCACCTCCAGTTAATGAGCTAACTTTGAAAGAAATGATGATTGATTTCATTTAAGAATCAACCATAAAGCATCAAATAATAAAGGCTCATATACAAAATTTAGTAATCTAATGATTCAATTGGCAATGATACTATTTGAAGAGATCTATGGGAGTTTGCCTAGTGCTACTGAAACAAACCCTGTAGAATATGGAATGGCAATCACCCTCAGTAGCAAAAAGAGTTCCTAGTAGAAGAGGAAGAGGAAGAGGAAGAGGAAGAGGAAGCATATATTAGAGATAAATTAATGGAATGCATTGCTAAACTTAATGCTAGCCGACGCGAATTTAAAGAAAGGATTTCTTCACCTGAATATTTTGAACATAACACAGAATATAATTTTAACCTAATAACGCAGCAAAGTGAAGAAAAGAGGACATTTGGCTTCATGGATGAAGAGACATTCCAATAAGAGCTTCCCAAAGAAGCCTCCATCCAAAAAAGGAAAGTAAAGGAGTAGTAAAACGTAATTGAAGAAGATGAGCCAGAGATCTTTGTCCATGAAGAAAAAGAAGAGAAGAGTGGACAGAAAAGGTTCAAGAAGAATTAACAAAGGAACAGAGAACAGAGTAAGGAAACTACTGATGAGGTGTTGGTAGTAACTTTAAGTGTAGAGAGTTCTCACTTCCTTAAAGACAAACTGATTGAGTCAACCAATGATTCAGGGAGTTTTGTTTTTCCCTCTTTCATTAACATCTATTAGTAGAAAGGGCACTAATGGTTACAATTGGATTTACTAATTTAATAAATTATGTCCTTGTTATTATTTTGCAACAGGTGGCTTACTTACAGGCTACAATACCTTTATGTAGGGAAACGGGTGGAAGTAAGTCACTTCTAGGATGAAGTTCAACATAACGGCTATGTCAAATTAACGACATTAACCAAGCACTGCATAGGAGTTAACCCAGGAATTAGGATAAGTTTTCTTTTTATTTCATTTTGATTCTATTTCGTGTGTTAGTATAGGATTTTATTTCATGATATCTTTATTTCTTTTGTTCTTTTTTATCCTTTTCTTTTATATTTTGTAAGGATGCAGTTCACCATTAGATGGATTTGAAATCAGGAAATTTTCATAATTAGGAAAGTACCAGAAAATCTCTCTCTTTTATCTATACTTGTATTGTGTATATTGGGGACAATGTACAACTTTAAGTATGGGGATGAGTTTAATGAATTTTAACAATATTTTTCAATTATATTAATTTTAACAAATTTTCATGCTTATTATAATCTTGATTATGAATCTTATTAACTAATATTTTGAATTGATTGAAATTTGTCCATGAATACTATATTTCCTTGTTGAATATTAATTGAATTGGTTCGCAAAAGGATGATGGTTAGAATAAAATTAGTTTTCTAGGTCATATATTGTAATCATTGAAATATTCAAGTTGATTAAATTTGCATATTATTTACACACACATACCCAGTTTTTTTATGAGTTTTTGAGTTTAACGAGCAAATTTTAAAATTTTTAAAGTTATTTTTATCTTTTCATGTGTGTGCTATCATGCATAGTAAGATAATTCTGGAACTTACTTTTATGATGCATATCGAGACCATGTTTGTTAAATTAGAAACATTGATATGATGAAGGCATTAAGATTTAACAACTTGCTTTGGCTTATTTCTTTGAAAATTACCACACCTTTAAGTTTACCTTCAGGAATAACTAATTTAAGCCTTAGCCATTTTCATTTATTTAACCCAAATTATAAACGTTTATCCTATTTTTCTTTGAAGACCTATTTATTATTTTGAACCTTAAATGTTATTTACATTGTTTACTTGTTGAGATTTGAAATTTTTGAAAGGTCCAATATTTGTTGAATTTTGGTACTGATTGGAATATTGTAAAAAAAGGAAACAAAAAAGACAAAATTGAAAAATGAATAAATACATAGTAACAGTGTATTGATAATGAAAGGACCTATGTATATTTGTAAACAAGTCTTGAAATATATTGTGTAATAAATTTCCTTCAACTAACCTTTTATTATCCCAATCATACGTTACCTAAGACCCATTACATCCTATACAAAGACCTTTTGATTGTTGTTTCTAATTTGTACATAAATAGTAGAGATATGATTTTATTGCAAACATATGGTAAGAGTTCTATTATGCATTGATTGAGATTTTTAATGTTTTTCACCCTAAACACTTGAGTGCATTGAGTGAAATCTTATTAAAGGTGTAAAGAGATATGCTTTTGATTTCAATGTGATTGTTGATGTGATTACTATTAATATTGCTTAGGAATTTAATTTTACGACAACTTGGCTCTAATTGTATATTAATGTGACTCAATAAGATATGATAATATATGTTAGGATTAGTTATTAGTAGACTCAAGGTCAACTATTAGCATACCATAGGAGTCTCCACAATCCAATATATTAACAATACAGTTGCATAATAAAAGATCAATCTATTAAAGGTTTATGGGGATTAGAAACCTAGATTCTAATTTTCTGATATCGATAATTTTCTTACTGCTTCCTTAATTTTTTGTTCAATATTATTGCCCATTTATTTTACTTACTTTTTATTTTCTTTATTAAAATCCAAAATCAATTCATAGGCTAGATAATAGGAAAAAGGTAACTACAATACTCACTGTCCTCATAAGACCGACCTATACTTGTTAATACTAGCTATAGCTATATTGTGCACTTGTTATTACAATATTAATCAACTCACAAGTAGGTCAATTAGTATCTCATATGAAAATTACTGTATTTTACTACTACTTATGACCTATTCTAATTAGGGTAGCTCAATCAATAGTGCTTAGATATATTATGAACTATATAGAGATAATTGAGTAAGTTAATAAAGGATTCATCACTCTAAAGTAATTAGAGAAAACTTTTTGTTGTTCTTAATTGACGACGATTTAAGGAATTCTCCTGCTAGATTGAATTGACATTTGAAAATTTTAAATATTAATTATAAATTAATTACTAATTAGAAAAAACAAACATTATTAGATTTAAAGTAGTAGACATTATATCCATATTATACATCTAATTAGAATTTTATAAGATAAAAATATTAAATTATAAATCATAACTATTCATGGACAGGTTAAATCAAATCACTTTAACATTCCTAATATTTGGGTGGTCATGAATTTTATGGGATACATTCTTATGCCTTTATGGCTTACTAAATAACCTAGGAAAGTCAATGAATGATCACAAAAATGACACTTTTCCACATTAGCATGTAAACATTCATGATATAACACCTCAAACACCATTCTCAAATGCATCATATGTTCATCTAAATCTTTTAAGAAAACCAAAATATTATCAAAATACACTTCCACAAACTTATGAAGGAATGGTTTTAATACCCCATTCATCAACTTTATAAAGGTTGAAGGCGAATTGGACATACCCATTGGCATCATCAACCACTCATAAAGCTGTTTCTTTGTCTTGAAGGCGGTTTTCCATTCATCTCCTTCATGAACTTGGATTTGATGGAATCCATTTGCTAGGTCCAACCATGTAAAGATTAAAGCTCTATGTAAGTTGTCAAACAAGTCATCAAGTATAGGAATTGGATAGCTATACTTGATATTAATCTTGTTCACAGCACTAGAATCTATCACCATCCTCCATTTCCCATTCTTCTTTGGCACCAAAAAAGTGGGCACCACACATGGACTAGAACTCACTCGAATAAAAACTCTCTCCATCAACTCATTCATACAATCTTGTAAAGCTTCATTGTCCTTTAGACTTAGTCTATAGGCATGCTTATGAGGTATCACGACTCCGACCACAAAATTGATCTCATATTGGATGCTTCTCAATGGAGGAAGGGCCTTGGGCAAAGTTTTGCGAAATACCCATGGGAACTCCTCAATTAAGCTTTCCACCTCCTTAGGAAACATCACCATCAATTTGTATTCATTTTTCTCATCTAATGGCATATAAGATGGTAATTCCTCTACAGTGACTTTCTTCTCATCCATAGCTAAAGTAATTTCACTTACATTCTCCCTTTTGATCTTCAACTTCATCGGTGTAAGCAAAATTTTCTTCCCTTCATACCTTAAGGAATAGGTGTTAACTCTCCCTTGATGGCTCATATCTTTATCATATAGCCTTGGCCTCCCAAGTAGCAAATGACAAGCAGACATGGCACCATACTTTATCACAATATTTGTCAATTGCAAAAGGAACTAAACACCTCTTAGTTACCTTAATTTCGTGCTTATCATTGAGCCATGTGAGCTTGTACGGATTGGGAATTGGTTCTGTTTTCTGCTTAAGCTTGTCCACCATTTCGGTTGAGGCCATACTCTTACAAGCTCCACTATCTATCAACATATGACACATTTTCCCACTAGTAATACACCTTGTATGGAAATGTGATCTTCTCTTCCAATCTTCTCCTCCATTTTCACTATTTAAAAACCTAGGTAACATAAACATTTCGACACTTATGTTTTCTCCACTAGCCACAATTGTCTCATCACTTCATGCCCCTCTTCTTCATTAGCACCATAAAACATTTGGCCTCAAATTCAACTTCATCAATCTCCTTCATTTCCCTAATGGTCATCATCTTTCTATTTGGACACTCGGATTGAAAATGGCCATAGCCTTCGCATTTAAAACACCTAAGCTTGGTTTTTTGAGATTGATGGTTCAGATTTGGCATGATTTTGGAGTATAAGTTGTAATGTTTTGCCTTTGGTTTGGTGGAGGGGAGTAGGGTGGGTTTGGTGGTGTAGTGTTCGGTTTGGTGGAATTTGATGGTGTGATGTATGGAGTTTGTGTTTTTGATGGTGTGGTGGAAATTTTTGGTATTAGATGTGGGGTTTAAGATGATTTCAAGCTTGCTTCAGTTCTCATTGCAAGCCTCTTCAATTTACTAAAGGTTTCATATGGGTAAAAGCTCACCATGTTTCTAATTTCAACTTTGAGCTCTTTGTGAAAATGGGCGTAAACCACTTCTTCACTTTCTCCAAGTTCACATTTGAGTAAAAAATGTTCAAATTCACTAATAAATTCTTCAATGCTTCTACCACGTTGTATGAGAGACATCATTTGATCCAACAAATTTTACAAATATTGAGGCGGCATGAATGCATCTTCAAGCTTGGCTTTCATCCTTTCCCAAGTGTTGATTCAGTGCCTCCCCTCTATCACTCTTCTTCTTTGAAGATTGTCCCACCACAAAGCCACATACCCCCTAAATTTGAGAGCCACAATCTTCACTTTCTTATCATCCTTAAAATTTCTTAATTTAAAAGCTCTTTCTACACTAGATAGCCAATCTTGGTAAGCATCGGGATCTAGCTTTCCAGAAAACTTAGGAATGTCTAATTTGAAATTAAAATTTACACTTTGGGGCCTCTCTTGTATAAATCTTTCTTGAACATACCTTCCTCTATATGGTTCAATTCTACCCCCTCTGTATCTTGGAGTCGTCTGTCCTCCTATGGTGTAAGAGGTACCATCATCTTCATATGGCTCATCTTCTCCAAAGATAGTGCCACCGTCAAAAGTTTGATGGGGGTCTGACCTAATTGGGATGTATGGAGTGCTTGGGGATGGTTTGAACATTTCAAAGGCTTTGTATTTGGCTTTCATGGTGGCTATTTTAAGGTGGAGGGCTTCAATTTGAGCGGCCATCTCTTCTTGTGTGAGTTGTAGCTTGGTTTGATTAGATTCGGACATGGCTTATGGGAGATAAACCAGGTTTGCTCTGATACCAAAATGATGTCTGGCTGGGTGCAAAAATACAAGCTATTGCGAAAATGGGGAAATTTGGATGAGTTGCATTTGGATTGTGGAAAAGTGATTAAAATGAAAGTTGTAGACGAGATGATTAAGAACAACTTTGTTTTGGACCAGAAGTTGATTTGGTGAGTGGTTTGTGAGATAACTGGAACGGAAAAAAGGTGATGTTTGGTGGTGAGATGGCCCAAAACAAAGCATCAATTGATAATTTTTGGAAAATTATCAAACCCAAGTGATCGTTTTTGGGGAAAAAAAATCAATAGAAAATTCTGCCAAAGGAGATAACTCACATTTGAATTAATTTTTTTTTCAAGGTTCATTCACAATGGAACAAAGCTAGCTATTTATAGACAAGGAAGGTATAAGGGCAGCCTCCTCATGTCCTAGCCGTGAGTTATAAGCCATCAAAACAGAAAATAAAATTCAATCACAACTTAACATTAAATCTATTTATGAAAACATAACTTAAATAGAAAATTAATAGCAAGCTAAATGTCACAAAGTCAACAAGTCAACAATGTCATGCTCTTCAAGAGTTGTTGGCCGGCCTCCTTCTTGATGTTATGGGCTTTCTTTTGGCTTTGGTCACTCTTCATAAGCACAAGCTTTGACTTCACCAAAAGGCGTTAGTAAGGCTTGGAATTGTAGAAAATTTTTGAGCCCAAATTCCTCTTCTCCAAATGTTGTAGTCATGGGTTATGGAGGCTCTCCTAGGCCTATTGCTTCCATGTCTTCCATTGCTTGCTTAGATGGTCCTCCATCAGCTTCCCTCGTTATCCAAGAGGTGTTACAAGACAAGAACTGGTCTTTTAGTTCTTGCACTAGCACATCCCATGTGTCATTTTGTGGATGACCTGCATTTAGATCATAATCCATGTTTGCATGCCGCTACAACTTGACATCACTAACCAAATACATATTAGCTAACATTACTTTATCACTTTCCGACTCCCTTGTCATAAGAAAATATTGCTCCATGTTCCATAGGAAGTTCTCCATCATCTTAGCTTGTCGAACACCATCAAAATGCTTTGGTTATAGGACTTTATGCCTTGTCCAACTCCCTTCGTTATGTTGGATAGCACTAGTTTAGAGAAGTGCCAATGCATCTTCCATTACGAACATTCTCTTATTTGCCTCTCCTAAAATGTCATCCAATTACTTATGGATGTGTTCCAATGCCTTAGTCATGTAATCCAACAGATAAGTCAGGCCATGTGCAACAAAGTCTATTTACAAAACATTTGTATAAGGTCAAAAAATTATTAAAGTCTATTAAAATTTGTCCATTTTACCTAATATTTTGTCAAATGCGATTTTAGCGTTTGCAGCAAAGTTATGAATATCGTACCGAACTCGGTACCGAATTGAGTTCTGGAACGGAACTGTACCGGTATCGGTCAGTACCGGATACCATTTCGGATAATTTTTTAAATTTATAAAATAGTCCCTAAAATTTTTAAAATTTACAAAATAGTCCATATTGATATATTGTACAGTTGTACTGTATACTTTACT
>JAOSBN010000179.1:43569914-43589267 GCA_027563595.1 Erythroxylum suave
GTCTGCTTTTTGCTTCCGTCTTATTTTGTTTGTCATCAAAATCTCTTTATACGTGAAGTCAAAATTCTGACTTAACACTTCCTCCATAATCTTCTAGGTATTTAAAGTGGAGGTGAAGTTAAAAAGGATCAAGTTCTCTTCATAGAGAAGAACATTTGACAAGCTCTCGACTTCCATATTTTGTTGGCCCATTGGGAGAATAGAGGAAAAGGTGGCCTTTTCACTAAAGAAGAAATCGACCATAGTTAATTCCCAAGCCTTAGCTCCCTCCTTGAGAACTTCAATATTGGGGCAAACCACTAGCCTACCATCTATATCCTTAGGTGGTAAGTAGGATAAGGCTAATGAAGATTCTTCACCTACTATTTGCTTCCAAGATCTAGGAGGAACATCAGATAGAGATGGAGTTTCTGGACTTATGGAAGAAGGTTTGAGGATGGAGGAGGGTAGAATTGGAAAATTTGAAGGGGAAGGGACTGAAGTGTTGGACATTGTGAAAGATGTTTCATAAGAGAGGTATAATTTAGCTTTAGGTTAGGAAATGTCAGAAACAAAGACTACTTAACAAGGAAAGAATACAAAGAGGGAAGTATAATTTTAGTGAAGAGTTATTTGTGGCCTTGGGTTGTTGGTTTGGTGGGTTTGGTAGGTTCATGAAGATCAAGGTAGCAAAAGCTATGTTGTCGAGGAAGGACGAGCTAGTAATGGTGTTATGAAGAATCTTGAAGGTGAAAAAGGTCAATGGCACATGGAAGAAGGAGCATGGCTAGATTATAGTGAGAAGTAGGAGAAACTCTCTCTTCTCTTAACTTGCTCCTTTGTTAAATTGAAGTAATAAAGGCACTTGGATTCAACAATTTGCTTTAGCTTATTTCTTTGATAATTACCTTACCCAAAATTTATCTTTTGGAATAACCAAGTTTGACCCTTATCCTTTTCATTAATACTACCCACATATTAACCTTTATCCTATTTTTCTGAATTTTTTAATTGGTTTAAACCCTGAAGGTTATTTACATTATTTTCTTGTTTAAAAATTGAAACTATTGAAAGGTCAATTATTTTTGTAATTATGGTACTGAATGCTTGAAAAATAGTTTTAAATTGATTTAAAAAGAAAAAAGAAAAATGATCATAGAAAAGAAAATAAGAAAAAATATAGTACCGTTGGTTTCATAATGAAAGGAGCTATATATATCGTAAACAAGTTGCCTATAATGACCTCTTAGTAAATTTCCTTTAATTCAACCTTCTTTATTATCCTAACCATACTGTACCTAAACCTCATTATAACTTATATAAAGACCTTTTGATTTTTGTTTCCAGTTTATACATAAGTGGTAGAGTGACATGTGATTAATTGATTGTATAATTATTCCATAACACTTATCAATTAATGACATAAAATTGCTTACGATACTCAATTTTATTTATATGGGATTTTAGGCACAATTCGAAAGCAAAGGAGTTAAAGTGAGTCGAAAGCACTATAATTGGCCCATTTTATAAGAATCACACTCATTTGTCTTCATGGAGTAAGAAGAAGAAGATCAGAGAAAGAATAATACAAGAAGAAGAGTGTGAAAGTGAAGAACAAAGCAAGGAAGTAGCTCACAGCTATGTATGGAAATGTATGCTTTAGTATGTAAGAATGCAAATTTAATGGCTAGATGGTTGGACGATGGATGACTATAGGAAGTGGACAAAGGAAGACCAAAATGAAAATAGCAGTGGGAAGCAAATGAAGTAAAATGGTAATGTAGCAAGTTGGAAGTGAGCAAAATGCAATGCATAAGGAGGAGAATGTTGGACCAAAATGGTAGTGTTAGGAGAAGAAAACATCAGTAGCCTAGCCAAGAGGAATTGAAAACATTGAAAACAAGAGCAACGAGAGACAAATTAAACAATCTTTGCATTATTAGCTAAACCAAAATGCAGAGATAGTACAGTAAAAAAGGAATGAGGGTTTTAAGATACGTTAGTTTTTAAACAAAGAAATAAGAGCAGAAGGTATCTTTATTTAAGGGGGAGTATTCGGTGGAGTTGGGGGCCTGAAGCAAAAATATTTTGGGAGCTCTTGGTTTTAATGAAGAGAAGGGGAAAAGCTCTCAACTTTAAGAGAACCATGGATAGGTAGCTTCCTAATGCTAGTTCGGAGGCGACATCGACACTGACAACCCAGTTAAGCATTCCTTCACTATTTTTGTTGTTTCTTTCTCTCCTTAGAAATTGCTTATGTTATCCTATATGTATGGATTTATGTTTTGTGTTTGGATAATAGAGTTGTTATAGTTCGATCAATTGTGTATGAAACCATTTGGTATTGTGAAAAGATGATTTGAATGCATTCATTGGATTGTTTTATTACAAACCCATTTCTATAATTTCAATATAATCCATAATTCTTATATTTAAACTAATGGTTTGTAATCATTAGGGGTAACATAACCTAGGTTAAATGACACATTATATGTGGTCATTGCCTTAATTAATCAATTTTCCTAATTCATAATATTACCACCCAATTGAATCTATAGATAATTTTTTTTTCTTTTTTGATAAACCAAAAGCCCCCCCCCCCCCTCCCCTCCTAAACCTAAATATTGATTAATTTAATTTCAATAACTTTACACACACTCTTTATGGGAATGACCTAGATTCACCACTGCTATAGTAGTAATCTAGTATATTTTGACTTACGTCATGCTATTATAGAGATTTGATAATCTTATAAGCTACTGGTAAGAGTTTTACTAAGACTAATTGAGAGTTTGATACTTTTCACCCTAAACTCTTAAATGTATTGAGTGGAATATTAGTGAGGGTGTAATGTTTTATGCTTTTGATTTCAATGCGATTATTGATATGATTACTATTAATATTGCTTAGAAAGTTAATTTTAGGATAATCTGACTCTAATTGTACATTAATTTGATTCAATATGACATGATGATTTATAGTATAAATGGATAGGTTAAGATTAATAATGTATAGAAGTTGTAAGATTTAAATTTTTAATTATGATTTGCTTGAGGAAATGAAAAAGCTTTAATGTGGGGATGTTTGATAGATGCATATTTGATGATATTGATACCTCATATTTGATACATTTTTAGTTGATATTTTATAATTTTATTATATATTTGGTTAACTTGATCCAAGTGCATTTATAAGTTATACTTAATTTCGTAAAATAAAGGAAGAATTCAAATGAAAACATAGCACAGAACAAATTTTTGAAGCGAATAAGGTATATATATGGGCCTTGCTTAAGGCCTTGTACATCTCTTAGCTAGTGCACAATCTCAAATTCTAAAGACTTTGAGATATATACAGTCTAGTACATGGCATGTATCAAACCATATATCTCCTAGAAACCTTAAAATTTATTGTAAAAAGATGTGAGTGGAGGAAAAAAAGGGGAGCAAACTTATAAAGGCGATTCCAAATGTCTAACTATTCAAAAGAGGCGATATTGATCTAGAGACCAGGAAAACATGAAGAAATCATCGGTAGACTAATAGAATTCAACATCAAAACTCTACTTTGCAAGAAAATTCAATAGAAAAGAAGGGAGATTTAAAATTATGAACTCTTTGTTTTCTATTAATTTTTCTTCTTGTTGATGTTTGATTTTATTTTCTATCATGTGTAACTAAACACCTTGTTAGTTTTAGGTGTGATGAACCTTATTTTGTGCTATAATATGTTTAAACATTTATTTAATGTAATTGTTTTGGATTGATCTATTGTGAATAAATTATTTGTTTAATAAATGTTTTAATAGATCTGAAATATTAGTACATAATTTTATTTCATAATGTAGAGATTGAGGAATACTACGATTGAATAAATCTACCATAATTTAAAGGAGTTGATTGCAACCCTAGAGATAGATTGACATAAATCCTTTAGATTAGGGTCAAACCTAATAGAGGAATTAACTAATTGGTAAAGTAATCTTAAAAACTTTAACCTGAGTAATTCGGTTTAAGATTAGTTCTTAGAAGTCTTAAATGAGTTATTAATATGCAATAGGAATTTCCACAGTCCAATAGTCAATAAAATAATTTCGTAACAAAAGGTTAAATATTTAATGGTTTTAGGGGGATTCATTAACTAAACACTAATTCTTAATAGTGATTTTCTTTTTTCTTTGCTCATTATTGTTTTTTATTCTATTTTTAAAATTTTGTTTTCTTTATTAAAACAAAAATTATATTATTAGACTAGATAATAGGATAATGATAATTACTAGTGTCACGACTTGGAGCCACATCAGGCACATGACAACTGCTGCATACCTGGGCTTACTCACACTTGTAACGTCAGACTTGTTGAGCCCTTTTGTATTGGTATGTACTAGTACATATTATAGTATATTTATATATACATTGTTATATATGAGTTCAAAAATGTATTTGAATCCTTTCGCTATATACGCCCTTATATGAACTATAGTTCATCAGTATATGAAATCTTGGAGATTTTTGACATATGAGCGTCTAAGTATGTAAAACCAAGTTCATTGGATGGATATGGACACGGTGGCCAAGTTAAATGTGTTCTAAATCCTTAGAAGAGATTAGACATGATTTATAGTTTTATAGGACACTTAGAAAGCTTAATTTGAAAAGTTGATACACATAGGAGATGCAAAAGTAATTTTTCAATTCTTAGAGGGCCAATATGTAATTTTAAAACGTTAAGGGGCTTAATTATAATCTTGAAAAAGTTAATGGGCTTAATTATAGTCTTCAAAAATCCAGGGACCAACATGAAAGTAAAAGTTTTTGTCATTCTCAAATTTTGGGCTTAATTACAAATTTAGGAAAAGTTGGAAGGACATAATGATAATTTCACATAAGCTAAGGGTGAACACGTAATTTCACCATGTTTGGTCAAATAAGAGTCAACAATCTTGACCTTCTCTTTGTGTATGGCCGTTCACCTCGTTATTTGAAATTAAACACTTTGTTTTAATTAAAAGAAAGGAGAAGAAAGGAGAAGAGAGGAGGAGAAGAGGAAGTTTCAGCCATCACCTAAATCTTCACTAAATTTTTTATTTTCCAACACAAATCAACATGTTCTAACTTAATTTGGGATTAAGGAACTCAAATCTATCAATATATTTGAGAAATTCTCAAGGATCTTAAGATATCAGCAAAGAAAAGTTTAGGTAAAATTTGTCTTCTCTCTCTTTACATTATGATTTTGAGTTTTGTGTTAAGATACATTGTTCTCTATAATTGAATATGCATGAAACATGGTTTAGATTAATGAAATGAGTTATTGAGAACTTTCCTTAAGCCAAAATCAAAATGTCCTCTCTTTGGTGAGAGTTCGTGAAATTTTGAATATCTTTTGAAATTGATAGTTTAAATGAATTCTATTACGTTAATTGTGTATGTATAATGTGAATTGATGATGAAAAGTGAGGAAGATATACATTGGAAGGGGGCTTTTAAGTTCATGCGTTTAGGTGTTTGATAAAATTCCTAAGTGAACTTGGCTTAGGATTTAAGGATTTTAATGATGTGCATTGTAAAGAGGCTTTTATGTTTACTTAGAGTAAACTTGAATTTTTGCTTAGATTGATGAGTAGTGGCCTAAGGTGCTTTGATAAAAATGTACTTAATTATGCTTTGAAATGTGTGAGTGTTGGACGAAAGGCATCAAATGCCTTAGAAATTACAAAAGAAAGCTTGTGTGAATAATAAGGGAAGTAACCATGTGAGAAGCTTCATGGCCAAATCTTATAGCTTAAAAATTGTGATATTATGCGTTATACACTTAAATGATGGTCTATAAATATGAGATATGTTTAAGTAGTAAATAAAGGCTTGGGAGTTGTGGATCAAGGAGCTCATACTGAGGATTGTTGAAGTTAAAGGGGTGTATGTACATCTTCTTTTGAGTTCAGTTGGCTCCAATTGGACTAGGACAAAACAAGATATAAATAATGACTTTTACGTAAAATTTGAACCTAGGTAATGCATAGTAGAGTTAAATCTCAATAGAAGCTAGTATACTTATGTATTTAATAAACGACATTGGTTTGAATAAATCTTTGCACCTAGAGTGAAACTTATGTTTTTGTTACGTATTTTGAGGAATGATATTAATTTCAACGAACCTGCACTTGAAGTGTAAAGGGCCACATTTTGTTTTCTGAAATTACATTTTTGAACAACTTTACACTTGGAGTGAAAAATATGACTTTTACTATACGAAATAAATGTTTAGAACTTACATATGGTAATGAATCATGTATGTTTCATGTGAATGTTCTCTTTTGGCTTAGAGCCATGGAAAGGTTCCATTTTATCAGTTAGACCGATAAATAAAGTCATGATACCTTTCTTGATAAATATCTGAATATGATTTTTGTGATTAGTGAGGAAATGATTGGCCAATCGTGTGCTGGGCACGTTAGACTAAGTGACCCCAATACTCTTAATGTTGGTACATAAAAGTCGAGTCCTTATAAAGACATCTTTCTACAAGACTTGCGGGTGATTACACACCTAGAGGTCTCGTCATTGAAGAGGTCATCACCTAGGGTCATGACACTCTTATTGATCATAGTCTGGACTCATCACATATGAAAGTCTAGCAAGCACTAGGAATCGATGGGTGTGTGCACTAGTTTGGCCGATTAGTGCTGATACACAACTATTTTAGTTTATTATGAGATTTGATTTTTATGTGTGATGTTTTTCTATTCTTGTGTACTAGAACTATAAACTATATGGTTCCTAAGTAGTATGTGTTAAGTCATAAATTGGGTCTATGTACTTTTATGTCATGTATATTTACTTCATGGATGGTTACATGCATGATAGATGTATAAAATCGTCCTTAGGTGAGTTAGACTATTTTGGTGTATAATGGGTTCTATTTGCGTTATATGTTTTATCTTCTCACTGAGTACATTGTATACTCATCCCCTCTGCTTCCCAACCATGTAGGTTAATTTGGTGAGCTTGAAGCTCTGAGTGGTTCATACGGTCTTTTCACATTTTCGAGGTATTATCGCATATGGGTAATATCTGTTTTATACTTTTGTTATATAGTGGCTCATAATCATGTTAATATGCTTTATAATTTTGTAAAATAACTCTTGACAAATTTTTTTGGTTTGTAAATGACCTGATGTATGAACATTTTGTACTATTTCTTAGATTGCTCTTGGGTAGACTTCAAAGTCTAGAAGTTATGGTAGAGTTTAAAATGGATATATAAGTGTATTTGAAACTAATTTATAGGCGTTTTTCATTTTAGGATTTTCAAAATATAGTCATTGTTCTGCCAAATTTTTTTTAAGATACCCAGTTAGCCCTGCATAGTCGAGTTAAGGGTACCATGAGTATCCTTAGCCTGGGTATGTAGTGGTTTTCATATGTCTGATGTAGTTCTGGGTGGTGACAATTAGTATTCATTGTCTTTGTAGGATTTGACTTGTACTTGTTTGTGCTAGCTACAACTATGCCACACATTGGCAGATAAATTAATATTGGTATAAAAATAAAACAATCAGTGGCCTTAAATAGAGAAATCAAATCAAAATCAAGATGTACATGTCATGAAGGTAACATATGATCAAAAGACAATGAGACTAATATGGATGTGTAGGTCTATAATTGCTTAAAATCTCATTGGCTTATGTCTACTCGCTAGTCACTACCCTTTTAAATATAGCATACATTGACCAATCACAAGATTAAAATTGCATGCTCAAGTTTCCTTACACTTTTTCTAGTTAATTATACTCTCTAATTATGACTATATATCTTAGAAGTAATAAAAAATAGAAAATGTTTGTTTGACTTATTTAATTTTTATTTTTAATATTCAAAAACACATAAGAAACAAACAACTAAAAACACACACGATAACCAAGATCCTCACCTCCAAACTTAAAGCTTACATTGTCCTAATGTAACTTAAATGTAAGAAATGGAGAATTTAACAAAAAATATGCAAAAAAAGTAAAGGAAAAGGAACAAACTTTTGTTGGGTTGCCTCCTAAGCAAAAACTTTGTTTATTGTTGCTGACTTGACTCTATGTTTTCCTCATCAAATGACAAAATTATGGTCTTGAAGTGTCACCACTTTTGCATTTTCCACTTAAGATTCTTCAAGATAAAGCTTGAGTTGATGACCACTCATATTCGATTTCTTCCTTATTTTGAAAAGTCTCCAATATCTATTTAACCTTTTCCTCCTTACCCAATTTCTCTAGCCTGCTAGAAGAAGGTGGAGGGTTAGTCTTAACTGCAATTCAGGATTCAATATTTACCTTTGAGCTAGTTGATATATCCCTTTCTCTTTCAAGCTCCTTCTCAGTTTCTTCTAGCAATCTTTTGAGTAGTTCTTTCAAGATTCTCAAGCTTTTTTTTTAATCACTTGTTACGGTTAGCGTGTTAATATTTTTAAGATTTACCTCATGTTAGAATCAATGTTGTGAATACATTATTGACATTGGATGTAGATTGGGTTTGGATACGGTACTGTATCAATATTGATTAATGCCGGATATTATTTCAGGTAATTTTTAAATTTATGAAATAGTATTGAAATTTTTTTAAAATTATAAAATAGTCTATTAGTATATTATACTATATACTTTATAATTTTATATCAACCATGAGTCCAAAAACATAATAATAAAAATTTAAAATAAGAACAATATATTTATTTTTATTAACATTAATTTTCACATATTTGACATATAAATAATAACTATAATTAATATGCAAAAAATATCATTTAATCATCATTCAAGTATAAAATTAAGGATAATACAAGGTATTTGAAATATTACAATTTCATCATATAATAAATAATAATTACATCAAAAAAATAAAATAAAGAGAACAATAAAGATCTTATTACAATTTACAACGAGAGTTTGTGATGAGAAAATAACCAAATAGAAGTGAAACCTAAAACAAAACATATATTATTTAATTTACTATCAATCAAATATATATTATTAAATATCTTTATTATTACTAAGAATTTAAACAATTTAATTTAATATTATATATTTATTCAATTAAATTTAATTATTAATGAATTATAAATAACTTAATTAAATTTAAAATTAATTTAATTTAAAAATTAATATAATAATTATTAATAGATATAATTAAATTTAAAAATCCTTTTTAAATATATAAATATCGAATAAAATTTTTAATAATTAAAATATATCTAAAAATAAATATCAGTTTAAAAAAATAATTTTAAAATTTTAAAATAAAATACTTTTATTAATAATTTATTAATAAATATTATATAAAAGATTAAAATGAATTTAAATAAAATAATTTGATTTAAGTTTTATTTAATTTATAACTATTATTAGTAATAAAAATATTTATTTTATTTTAAAAATATAAATTAAAATCAAAATAAAAGAAGAAGGGGGTGCCGACAGTATGTGGGAGGAAATTTTTAAAAATCTTGAAAATTACGCTAAATGGTGCCCCTATTTTTCAAAGTTTTCGATATTGACCAGTACATTGCAAAATTGTCGATACCATTTAAACATGATTTTGTACCTTTTTTGACCAGTATGGTACCTTCTTATCGATACTGGCTAGTATAGTATGAAGGCTATAACGTTGGTTAGGATGAAAACTTTCCTTTAGTTTGTGATTCTAAGCGGTTGTTAGCCACCACCACCTGACCCATCTAGCTCTCTAAATTTTGGATGCCAAGTCTTGTATCTTGGAATTAAAATCCTATTTGTAGCAAAAATTGCTTTACATCCTGCTAGAAATGCAGAGTATTATTGGCAAGAGACTTAACTATATCTTTCAAAGATGTACCTAACTTGGAATAAGAAGCTTGTGATCTTTGTGGAAATTACTGTGCATCCTACAACCTATTTTGGAAGCAATTTTGCTGGCTATTCACTACACAATTAAGGCTTGGGTGATCTCTCCAACCTAGTTATAGGATTGGGAATATAGTTATAAGAAAAAATTTGCCTAATAATATTGACATAATCAAGCATTGATAGATTGCCTTCGCAATGTCCTTTCAATCTTAGGATTAAATTTTGGGGATCTTTTTGATGAGATCTCATCACTACTGTACATAAACATTTGAAAATGATCAAGAAATAAATGCAAATCCTAATTTTTAACAAATATATACATAAAAATCCGATTGAAACCAAAAGAAAAAACTAAATCACTTTACACTTGAGCAATGATGTCGAAATTCTTGACACGCGTTGAGCACACTATAATATAAAATCTAACTCTAGACACTAAATTTGAAGTAATGGTGAGCAAGAATCGTATCCACAAAGAGTGTGTGTCTAGCTTTTGTAATGAGTGAAGCTATGTTTGGGATATAAAAGATGGTTTGGTTGGATTCGATTAAGAAAATTAAGTAAAATTGAACTAAACAAAACAAACTAAGTCAAATGGTGGAAAAATTATAAGATTATCGAATGAGTTTAGAATCCAATTCTCAGTTTAACCTTAACCTACACATGAATGAGCATACTTAATCATTATGCTTTTCTTATACCTCTTTTGGAAACTATTATCCATAGGTTAACAATAAGCTTTGTTAATCTCAATTTTCCTTTAGGTTGTACCTAATCAAATTAAGATCTTTGACTAAACCTAGCTATCAAACAACCTAGTATAAGCTCTTTAGATTTAGTATATAAATCTATTATATACTAGGAAAACAGGTTAATCTAGGCAACAACCACATAAGTTTGGGTCATTTAACACTTGTTATGTGATCCCTAATGATTCACCACGATTAGTTTACCAAAAATGAATTAGATAATAGTCTAGATTTTAAAATTGGGACCATACATACATAATCTACTGAGAATGAGAATATCAATCATTCATACATGGATATGAAAAAATATTAGGCAAAGAATAACACAAAAAATTTATAAAGAGAGAGAGAAATGTGCTTTTTAGTGTTATTTCACATTCGAACTAGAAGGAAGAAGGCTAGTTCCCCATAGTTCTTAAAGAATTAAGAGTTATGCCAACTTTAATGCTTTTAAAACCATCCATTTTTCATTTAACAACTTAAATGCCCTTCTATAGACAAAAATTAGGGTTCGAGGACATATACAATCAGTTACACCAGTGTGTAGGTAATAGTGAGTGTCATTTTAACCCAAAATTCATAAACTTACGTAATCTTGGTGAGCCACGCAGAACTAAACAGCTGTGTAGGTTGTATGAGAGGCAAAAATTGCTTTTTGATGCTCCTACATGCTTCTAGTAAGTTACAATGTCTCATACACGACCATGTAAGTTACAATAACTTCATTTCTTTCATTATTTGTTCTATATTCACCCTAATTGATCCCTTTCTTGTTCCACAATGGAGAATAAGATTGATCATCGTTAAGACGATTCCAAGGATATGTTCTTAGATAATTTTGGTTAATGTTCTTCTTACTTGTACCTAAAACAAAATATGGACCAAAATAAGTATCTTAAGCAAATCATAACATTAATCACTAAATATTAAGGACCAAATATATAGTCAATAAAGCACTCATCATATTTGCCAACAACTTATATGAGAAACCCTCGCAAATTTATCTGAAGGAGATAAAAACAAATTCTTAGGTTTAAATAACTTTAGTCTGGTGCACGAGTTGAAGATCTAGGAGAAATTCAAAAAAAAGGTTCTAAAAGTCTTACTAAACACTAATTACCACTCTTACTTGGAATATTAGGGATGTTAATTAACCTTAAAAAATAGATGCTTAGAGAATATATAAGGAAATAAATCCTACCTTGATAGGCCTTTTGGAAATGAAATTCAAGGGTGATATAAGTAAGAAACCCCCTTTCTTAAAAAATAATTGGAGGCACTTCTCATACCACTAGCATCATTATTATAAATACATCATAACATGTTATAGTTTAAACAAAATGGAACTTCAGCCCTTGCAATGCATGTATCAATATATTCAAGTTGATGTATACTGGCTATAGGAAAAGAAAAGGTTTTTAATAACATTAATTTATGTATCGACCATAAAGTACCAATGGATGTCCTATGGAAAAGTTGAACTTCTTATATAACTCTATTAGATCCTTATAGCTTATATGTGAGGGCTTTAATATCATCATATGTCTAGTAGAGGTTGACTAAAACTCTTATTTGAGAAACTATACTAATGATCATAGGAATTGCGTAAAATCATTACAAGAAATTGTTTTGAGGATGGAAGAAAACCTTTTGACGATAAGAAATAACTAAAGTTATAAATGGAATATAAAGAAGAAGCTAGATAGAGAACTAGTCAACATGTTTCATCTAAATGTTTCCTAGAAAGTATCTCTACCTTTGCGAACACATTATTTTAGATCATGCTCTGATCAGCACAAAAAATCTTACTAAAGATCAGTAAGGACATCACCTTTTCACTTTAATAATTACTTGAAAGAAATAATGGGGTTTGAGTAAGCAATTCATCCAGGGATGGCTTCATCAGTGCAAGGTTTCAAAAGTTTTATTTTTGTGAAGAAATTATCCTTGGTTAAATAAGAACTAAAGAAACTAAATAGGTTCAAGTTTTCAGATACTCAAAAGGTCACTACAGAAACTCCTATTAAGCTAGAACAAACTTAGGCCTTATTGTAGGACACTCTAAGGATTCATTAAAAATCATTAAGGATAGGCAAGTTCTAATATAGTTCTTCAAAGCCTTATAGGTTCATAACTCCTTACTTAGGAAGAGATCTACAAACATATTTTTCTTCCATTAAAAATATTAGCAAGGAGAAATGCTAAAAAAAATCTCTTTTGTAAGGAATAATGAGGGCTAAACAAAAACAAATGATGAGTTGAAGAAGGAAACTTTTGAATTCTTTGAGAACACACTATATGAAAAGGCACCAAGTTCTTCTTCAACTGGGCTTCTTAAATCTTTCATCTCTAGTAAAGTTAATGAGGTTAAGGAATATTCTCTCATCTAACCATTCAATGCAGAGGATGTAAAAATACTTGTTATTTTAATCTTAATCCAAGTAACTCCTATAGCTATAATGGATTAAATACAATATTCTTTTAAAATTTCTAGCATATCGTAAAGGTTCTAGTAAACAAATCTGTGCATAAATTCTTTAACAGTAGTAAACTACTAATGGATATCAATAAGATCTACACTTTCCTTATTCCTAAGATAAAATCCAAACTTTGTCATGAATTTAGGCCTATATCTTCTTGTAACATTATATACAAGATATTAGAAAAAATTTTGCTTTCGAGGCTTAAACAGGTGCTAAAGAATCTTATAAATGATAACCAATGGGAGTTCATTTTTGAAAGTATAATTTGGGACAATATTATACTAGCTTAAGAGTTGTTTGAAGATTTCATATATAGTGATTATGAATAGTGAGCACATTAATTTGTTTCAAGATAGGAAAGGATTAAAGTAATGAAACCTACTTTTCCTTTTATCTTCTTCCTTTACATCACCCTTTCATGATTAATGGATCACTCTATAAGACAAGAAACTAGTTTCATGTTCACCCTAAATGCAAAAAAATGAGGATTTCTAACCTAGAATTAGTATATGATTAGAATTAGTAGATGACTTGATAATATTCACCAAAGCATTTGTCATGTCATTAAAAATCTTTAGATAGCTTTCCATACTTTAAAATATTTGTCGGGTTTTGTAATGAACAAAAATAAATGGCTTCCTAATGGTTTCTAAAGGGATAAGGAACCTTAACCCTTAACAATCAATAACTATAGGTTTGTCCATAAAGGAACTTCAATTCACTTACTTATTTTACCAATTACCATAAGAAGGCTTAGATATGGAGATTATCTAATTTAGATTAGAAACATTATTCTCAATTATATACACATCTATTGAACCTCAAACATATATTGAAACAAATAAAGGACATGGAAAGTCTGATTAAAAACTTCCTTTGATTAAACAATCTTACTAACAAGACTTTTACAATGTTAGATGGATAAAGATTTGTCCAAATAAAGAAACAGGTTGTCTTGGAATCAAATTTTAGTTTTTTCTAATTAGATGGATAGAGCAAGAAACTTTTCCTCTTCACTAGTTCTCTTAATTCTGGGCCATTACTCCATTTTTCTTCTCGTCTGTTGGTATTTTGGTATCCTTATCCATTATTTTTTCCTTACTCGCTTCTTTTTCCTCATCCCATCCATTTCTTTTTTCTTGTCTCTCCTCATCCTAGCTTTCAGATTGTTTACTCTAACTACTAAATAATAAAATTTTAGTGTTTGTTCTATTCACTTTTCTTTCCTAACTTGATATGTTTCCATTTTTGGAATGCTTTTTTAATTCAAGCTATAGAAAAATAAAAATCTTCTAAGGACATCTCCACCCTTCCTTCTTACCTCTTAAGCATGATTATAGCAAAGCGTCCTCTCCCTCCTCTCCCTTAAATATATCTTCACTTATCACTTAAAAAGCTACTTCCACTATAGCACACCCACCCTTACTATTGCCCTTCAAAATTGTGCCCTATATTAGGTACCACCTTCCTTAGTTATAAAAAAGGAGAGTCAAGACTTGGTTCCTAATGGTAGGTAACAAATATGCTAATAACAAACTATCATTCATTTCTCAATCGTAAGATAATGACATTAGCATTCGTTACATGTGGAAATCTTATAAACTAGTGCATCAAAGTGATTAGGGAGAAAAGGTCATCTTTGTTATTAATGAATTCTTAGGCAGAAGGAAAATGCATCGATCTCAAGTTCGAAAGGGTGCTTATAAACTAAAAGTATGGTTTTCTACTCTCTTAGTTCAAAATCCATTGTAAGAAAAGTTCTCAAGCTAGGCTTCTGACTTTATGAGGCAAAGTCCATCATCCTTCAACCCTAAAACGTTCATATAGAACTAGAAAAGATCTAACTTAATACAATTCTAATCTAGCTCAATTTTACAACATTTTTTTAGAATGTTGGAGTACAACTAGGCTAAGTTATTTAGTAAGGTGCATTGGAAAGCCTTTGCTCATGGATAAAAAACTATATCTTTAGGTAGAATTATCTACGTCAAGATATATATTGAAGATGAAATAAGCAAAGAATATCTTGAGACTCTTAAATTTAAGAAAATGGATGGTAAAGGCGGTTTAAAGTTGTCTTTTATTTATATCAAATACCAATGTAGGTCCCAGGAAAAAAGAAAATTTGAATGGAAGTCAACTGGGAGAATCTTTAAGAGGGGGGATCATGAAGAGCTCATGTTTAATAATTTAGAAAATCCACTAAGAAATGACATATGCAACAATATAATTTATACCTTACAGATAAACAAATGAAATTGAACTAGATAAATAGCAAGATCTTCCTCAATTGGGAAATAGAATTGACGAACAAGTAGTTATGAATCATACAACTCAAAAGTTAGATAATGAGCCCTTAGATCAATATTGTGAGCTGAAGGTAACACATCATCACACTACACAAAGTAACAAAACTTAAAACTGTAGCTAGTGAGAGTCTAGGTTGATCCCACAGATAATGTATGTAAAGCTTTAGTGTTTAAGATATTTAGGGCAGGGGAGGGGGGGGGATTGGTTGAAAATTCTAATAAAGAAAATAAATTCAAATTAAACTAACGAAAAAATAAAAAATATTGAAATTGATAAAATTGGTAAATGGGTTTCAGAATTTGGTTCTCAGTTCAATCGTGGCCTACACACAAATAAGCATACTTCAATTTCTTGTTATTATCATAACTCTCTTAGCAACTACTAATCATAAGATAACAACAACCTCTGTTAACTCTAGTTTTCCCTTAGAGCATGTTTAGTTAAAACAAGATCTTTAACTAAACCTAGCTATTGAACAATCTAAAGCAAGTTCTATAGATTTAGTCAGATGGCTGCATTACGAATAAGGGAAATTAATAGACCAATCTAGGTAACAACCACATAAACTTGGATCATTTTTCCTATGTTACATTATTCCTACTGATTTAGCACCATTAGTTGCCATAAATGAATCCTAATTTAGCTCCATTAGTTCCCACAATTGAATCCTAACACAACTATTATGTATTGTATTTAAGATTTTAGTAATTGGTTTATATAAAAACAATCTAATAGAGAATTAAGATCATTCTTACACAAATCCCAATTTAATAAACATAAGATAATATAAACAATGCCCAAGGGATAACGAACACAATACACAATGAAGAGGTTCCCAAAATGTGTCTTCGACTTAAATTTCACCTCGAAACCAAAATAGGGTAGCTTAACTCTCAATTGGTCTCCACCGTGCTCTACCTCTCATTTTCTCCTAAAACTAATTCATCTTATGTTTAGCAGCTAAAATGATGTTCTATAATAAAAGTTAGGGTTTTAAGGAGTTACACAGTTTGATACACAATAGTGTATGAAACTGTGTATGACAAGAAATCTACCTAAATTGTAACTGTGTATGGTTGACTACATGGTCTTGCATCTAATTGTGTAAGTTAAAAATTATCTTCCAATTGTATATATGGGTGTGTGAGTAGATACACAATCATATCCAAATCATCTTAAAAGCTTTATTTTCTTGTCTCATTTTCACTGCAGTCCTTCTCTTTCTTATTCCACAATGATAATTGAGTGTGAACATCAAGAGGCTTTTAACTCACTTTAGCTCTTATGCTTCTAAATTGTACCTAAAATCAAATATGAGACAAAATGAGTTCCTAAAACATTTCATAACATTAATCACTAAGTGATATGGAATAAAGGTGCAATCAATTGAGCACATATTAATTTCCCTAACACTTAGCTTTTAACCATCCTTGCGTAAAACAATAAATTCAAAGTCACAAACTAAAACACTTACTCATTTTCCATATCCCAAGAATAGATAGTTATAAGCAAAGATGAATAACTTTTAAAACCATGGCAAGAACTAAACCTTAAATGCTTTTACTCATCATCAATCAACAATCATTACCTTTAGAAACTAAGCAATCTAGTGGTATACTTTCACAAAATGTGTTTAAGAATAAGATAGATCTATAGGTACACTAAAACACCATTCATGGTCATGAAATTCCCCGACTTTACATATCATGAATCAAAGTAATTTTCAAGGTTGTGATGTAGGCGAGGGTTAAGGTGAGATGTATTTGGATATTGTAGTGTAAAAACCATCAAAACTAGTGAAACATAAAAGCACTCAATGAAATATCAAGTGCAAAAACTAAAATTAATGCAAAAGCTATATTCGACATCTTGGTTTCAAGCCCTAACACCATAAAGCACATGAAACATAACCAATTAGAAGGATTCACTCATACAATTGATTACAAACAATATATTATAACCGTAAGTGTTAATCCTTCAAAATTGTATGCATCACACCCAATTCACCCATTCCATACAACTCTACAAGGAAAAACTATTAATAAATAACTTTGCAAAATAGTTACACTTCCTCCTTCATAATTTTATTTGAACATATTTTCTTTCTTTTTTCTTTTTTAAACAAAAATTTGAGAGAAGCTACAACAACAATGGAATTCATTGATAAGACATAAAATGACATTCCAATAATTATAATCAACCAACATATATGCACACTGCCACACATATTTTTGTGCATCCATAATTATCAACAATCAATAAATGCTCCACAAGATTTAAAGCTTAGGTAGGAAATTTTGTTAGATTTAAGGCACGTAATGTGGTTAACATAAAAAGAAAAGGAAAATAAGGCTCAAGGGGCCTTAAAAAAGGGAAAATTCATATCAATCGGTATATTATTAGGCTAATGTAGCTTATGAAGCCAAAAAAGTACCTATATCATTTCCATGTTAACTTATATGATAAAAATATGATTTTGAATAAAAAAGCAAAGCAAAGTTAGGATGTACATCTCACAAAGGTCACACATAAACAAAAGATAATGAGACTAGTATGGATGTGTCAGTTTTTAAAGGCTCGAAATCTTAATGTCTTGAGTTTGCCATTAGTCATTACTCTTCTAAAGATAATGTACACTGACCAATTATAAGAGTAAAACTACATGCTCAAGTTACCATAGATTTTCTAGTTAATTCTCTCTCTAATTATGACTATATAGTCTTAAAAGCAACAGAAAAAGAGAAAATGTTTGTTTTTTGTATTAATTCTCTCTTTTAAAAAAAAACTTAAAAGCATGTAAGAAATAAAAAACTTAAAAATAATTATAGATATCTTAACAAATGAGAAAATATAAAGGAAAGAAATAAACTTCCTTTGGGTTCCTAAAAAGCCCTTTGTTTATTATCGATGGCTCGACTCTTTGTTTTCCTCATCACATGAAAAGGTTCTCTACTCACATCTCTCTGGGATGGGGCCTAAGTTATTGACCACTCACACTTAACATCTTTCCTATCTTCAGACTCTTAATATGTACTAAGTCGCTACAGTTTTGGAATATCTCCAATATCTCTTCACCCTTTTCCTCCTAGTTTAATTTCTCCACCCTGTTAGAAAAAGTTGGAGGGTTAGTATCAACAACAATTAGGGACTTAGTACACAGCTATGAGCTAAACGATATGTCCTTTTCTCCTTTGAGCTCCTTCTCCATTTCTTCTTCATAAGCAATCCCGTTAGTAGTCATCTCAAGATCCTCAAGCTCCTTTCCACTTTGTAAGGTTTTCACACTAATATCCCTTGGGTACACTTCGAGATGAGATTGTTGCTTCTTTTCACTTTGTGATACCGGGTAGTTGATAGTGCCCACCATCTGATCCATGAAGCTTACTAAGATTGAGAATCTAGATATTGCATCTTTCTGGAATTGTTTCACATCATGCTAGAATTGCAGAGTATTAGCAACAATAACCTTAACTAAGTCTTCCAAAGATGAACTTGAGTTTTGCTGGCTCTCTAAATTTTGGATGCTAGACCTTGTATCTTGCAAAATTTGCTTTATGTCCTACCATAAATGTATAGTATTCATAGCAATAACAGTAATTAATTGTTATAGAGGTGCCTTTGAGTTAAAATAGGAGGCTTTTGGTCTATTTGGGAATTGATGTGCATCTTACATTAGCTCAATTCCCTCCATAATTAAAGTTTGTATGATCCCTCCAAACTTCGTTATAAGATTGAGAGAATGAGTTAGAGGAAAAATTTCCACTAATGGCATTGATAATATCAAGCAGTGACATTGTAACATCCCATCACCTATGGGAAGGGTAGAATAGTAATTTTGAGTAGTCCATGGGCTTTTAGAAATGCCTTTACATGTTCATGCATAATCTAGCATTCGCATATATATGAATAGTAAATTTTGCACATGAAAAATGACTGTACATGCATTCATGACATTTTCCCG
>JAOSBN010000179.1:43605221-43626621 GCA_027563595.1 Erythroxylum suave
TTTTTTTGGTGACTTTAGAAGCATATCAGCATAAACATTTCTGTATGTATTTTGTAATTATGATATTGATATGAAGTATGAAGATGTGTACCAACTTTGTTGTTGCAAATTGACAGTGAAAGTTGACAGTGAAAGAGCAAAAATTTCTTTGATGTATGTATGTATAGATATATATGCAGATTCTTTTTCTTCTATTAAGTTGGATTTGTGTTGAATGTTGGGAGATCAATGGATGGACTTATTTGAAGTAAATTGTTTATCAAAGGAGTTTTGTATGTAGGGAATTGAATGTTGGTTCGAGTCCTTTGGAATTTGCATTAGAAATATATGTGAACAAATGAATAGAAAACAAAGAATAGGATAAAATATGATCTGAAACTTTAAGGAATAAAGTGCTTTGATATAGGTAGAATTAGGCTATATGGTCTTCATAAAACTTGTAGATTAATCTTTTAGCTTTCTTATGGTATAAAGATTGAAATTTTTGGACCTTAGACGCAGGAGTCATGGCCTTTATAAGATAGCAGTATTGGTGTTCAAATTTTTAACTGAAATGGTAATCTTCACTTAAATGATTAAACTGTATCGATGCAGGTTGAATTAGACAAAATTGTCTACATGAAAGTTGTGGATCTTTTCTTATCTTTTTAATGTTATTTAGAAGTGGGGGTGTTCAACTAGGAAGTCGCGATCGTGATAAAGAACGGTCGCGATAGTCCCAGAATTTCATAATAGTCGCTATCATGACACAACACGATCGCGACTCCCCTCATTTTCTTACTACTATTCATCATATGCTACGATTGTATTCAAGCACGATCGCGATGTCTCTATTTTTGCCTCCCTCTCACGGGCTCACGGACGTGAGAGATAAAAGCCATGCCCGTGACTTTTTCCTCTCCAAGCCATTAAATTAAATAAAATGCCTTTCTGTTTTTATTTGTCACAGGCATGACAATGAAGAATCACGCCTGTGACTTCTTCACTTTTGAATTAAGATGGTCCATTACTAAATTAAATTGCAAATTAATTCTTTTAACACCCTAACCTATTTATTCTTTGTTCACTTTTACTATGATAATTTTTCATTAAAATGTTAGGTATTATTTTTACTTCCCCTATTAATTTTATTTATTTATTTTATTATTAATTAATTGTTTATATTAATTCTTTTTTATATTCAAATTTTATGTCTAAAATCATTATATGACATTTTAATTTCTATTTGCTTATATCAGAAATGTCCCACCATAAATCTTCTTTGTCTAAACTTTAATTAAATTTAAATGTCATATTTTATTTTATTTATATGTTCTCAAACCTATTTATTATTATTTCCAATAAATCTCAATAGTGGCACGTAATCACCATAAAATCCTTATTGAGACCCAAGGCCAATATGTAGGGGTTGTTTCGGGTCAAAGGAGGAATAAGGTCTTTTATGTTATATATTATGCTAACAAGGTTCTTAATGAAGCTCAGGTGAATTACTTTACTACAGAGAAGGAGATGCTAGCAGTAGTTTTTGCCTTTGATAAGTTTAGGGCATATCTTTTGGGAGCTAAGGTGATCGTGCACACCGATCATTTAGCACTAAGGCACTTAATGCAAAAGAAGGAAGCCAAGCCACGGTTGATTAGATGGATTCTTCTACTATAGGAGTTTGATGTGGAGATTAAAGACAGGAAGGGTCATGAAAATCATGTGGTTGACCATTTGCCTAGATTGGAAGGGGAAGTGCACAGTAAAGATGATTTGAAGATATTGATTAATGAAACTTTCCCTAATGAGCAAGTTTTTGCTGTGAAGTCCATAACTTGACCTCCTTTGTATGCAGATTATGCAAATTATTGGTGATTGAGGAGGCACCGAAGGGGTTATCCTACCAGCAGAAGAAAAGGTTTCTACATGATGTTAAGTCTTATGTTTGGGAAGAGCCATTTTTGTTTCATTACTGTAAAGACAACCTGCTCAGGAGATGTGCGCTAGACATTGAGCAGCCTATAATTTTAGGGACCTGCCATGATTCACCTTATGGTGGACATTTTGGAGGACAGCAGATGGCATTTATGGTGTTATAGTCAGGTTTTTATTGGCCTACTCTTTTCCGCGATGCACATGAATGGGTTGAAAAGTGTGATAAGTGTCAGAGGAGAAGCAATACTTCAAAGAGGGATGAAATGCCGAGCAACACAATCTTAGAGGTTGAACTATTTGATGTATGGGGTATAGATTTCATGGGACAGTTTCCCTCATCCTGCGGAAACCAATATATCATTGTGGTTGTGGATTATCTAAATAGGTTGAGGTCGTAGCTCTTCCAACTAATGATAGTAAGGTGGTGGTTAACTTCGTCAAGAATAATATCTTCACACCATTTGGAACACCTAGGGTGATTATCAGTGATGGAGGTTCTCACTTCTGTAATAAGGTTTTCAGATCTCTGTTGAAGTATGGAGTTACACACAAGGTAGCTACACCTTACCATCCTTAGACAAGTAGACAAGTGGAGGTTTCGAATAGAGAAATCAAGAGGATATTGGAGAAGGTAGTGAATCATACAAGGAAGGATTGGTCGAGAAAGTTGGACGATGCACTTTGGGCATATCGGACTACTTTCAAGACCCCTATTGGTACTTCTCCATATCAGATGGTATTTAGAAAGGCTTGTCGCTTACCCTTGGAGCTAAAGCATAGAGCATTATGGGCTTTGCAGTAGCTTAATTTAGATTATGGTTTGTCAGCTGAGAAGAGGCTTATGGAGCTTAATGAGATTGATGAGTTCAAATTGGATGCATACCAGAATGTTAAGATCTATAAGGAAAAGGCTAAGAGAGCACATGATAAAATCATCAAGCCGAAAGAGTTTCATGAGGGGGAGATGGTTCTATTATTTAATTCGAGACTCAAGCTCTTTCCATGCAAATTAAGATCGAGATGGTCTGGTCCTTATGTTGTGAAGAAAGTGAATCCTTTTGGTGCTGTTGAGAATAAGAATTTGAAAATTGGGGACATCTTCAAAGTTAATGGTCACAAGTTGAAGGCTTATATGGGAGAGATTATGGCTAAAAGCAAGATGGCAGAGTATCTCGCAAATCCTTAAGCCTAAGGATTGAGCACTTTGTCGAGCCAAGGACAAAAAACTAAGGCACTTATTGGGAGGCAACCCAATCATTGTGGTTTGATTTTATTTTCGTATTTTGATTTTGATTTTGGATTAGTAGTTAATAACTTCAAGGGATTTCTTTTGAGCTATGGTTATTTGCCCTTGTCGTATCTTTTTGAACCGGGTGTGTTTTTATTTGTTTCTCAGATTAACTATTTTAGGAGTTGTAGTTTTTTTTAAAATGTAGGCGAGGTGCCACTCACATCATCAGCTCTAAGTTAGCAAGAACCATTGGATTACCCAACTTCGTATACAATAGCAGTAGGTGTCTTTTTTGCCCTGATTATGCTTACCCGCCCAATCGCCATCCCGCTTATCATGCCTCTATTTAATCAAGGGAGTATTCTTACCTTTCTTTTTAAACATTGAGGATAATGTTTAATCTAAGTTTGGGGGAAGCAATTTTGTGCCAAATTGTGTGAAATTTTTTAAAAAAAAATGCGATGAGTTGATGATTTGTGCATGCGAAAACCCTTAATTGAGTGTCACTTATTATGCATGACGAGTTTGGGGGAAGCTCTTGTGCTTCTTGACGCATGATTGCTACTTGATTAAGACTTAGATACTTTCTTGCTTACTTTCCAACATGATTTGTCTGCAATACATGTTTTTATGACTTAAAACAATATTACAAGATTGGTTTTACTTGAATTGATGAGGACATGCGATTTTGGCCACACATAAGCTACTTAAAGAAGTGAGATGTTCAGAGCCTATTTAGAGATAATTTTTTTAATGGCCTCATTCCTTCTTTTTGAGTGTGTCATCATGTTTGCTAATTCTTGAACTTGCTTGGCAAAACGCTGTTTATATGATTTTTTTTTATGCACAAAGAATGATAAGGGCATATAGGAATATCACACATTTTTAGCCTTCTAAAATATCCTTAACCTGTTTTATCCCCTAGTGAGCCCCTATAAGCCTTTCTAGTCTTATTTTTTGAAATTAACCCACATATATTTAGCCAATATTCCATTTAGCTTTTCTTGACCCTTGCTATGGAATCTATAATTTTCAATGCATTATGCTTGGGATTGAGGGAGTTTGGTGTATATGGCGATGTATGTTGAGGTTAAGGGTTTACGTGAGAATGAAAAAAGGTAATTTGGAGCTTTTGTTGTAATTCGTGAAAAATACCGTGGTTTTGTAAAAAAAGAAAAAATATATAAATGTAAGTGCGTGTAAAAGGTGAGTACAACATGAATGAGAGTGAAAAAGAAACGCACTAAAAAAAAGTTTGATTAAATAAACGGCAAAAGGCATTGTGCTCCAATTCTATTTTGATATGTTGCAAAATCGCAAGTTTGGGGGGATTATGGGTACATTTGAGTGTTTTGTATGCGTTTTGATATGTATGGAGAATATTTTATGAGTTTTTGGTTTTCATGATGCATTGATATTATGGATTTCGGTGGCATTTTAGCTATTATATCCAAAATTATCCCACCTGTGACCTTAGAACCGTTACAACCCAAATAAGACCCTTTGAATGTCGTATTTTCTATGAGATGATTCCTTACAAGCCTATGAAGCGGCATATTTTGATTGACATTAATTTGAGTGAATTTTACCTATATACACTATAAGTGTGAGTGAATCTTATTTGTGAGGGTAGCCAGATGTAGTCATGCTTTAGTGATTCAATGACGATGGTTTGCGATTATGTGATGTCAGCATTTTTATAAATGAGTCGTATCGAAAACATTGATTTTAGGGGTGGCTTGTGTGTATCGACGTTTGAAAGAGTTTGCATGATTTGCATGATAGATTGTTGCTTGGGAATTCTTTGAGCTATGATCACTTATATGTGTGACATAAGATTAAGGGAATTTTCTTAATGAGTCATTTTGAGATATGTAAAATCTGATCTTTTGCGCTTAAATTTTTAAATTGCTCAAGGACAAACAATGGTTTAAGTTTGGGGCTATTTGATGCGAGTCAAATATAATCATGTTTTTACCATGATTTTACATTAATTTCGCACTATTTATAACTCATTTAGTTAAATTATTAATTAGAGGCACAATATTTATGCGGGTTAATGATTTTAGGTGCAATTTGGAAGTAAAGAAGATTAATTTTTACTTGATTTTATGGAGCAAAAAGAAGAAAATTAAAATACAAAGAAGAAGAAATTAAGGTGGTAGCTAGGACAAGATGGACCCAAAATGGCAGCACAGGAAGGAACCAAAATAGCGTCACAGCTAGAAGGAGCAAAACGACAACACATAGGCAAGTTGGCTAAGAAAAAATGTCACCGTACAAGAAGTAGGGAAAGGGTTACAAGGTTTGGTGGATAGTAGCGTGGACATTGTTATTAATTCATCACATCATGAATAGAGAGTGAGTGGGTGGCGTTAAAGCAAAAAGGAAGGCTTTGGTGAGTAAGTTTACAGGGGGGGGAGGGGGGTGGCGTGAAAAAGTAGAGGGCTGATTCTTATTAATTGGGACATCACGAATAGTGAGGGTGGCAGCATAAGGAACGAAAAGAAGACAAGACGAAGAAGGAGGGATTTTTGGAGGCTTGGACGGCTAGAGTTTTCACGCAAAAGGACTTCTCAAGCCTTGGAGATCACCATAACTTTTATGGGGAGCTGTTTTTTTCCTACTCTTTAATTATATTGAGATGCCTATTTCAACCATGAGTAGCTAAACTCTCTGTATACTCCTACGATAGATGATGGTTGATTGAAATTCTGAATTTTTATATTGGTTTGGCCATGATTTATGCAAATCATATTTATCTACATGTTTTAAACATTTTTCTTGCGATTTAAGTTGCAAGCTTAAATTATACGTACTTAGAGTTGCATGATTGCCTCTTTAGTGTTGTGTAATTCTGATCTATGTTGGTAGAGCCATAGTAGCGATTGATTTAGGAATAAGCGAGGTGAAAAGATGGATTTAATATGTCGTATGTGTGTAGAAGTGGTATTTGAATCTACGGCGCATCTGCCGGGGTTTAATTATCATGAGTGTTGGCTATAATTCCATATAGAAATAAGTGTTTAGTCAAAATATTCTAATTCGCCTAGAAATAAGGGTTAGAGCGTAAAACTGGCATCAATCTTGTGAATTGCATATTTCTGCTAATTAGTATAAAATGAAAGAATGGAAATAAACCTAGTCGAATCTTAGGAGTATTGTCTCTCTGATTGATATTTGGTGTGTGATTTGTGATTTGGGTATTTGGAAACTTAATTAAGTTATTAGTGATTTTGCAATTTGAATTTTAATTATTGAGTCATGCCATAATTACCACTTTGATTAAACTAAACCTCTCTGTGGGATCGGCCCTAAAGTACTTCAATTGCACGACGTACTCTTGCGTCACTGCGGTAATTTTAGGTATTCTTTATACGTGTTGGATATAATTTTCTATACCTAAAATACTCGTATCAAGCCACAATTTAATCAATAAAATAGGAGGGAGATAAAATAGGAAAAAAGGTACCCTAGTTTTTATATTCTTGGATTCCAATTTTCTACAAATTGAGTATTGTCTATTGCTTTACATTAGCCTTTCAATTTTAATTAAATTTTCTATTTTATTACTTTTAACAAATTTGTTTCTTAACCAAAGTTGTGTCTGGATGTCAATCCATGGGGGATCGATATCTGCTCTTTTTAACTACAAGTCACAACCCATTCACTTGCACTTTTTAAGCATAAAACAAGTAGATTGGTTTTACCATCAACAGTTTACTTCTAGAACTTGCATTGCATCTTTTCGAGGTTACATAATCATACTATAGTATGTTCATGAAAATGATAAAAGTCACTAGCATTGAGCTTGGGCCAAAAAGCTAATCTTTCTTATATATCAATCTGCTAATGAACCTTTGTGCCTATTGATTGTATTTGAGCCCTTTTTTGTAAACCAATTCCAAAAAACCTTGAACAAAGAAAAATAAATTTACCCTTGTTCGACGGCTAGTAAAGGTATAAAACTTATTCATTCAATATTCTTATTGGAAGGTATATAAAGGAAGAAGTGTGGGGTGTTTTCTATGGAAATTGAAGGAGCATACTGTAAAGAAAATAAATAAAAGAAAAAATAAAAAAGTGAAAAGTGAAAAAGAAAAAAGAAAAAAGGTTGTCATCTAAATGGTGTTTTTAAAAAGTTGGGCACGTTCACTTCAAATTCCAAGGTGAAAGAATGATGGAAATTTTGATAATAGAGTTAGTGGAGTTTCCTAAGTATTATGGTTGTTGGGCTAATAATGGTTGTAATATTTGTAGTTTTTGCTCTACTAATTATTGGATGTTTGAATTTCTATCCTTTCCTTTATAGCCTACTTTAACTCTTGGCCCCATTACAACCAAAAAAGTAAAGACCTTTTGGATTCATCGATATGTCATAGATGGGAGTAGTGGAGAAGTAGATAAGATGTAAGCTTATGGTGAGAGATATGTATTAGAAGATGATTGAGAGTCAACTTTAAACACTTGTTTGTAAAAGTGAATGCTTTATAAGAGACTTCATTTATGGCATGTGATTTTCAATAATTAAAGCATTATGATGTCTTGTTATTGCGTAGTTTTATCTAATTTATAAAGTGTTATGTGACCTTATGTCTATATTTCAAATATTACCTATAATGCTTTCAACTTATCGGATTGGTTTGTGATGATGATTAGCTGTGGAATGATGAAAAGAAAATGGTTGTGGGTATTATTTGTTTTAAGTAAATGCTCAGGAGACTATAACTCCTCTATTATGAATGCATAGTAGTTTAAAGGCTTGTGGCATATGCTAAATGCCACCCTGCACCTACAAAAGTGGAATCAATACCTTGTTTGGGGATTTAGTAGTTTGTTTTCTTTTGTTTTTGCTTAAGGGAAAGCAATAGTTTAAGTGGGGGGAATTTGATAAGTCAATAATTTATATATGATTTTGGAATGAATTGGAACTAATTTGACTTATCTCTATATGAATTTTAAGCTTTATTTGGTTAATTCCCACACATTTCAACTTTATTGCTTAATAGGTGCAATAGGATAGATTTCGCTGTGGATGTCAGATTAAGGTTATTAAAGTACACTTTTGAAGAGGACTCCGAGTTGTACAACTTTCGTGAAGACTCCAGTGAGAGATTTTGCCATCTAAAGGGTTAAAATTGCACATTTCTATAGATGTCGATTGTATGTCCGCCTAGCGAACATGATGTCCCTCCAAATGGACTTGAGTGGAGTTGGACAGCTGGAAAACCTGAGAAGGTCCACCCAACAGACCACCTAATAGATATTTACTAGCCATTTGGACTAAAATTAGCTCCGAAAGATAGCATACGTCCACTCAACAAACATAAGGACATATATGGTAATTTTGTGACATTTCTTCACCAGTATGACTCAAATTGGGTTTTTTTGATCCCAAGGTACTATAAATACTTATTTTTAAGGCCTATAAAAGGGGAGCCACCTATTTTAACCTAGGGGAGAGCACTTAAGGGGGCCAAGAATTTGTTTTGTTTGTTTCACTCTTCGCTCTAATCTTTCTTAAATGTTGATTATCTTTATTGGTATGGATTCTTTTATCATGTTCTTGAACTAAATCCCAATTACAGTTAAGGATGTAGCCTAATTTGGGGGATTGATTTATATTCTATAAAATTATTGGTTTTGAATGAAAGTTCTTTGGCTATATTTATCTTTCTTGAAATTAATTGTTGTTTGTATACCTAATCACCATAGATGCAATCCTAGGAATTATATGATGAACTGAGAGGTGATGTGAACTAAGAAGATAAACACATTAGATTTAAAGATAGAGGCATCCTAAACTAGTTTGATAACTTGTAATTGCTTGATCTTAATGAATTTGACTAGTTAAGTTTCGCATTGAGAGATGATAATCAACTAGTTAGGTATGCTTATATGTCTTGAGAGAGAATATAAGTAAATTTGTGCAATTGTTATTATAACCTATCACTTAATCAAATTCATAATTTATTAATCAATCTCTTAAATTGGTAAACCCCAAAGCCATAAGTCTAAGGCTAGGTTTGGAGGAGCGGTGGCGGTTGATAACATATTGAAATCAACCTTTTGAAATGATAAATTCTTATTCCCAATAAGTACTTATGTGTTTGGGATTGCAATTTTGGTAACTACTGAAATGTGAAAATAGGTGTTTAGCAAGAGTGGTTGTGGTTGTAGTGCTAAAAAGAGATAAAATAACTAAAAAGTCCATTGATTTAATAAAATATTAATTATTGTATAAATAATTATAAAATATATTATTATTGATATAAATTTAAAATTATGAATAACAAAATATTAAATTAAAATAATAAAAATATAAATTTAATAAATAAAATATTTCATAAAAATATTAATAGTATATAAGTTCAAATTACAAATAAGAAAATATTACCTGCTTTCTATTAGTTGAGGGTATAATGGAAAATAATAATTATTAGAAGGTTATTAATGAAAAGTATAATTTCTACCGCATAAGCACTTTCTTACCGCAACCTATTTTTGCTTATCGATTTCTGTGGTGGCACCGTACTTTCCTCCAACCTCTGATTGTTCAACCACAGGTCCAAACATGTGACTGTGTTTGAAAATGACGATGGATAAGTACTTATCTCCGCTAACATAGAATAAATCATAAGATCTCCCTTGCTTGTTTATTTATAGTCTTTACAATTTATTGTCTACGCTAATCCAATCGTCTTTTAAGTTTTTTGTTATTTTAGTTCAAGTAATTAAGATTAATTTCATTAGTGAGTAGCTTAGTTCTTACGGGAGACAACCTTGGAATACTTGATTTGTAGGTACTAGGAACGATTATGTGCACTTGTAGATTTTGTCGACCAACAAATATTGGTGTTGATTTATTTTGATACGTTTAATTTTTCTAGTTTTGATTGTGCTAGAAACAACTATGATAAATCGAAGAGTTTGTGAGACTAATATACCCCTACAATTTTTCAATTAATATCAGAGCAGGTCACCGAATCAGAACTTGATGCATCAAGCTGATGATGGAATTGAAGTGCTTCTTATGTTTCTTTATTCGCTAAGATTGATCACATTAAAGGATTCTTGTTTTGACATTATTTTGTCCCAAAGAGGAGATATCAGATTGTTTTTGGTGAATGTTCCATTTAGGGGGATATTTTAAGATATCTCTATGACTATTAGTCTTGGTTTTTGGCATCTGTTTGTCCCAAGAGGGAGAAATTTGGACAATTGCATAATTGTTCATTAATATTTCTTTGGATGTTTCTTGAACTTGAAGAACTTTAGATGCTATGTGGAACTTGATGTTAGAATAAGGGGGAATTCTTCTCTCATATGGATTATACACCTAATTATTTTTTTAAGGAGAGTTTCATATTTGTGACAAATAATGCCAAAAAGGGGCAAATTGTTAAGATATATGGTATATATCTTATTATTTAGTTTTGGCATTTTTTGATAATTGGACATCTAAAATAATGTTGATGAGTTTAAAATTCAAATCAAGGTGGGATTAGATTTCTATATGATCTAAAAGTTGTATTTTAACTATCTGCAATCTGGGATAAACAATATGGACTTAGAATTCTATCTAGTTGAGATCTCTTGCATATGACTTAAGTGAGGTTCATAGCCATAGTTTCTCTCCGGTCTGATGTGTATGGATTGATTATGTGAGTGAGAGATCTATGTGAGTTATCCACAGCTGGGTGTGGGGTTCTTGTTGGTTGCACTTTGTTTGTACTACCAATCATGAGCTGCTTGTCATTAGTTGCCAATTAGATGAAAGGGCTATTAGGCTAACTTCATGTTGATGCTTATTCCATCATGGTGCTATAGTTTTTATTAATTAATTATGTGAAGACTCCTTGATGTAGTGGGGGTGATTTTTTACTGGTCTTGGCATTGGTTGATTGGTGGTAGTATGGCTATTGTAAGATAGCTGGAGTGGTTGTTACGTAAAGTATTCCAAGTCTTAGTTTTATTGCATGTGTGACTTTGTTTTCTACATTACACATGTGATGTTTTCTAGGATGTGTTAACGGTGAATGGTTGAGTGAATGTTGCTGTCTTTAATCTGATTATTTACTATTTTAAGGGAGGCTTGCATGGGACTTGGTCTCTATCTTGAGGTGGGTTGATCTATGGTGCATGAGCAGATCACATTGCTAAGTTTGCAAAAAATTGGGAGATAGTTGAAAGTGTTTTATAGTGTGTGTGAGTCATTGTTTTGGAAGGTGTTGTCATAGGTTAAAGGAAAATGTTAGTGAACTACAACTTTTGTGATGGTTGTTGCATGATTTCTTCCTTGCCTTCTTCTGGTTTGATCTTTTTCTTATATGGATTTGTCACAGGTGAATGATAATTATTGACTAATTTCTTTATAGATGCAACAACTTGGAGTGGGTTGTTTTTGTAGGCTGTCATACTTGGCATTTTCATCCTACAACTGTGACTTAATACCAGCATTTATGTGGATCTGCTTACAGTTTATGGTGACAATTTTCAGACCTATTTTGGTGGAACTGAATCTACAGGGGAGTTGTTTTTCTATTCTTTCTCAAGTGTTCTTATTTATGTTGAATTCTTTTATCCACTTGAGTTATTTATTTAATGTTCTTTTATTAAAAGATTGTTGAAAAAAATCATAGGAGTGGGTTGTGTTATTGGATATGAAATTCTTTCACGGGTTGTGAGGATGAGAGACAGTGTCAAGGGTTGAGTGATGTCAGCTCAGTAAAGCCTTGTATATAATTATTGTCGTTAGTGAAAGAATTAAGCAAGGTGAGGGCCCTACAAACATAGGCAAGGTTTGTCATTGAAAAGTTAGTTGCAGGACAATTACAACAAGGGAAGGCATATGGAATTTGCTCTACTTCGGGCAATCCCATTGATATGTGTCTTACTTTCCAAGAGGATTCCATTGAACAAGTTAACGTATGTAAACAATAGAGTATTAAATTAATGTATGTACCGTTTCCATTACAAACAGATGTTTGTTGATATCGCATTGACATCGTGGTACGAACTTATTCATCAATTACATGTAAAAAACATTTAGAAGAAACTAGTATCTGAATGGTGGGATAGTCTGCTCATTTCTAAAGTAATTAGTAGGATCAACAACTGTTTTTATCTTCACCAACCTATCGAAGTTATAGTGGAAGTACTTGAAACCCCAAATGCTTGCTTTCTTGTAGCTTGTGTAGCCTTGATCATTAGTTCCTATATCCAAATCTCTGTAATTGACATATGCTCTTCGAGGATTCTTTGACACATAAGGAGCCACGTAACTATAAATGCTCCTAAGCCAATTTATATGCCTTTGAGCTTTCTCATCGGTGTTGTTATTCCAACCTACTACGTATCCAATTTTATATAGAATACCAGCTCTGTGCGGATAGGGCAGGCTGGATTCGGAGATCTCACTCATTTTTCCTCCAAATGGTGTCATAATGAAACGAATGATCTCAACATTTTCATCCATTCTTTTCCATATTTCTTCTATCACCTTAAAAGGTTGAGGGTGTGTCACTAATTCAGATTTCCCTTTGTAACTGAAGTTAAATAAAGAAACATTGCTAAGAAGAACATCTGTGGACAAATTGGCAGTAGACCCTGCAGCGAAGGCGATCTGAGCCTCCATCCACGTCATTTCTTGGCAATTTTCTTTCACCACACCAAGCTCAGGGAAGTCCTCGTTCATTATTGAAAGAAGCCTATCAACTCCACCCAGGAACAAGATACTGAAAGTAGCAGTTACAGGGTTGACATTGCCTCCCAGGGTGGAGTTGCTTCTCCCCCACAGAATTTGTATCATCAGATCTTCATGGAACTTGCTCCCCAAATACTGCCATTGGTGGAGAAGCTCGATCCCCTTCTGTTCCTTGGTTTTTGAGATTAAAGATACGGTAACAACTGGAGGAACGCGAACAAGATTTATCTTCCAGGCTGTGACAATTCCAAATGTATTACCTCCACCACCTCTAATGGCCCAAAATAGATCCTCCCCCATTGAAGCCCGATCCAGTAGTCGACCATTGACATCAATCAAGTGTGTGTCTATTATGTTGTCTGCGGCGATGCCGTACTTTCTCACCAACAAGCCATACCCTCCTCCGCTGAAATGCCCGCCAGTGCCAACTGTGGGACAGACACCTGCAGGGAAGGCCAGAGTCTTACTTTTCTGTCCAATTGCATAGTAAACTTGACCTAAAGTTGCACCAGGTTGGACCCAGGCAGTCTTTTCTGTTACATCAACGCTGACTCTTTTAAGGTAGGAAAGATCAATCATAACAAATGGAGGAGGGGTTAGAGCGACATATGAAAGGCCTTCATTGTCATGACCACCGCTTCGAATTCTGATTTGCAGGCCGTGTTTCTGCGTACAATAAATGGTAGCTTGAATGTGGGATTCATTTGTTGGTGTAACAATGAATACTGGCTTTGGAGTGCCAGTGGTATTGAACCTGGGATTTTCGAGTCTGGACTGTAAAATAGATGGATATGAAGGATTGCTTGGTGTATAGACCACGTTAAAGATGGTGGGATCGTTTTTGGAGTAAAAGGTGAGACATTGAAGAAAATCTTGCTTAGTAGTGTTAAACGAAGTCACGCCCGGGAATGAAAATAAAGCAGCAAAAACTAGTATCGGTATTAAATGACTAGGAGAATTCATCTCTTTTTTTCACTTTCTGTACGAAGAGGAAAGAACTATATGTTCTAACTGCAAGAGTCGCCTCAATATATAGAAGTGGTATCCGCTGCGCGAACCCAAGAAAACAATTAAAAGGTCGTTTTCATTTTAAAAAAATAGCTACACTTATGTATACTTGGTGAAAATTTAGACAAATCAGATTTTGGTGTGAACATGTAAAAGCTATCATATCTTGTGAAGATCTTCACAAGTTCTCCAAAAACTCTCAACAAAGATTCGTCAATCTGAGACAAAATTTGGGAATTTAGGATTAGGAGTGTAAGTATGTGTGAGAAGTGTCCAGAAAAATCGAAGAAGAAGAGAAAGGCTATCTGACTAAGGAACAAAACACAAAACAGAAGAGGACATGCATATAAGTGAAGCACTGGATAGCACATGTGAATGATAAGCAAGAAGCACAAGGTAAATAAATAAAGGCATGGACTCGTAGGCATGGAATTAAAAACAGAATGCTTGTAACTTCTTCAATAGCCTATAAATACATGTAATCAATATCACATACACACACATTACATATACACGCAAATTTTTATCTGATTCAAGAAAAGAGAGTAAGTTTGAGAGTTGCTAGAGTACTTATCTAAAGGTACTAGACAGAGTTTTATAGATCTCTTGCAGGTGTTTCTAAAAACACTCCATCTCTTGTAACTTGTTCTTTCCTTGAAGCTAGTAGAAACATGAATTGTGAGATCATTAGAAGTAGATAGCATTTAAGCTATCGAACCAAGTAAATACTGTGTTCTTTAATTTCTGCTACTCTTTCATTTTGCAAAACTAGCACAATTTCCATCAATCTTTTGTGATAAAGGACAACTGAAAGGTACAAAGTTCCTAACATCAGTGGTATCAGAGACAATTCATAGCATTCTGAGCATTTATGCATTAAAGACTCATCAAGAAGGTAAAGGTAATATTATACTGGTAAGTCTAAATCTTCATACCAAGTTTTTGATCTACTTATTACAGTCTAGACATCATCGAGAATATTGTTTTCTTGTCTTTTTTTAATATTCGTAATAAAATGGTGGGAAAAGAGATGGATGTGTTCACTGGTAAAGAAGAGTTCACAATTTGGAAACTTCAAATGCAAGCCTTACTTGGATCTTATGATTGTTATGGTGCAATTGAAGACGAGTATGATACAAAGACAGATCCTGTTAAGAATTTGAAGTTACAAAGACTTAAACATTATAAGTTAATGCTTTGTATATCACCTACAGTAATTAAAAAGTTGTATAACTACAACACTGTAAAGAAATTGTGCATGAAACTTGATGAACTTTATGCTAAAAGATGTTTGCCTAAATGACTCCGTTAGATAATCTGGCCAATTATAAAATGAATGCTATTGTTTCTCTTGATAGTAATCTGGATTACTTCTTTAAATTAGTGCAAGATTTAGAAGCTACAGGTGAAAAGATTTCAGAAGATCACTAAGCAGTAGTAATTCTAAAAGCCCTACCATCAGATTTCAATACCTTCAAAAAGGTGATTAAATATTCCATTGGAGAATCTCTCACAGACAAGAGGTGTTGGACTCACTAATGAAGGAAATCATAGACAACAATCCATTTAAGAAGGATATAGAAGTTATGTTTATTAAAAATAAACAAGAAAAGAAGTGTCAGCAAAAGAATAGTAAGAAAATGAATTGGCAGAAAGGGAATGGCAAAGATAAGGAGTCAAAAAATAATGTAGAAAAGAAGAAAAAGACTAAAGGCAAGAAGTGTTTCTATTATGATAAAGAGGGGCATTTTGCCAGAGATTGCAGAAAGAAGAAAAGAGACAAGGCTACTCAAGGTGTAGATGCTAGAAATATGGAGAAACCTAAAGAATCTAGTGGTGATGAGCTGTTGGGAGTTATAAAAGACAGTGAAGATCTTAGCAGAGATTGGTTCACCACATTCAAACTAGTGAATGCCAAAGTGAAGATGGCACACTCGAGACAAAAAAAGATTGAAGGTATTGAAAATGTCTCCATCAATATGTTTGATGGAAAGAAAATGACCTTAACCAATGTTAGATTTGTGCCTGGAATAAGAAGAAATCTCATATCTGAAAGCATCTTTGATAAGCAAGATTTTCATATTAGATCTAAGGATGGACTTAGAGAAATCTTAAAGGATGGAAGAGTGATCATAAGAGGAGTTGAAATAGGTGGGCTCTATTATGTAATAGGCACTACGGAAGTGAACCTAGCTAATGGAAATGGAGAGCTTGATTCAACTAAGCAATGGCACTCAAGCTTAGGACATGCAGGGAACAAAAGTTTGATACATCTTTCTAAACAGGGACTGATTCTAGAAAAAGACATAAAGAAGATGGAATTCTGTGAATCATGTATGTCAAGAAAACACCATATAACTAGTTTCCAAAAAGGAGCAAAGAGGGCTAAAGAGATCATAGAATATGCTTACAGTGATCTCTGGGGGTCTAGCTCAAGTATCCACTGTAGGAGGGATCATATTTTTCATGTCCATTATAGATGATAAATCTAGGAAATTCTAGGTCTATACTATGAAAAGGAAAGATGAAGCATTAGAAATCTTCATCAAGTGGCATACACTAATGGATAATCATATAGGAAAGAGGATGAGATGCCCAAGGATAGATAATGGACTGGAATACTGCAATAAGGAATTTGAAGACTACTGCAGTAAGAAAGGCATACAAAGGTATAAAACAATTAGAGCAATACCCCAATAGAATGGTATAGCTGATAGGCTCAATAAAACACTCCTAGAAAAAACAAGATGTATGCTACTATCATCAGGAGTTGACAATCTCTATGGGGGGAAGCAATTAAGACTACAACATACCTTGTAAACAGGTTACCTACTTCTACTAATGAGTACAAAACTCCACAAGAAGTCTGGAATGAGAAGAAGCCATGCTTGACTCACTTAAAAGTCTTCAAATGTACTGCCTATGCACATAAAAAGGAAGGTAAGTTGGAACCTAAAGCAGTGAAAGGAGTATTGTTAGGATATCCAAAAGGAGTTAAGGGGTACAAAATCCTACTGGTTTAACAAGGAAGTTTCAAAACTATTATTAGTAGAGATGTGATCTTTAAGGAAAATGAGATTCCTTTGTTGTGCAGGAATCTTGTAGACTTTAACCTAAAAGAAGAAGTTCAGAAGTAACTTGGATCACCAAGTGATTCAGTCCCCTTCTGTGTTCCACTAGAAATAGAAGTAGAAGAAGGCAGCAAACAGTCTCATGATGAAGAACCCGTGCAAGGCCCTATTCATCATCAACAAGGGACTGAAGAAACAAAAGGTGAAAGTAAGGAAAGAGCCTGACAGACAGCTACAAATAACTCACATAAAGCTCTACAAGACTATCAGCTTACTAGAGATAGGCAGCCAAGACAAAAAAATTCCTAATAAGAGGTACACAGACACTAATTTAATTGAATTTGCATGTCTTGTTGTAGAATCCGTAGATTGTAAGACATCAGAAGCCTATGAAGAAGTTATGAGCAGAAAAGATGCTGAACATTAGAAGTTGGCTTGTAAGAAGGAATATTCTTCTCTAATCAAGAATATGACCTTGATATTAGGGCCTAATCCACCTAAAGCAAAATTAATAGAAAACAGATGATATTCAAGCTAAAAGAAAGAGTTACAGAAGCAGAACCTAAGATATACAAGGATAGGCTTGTAGCAAAAGGATACAAGCAGAAGGAGGGAGTTGACTATAAGGAGATTTTCTCACCAGTAGGGAAGTTCAAAACTATAAGGCTCATCCTAGTGCTAGCAACAATCTTTGACTGAGAAATCCATCAAATGGATGTCAAAACAATCTTCCTATATGGAAAGCTTGAGGAAACAATCTACATGAAGTAACTGATTGGTTTGGTGGATAAGAAAAGCTAGATTATGTCTGCCTATTACAGAAATCCCTATATGGGCTAAAACAAGCACCTAGGTAGTGGAATAATAAGCTCTATGAGGTTGCTGCTAGTATGAAGTTTTCTAGAAGCTCATATGACTACTGCTTATACTATAAAGACCTAGGAGAGACAAAAGCAGTGTTTATGCTAGTCTATATGGATGGCTTAGATATTACTGGAAAGGATGTAAGTAAAATTGAAGAGGTAAAGAATGAATTGTGCAAACACTTCAAGATGAAGGATATGGAAGAAGCACAAAAGCTTCTAGGAATGCAGATAATTAGAAATAGGAGGGAAGAAAAGCTATGGCTTATTCAAAGGAACAACGTCAGAAAAGTTCTTGCTTAGTTCAACATTTAATAAGAAAAATTCTTCCTTATAGGGTCACACCTTTACATAGTTTCTAATAAGAGTCCTAAGACAAAGGAAGAATAGAAAGCTATGGCAAACTATCCCTATGATGTTGGCGTTGGAAGCATAATGTACATACTGATATGTACCAAATCTAACCTACCCTAAGCAATTAGTATTCTAAGAAAATTTATAGCCAATCCAAGTTTTCAACACTAGCAAGGGCTAAAGAGTGTTCTTAATTATTCTTTTCAAAATCTAAACTAGCTAAATGCAATCAAATGCCCTTGTATGGTTTTGTGGATGAAGATTATATAACAGACATACAAGGAAATCAATATTACCATATTTCTTCACATTAGCAGGAAACACAATCAGTTGGAAAGCATAACAACAATTAGTAATTTCTTTATCAACTGCAGAGGTAGAATACTATGCAATTATAGGAGTAAAAGAGACATCATGGCTAATAGGAATTTAAAAAGAAATCAACATCATAACGTCGACAATATTCACAGACAGCCAGAGTGCACCATACCTTAGTAAGGATCTAGTTCTACATGAAAGGTCCAAGCATATCGGTGTCAAACTCCACTTTGTCAGAGACAGAATCTCTTAGGGACCATTCACTCTAGAGAAAATAGCGAGCGACATCAACCCTTCAGATTTTAGAATGAAGGTTGTCACTCTAAGGAAGTTCACTTTTCGTAGAGATTATCTATAGTAAGTGAAGCCCCTTGAAGATGACAACCATCGAAGACCCTCTCTCTCGATCTCCCGATCTTGGTGAAGGTTAGGGTTTAGTTTCTAAATCGCCCACAAATTGATGAACTATAAGAAGATTAATGGAGAAGGAGGGAACAAATGTGAAGATATTCACAAGTTCTCCAAAAACCCTAAATGAAGATTTATCAATCTGAGACAAAATTTGGGGATTTAGGGTTAGGTGTAGTGCAAGAGTGTGTGAGAAGTGTCTGGAAAAATCGAAGAAAAAGAGAAAGGCTATCTGATTAAGGAACAAATCACAAAACAGAAGAGGACATGTATATAATTGAAGCATGTGGATAGCACATGTGAAAGACACGTGACAAGAAAAAGCTGAATAAATAAAGGCATGGACTTATAGGCTTGGACTTAAAAACAGAATGCTTGTGACTTCTTCAATAGCCTATAAATACATGTAATCGGAGTCACATACGCACACATTACAGATACACACAAATTGTTATCTAATTTAGGAAAAGAAAGTGAGTTTGAGAGTTGCTAGAGTACTTATCTAAAGGTACTAGAGAGAGTTTTACAAATCTCTTGCAGGTGTTACTAAAAACACTCCATCTTTTACAATTTGTTCTTTCTTTGAAGCTAGTGGAACTATAAATTGTGAGATCCTTAGATGTAGATAGCATTTAAGCTATCGAACCAAGTAAACACTATGTTCTTTAATTCCTGCTACTCTTACATTATGCAAAATCAACACAATTTCGATCAATCTTTTGCGATAAAAGACAACTGAACGATACAAATTTCCCAACATATCTTATATAGGTATGAACTAAAGAAGAATGAAGAACAATTTTTAGAGATATATGGTATACCAACATTGAGTTTTACTATCAATAAAAATAAAATATTAGCTGTAAGTGAAACAAGTTGACAAATGTAAATATGTACAAGATCGAAAATTCGTTCAACACGACTTGTTTGTTCTTCAGAACACGTGGCGTTAATGTAGGATTTTGTTTAAACCTCACCTCACCTAATCTCACTATTCATGACTGTGGTCCATTTAATTTAACCCACTTACCACGCCATCACCCATGTCTTGGACGTTGCTTCCCTCTGTGATGGATAGAGGCAATGACGGTTTATATAAAACATGCTTCGGTCCCTATCTTCACCAAGCATTATTGACATACACCATCGTTGTGCTTGAGGAGAGGATAGAAGACTCAGGAGCTCCAAACTTCTCCAAGTTTTGTTTTGCAGGTCTGCTGGTGATAAGGCAATGGCTGGAGGTATATGGTTCTTGGTTAAGCTTCCGCTACTGTTTTGCATGTATTACGGTTATATATATATGATGTTTATGCATATGTTTTATACGTTTATGTTCTGTATGAAATGCATGCCCTATCTTGGTTTATATTATCATTTGGTATCAGAGCCTCTCATGCCTCTGTCTTGCTGAATAAACCGATGGATTATCATCCTCTGTTTTACTCTGTTTATGCCGTATATATATGAGTTGGGGTGTTGAATTATTTCGACACCTTTTGACCTGCTATCGACGTGAGATTCGTCTTTGGGGTATTCCCTGGAGCTCCAACTCCAAGTTTTGACTGGAACGTGGGAGAGGCAGGAAGGTGACGGACGTAACGTGAGTTTTTGGACCGTTGGAATTTGTGATTTTTTCAACGTCGCATAGTCGGATTCTAGACGTCTGATGCACGTCTCCCAGGAGCCCTCGTCCCACCGGTGGCAACCGGGCCCTTTTTGGTGCCTTCTGAGCGTCGTTCTAGTCGGGGCTCCGACTGCTCTAGCCGAGTCACCCCCGACCCGACCGAAGGTTGAAGACGACCCTCGACTGCAATTTTCCTTTTTTTTAATTTTTTTAAAATTTTATTAATATTAATTAAGTTAATATTAATAATTAATTGGGTTAATTAGGACCTAACCCATTATTTTTATTTTAATTATAAAAACAATTTTGGTTATTAATATTTTATACACTCTTATTATTTTTTAAATTTTTATGTCTTTACTTTGTTTTTAAATTTAGACATACTTATTTATTATTGTTTAATTTTGCACAAATTACATGTGATTAATTAAGAATTTTGTGTGTATTAATTTTGTGATTATTATGCATGCAAAATTAAATTAAATAATTTATGCATTATTATTTGTATGTGTAATTTGTGATTATTATGCATGCAAATTTAGATTAAATGATTTATTTGCATTATTTATTAATTGATGCAAATGTTTAAGCTTTGATTTAATGCTTTATGATACTGTTAGTGATCATATAATTTTTAATTAATTGGAAGTAGCCAGAGCATCTCAAATTAATTAGGATTATATATTTAGTTTTTAAAATCAAATTAAATCATTAATTGTAATTAATCATACGTAATATGATAAATTTACCCACAGAAATTTTATTATATTTGTATGATTAATTAGGATAAGATATCGGATTATATTTCTTAATCTTCCCACAAGAATTAAGAAAAGGAACATAATTCAATAGTTTTGTCATAAAGTGTAGATAAATCTAATTGAGTAAAACTTTAGCCCA
>JAOSBN010000179.1:43626721-43657483 GCA_027563595.1 Erythroxylum suave
TAATTATAATATGTTCAAATATTTAATAAGTTAAAAATAAATAAAAATTAGAAACTTTACTTTTAAATTATCACTCAAAACTCAGAAGACATAACTTTGAAATTTTTCTACTACCAATTTTTGAGTTGAAATATCTTAGATTTATATGTTAGTGAAAATAAAAAAATTAGAGTATAAGAAATACTGCTTCAAAGGTATTTATAAATATAACAAGTTAAAGTTGTATAGCGAATAAAGAAAGCTATTTAACTTCCAAGATTAAAAGTTAATGCTAACTTTCTTAGTAATATAGCTAATAAAAAAAGTTATTTATTAGTTAATGTTAATGTTAGGTTTTTCTTCTTCGACAACCAAATATTTACTACCCTTCTAAATAAAAAAATGATGAAAAATACTACTCAAATGTATTGAAGCGGGCCCTAATGAAGATAGGCCTTGGGTAGGGGTAGGCTGGACTTAAGGATCGCGTAAAAAAGCTTGTCTAGCCAAATAATCCTCTTTGCATAGGCTCTTCTACACTTTTATGGGTAACCCGTCAGGTTTTACTGACCTACCACTCTTCATCTCCCTTAAATTTTTTTAATTTCTTCCCTTATAATTTGTAGGCAGTAAGTAAAATTACGAAACCTCTTGGACAAGTTAAGTCACCTAAATAGATGTTATTCTCTAAGCCTTAATTAAAAAGGTTATAAAAGTACTTCTGTCATCTTCTCTTGATGCTATTTTCAATTACAATCACTCATTCTGCTTCATCTTTTATACAATGAACTTGATCTAAGTCTTTACTTTTCATTCCCTAGCTCTCGTCAACTTAAAATATCTTTTTCTTCATCTTTATTATCCAATTGTTGGTATAATTTCTTATAAACTCTACTTTTAACTTCTAAGAATATCTTCTTTGCCTCTTTCTTTGCCAGTTTATAACTTTCTATATTAACAATTCTCTCCACCTTTGTGTTGCTACCCAATAGAGCTTTACAAACAACCTTCTTGATCTTAACTTTTTCTTGTACATCTTCATTCCACTATCAAAACTCCCTCTTATTAACCTTAGGCCCTTTATAATGATGAAATAAATAATACAAGTCTCTCTTACTTCTGGTTAGCATCAACTACTAATTTCCATTCTTTTTCATATATTACTATATACCTAGATTATTTCACTGTATCTCCTTTTAAATTCCACCATTTGATTTTGGTACACCTCATAGGACTTCTTTTCTTCCTCTAACCCTTGATAAAAAAATCCAAAACTAGCAATCTATGTTGAGTTGATAGGCAAGTATTAGGTATCATCTTATAATCTTTGCAACTAGGTCGATCATTCCACCTTATGAGGAAGTAGTCAATTTGAGTTTTTGTTGTTTTGTGCTTAAAAGTCATCAGGTGCTCCTCGTTTTTCTTTAAAAAAGAGTTAGCCATTACCAACTCAAACGCTATCGTGAAATCCAACAAATTGGTTTCATTAACATTCCTTTCATCATACCCAAAACCTCTACTTCCTAGAATAACTACCTTGTCAGTGGGTATTTATTAAATCATCCCATTTAGCTCTTCCTATAAATGGCATTTAAGATATTTTTCCAACCTAACTTGAGGTGTATAAGCACAAATCACATTTATAACATCACACTTCACCACAATCTTTAAGGACATAATTCTATCATTAGTCCTTCTTACTCCTATAACATGTTGTATGAGTTCCTTAACAACCAAGATACCTATCTCATTCTATCATCTCAAATATCCTAAATAACAAACTTTGAACCCATTAATCTCTTTTGCTTTAGCTCCGATCCACTTTGTCTCTTAAATACACACTATATGAATCCTCCACTAATTCTAAAAACTTCCTCATAAGGATGTCGATGCTCTAAGATCCTATCTGTAATTGTCAACATTTTTCCTTCTTTTAGACCCGAAACTTATTGAAGGACTAGCCCTTGTTCTCTTAATAGAGGTCAAAGTCACCACTCATATCCTAATGCCTAATATAAGCTAAAAAAGACACATCTAACAAGCTCCTAAATGACTATAATAACACACAAGAAAGAAAAGAAAGATCTGACATTGAATCTTAAAAAGGGTGTCATAATAAACGGGTGTGAAAACTTCATTTACACATGACCACACATCAATCTAAATTAAATGATCCAAATTGAACCACTAATAGCAACTAGATAACTATAGAATGCTAAAACACGATACTGAACTGTTAAAAATAACTAACAAAATACAAAAACTATGAACAAAAAATAATTTAAAACTTTTAATGTGGATCGGTAAAGACTAAGGGGGCGGTTGGTTCGCACGGGGGAGTGATAATAGGAATAAGAATAAATATAATAAGAAATGAGAATGGATATTATCATTATAATTATGACGAATGGTTATAAGGAAGGAATTATTACTATTATTAGCTCCTCCTTTTATTTCCTGTTCAAACAAGAAATACTCCAAATCTCGCAATATTAGGAGTCAGCAAATGGAATGCTTGAAACGGGATTAAAAGAAAATAAATAAATAATTCTCGAAACTCAAACAACTAGTTTTCAAAGAAAATTACTTAATAATAAAACTTAAAGAACCAACAATTGAACTTGCTGATTAAGCAACGGATACTAAAGGTCAAATTTGTATGTTCCTCATTTTGCAAAGATGGGGACATCCGTGGCCGGCGGCAATTCTGCCATCGAAGACCATGCCTCCGTTACGCTCCAACGCCTGTTTGTGAACTTCAAGTTGCTAACTGAGCCGATAGACCATATGAAGTGGCTCTTGGATTATGCAGCTAGGCTGCCTTGAATACGGACGAAGCAACGATGAACGATGCTATTGTAGTTGCACATTGCAAATTGTACTAGTGGGTTAGTATTGATATTTGCCATTGAATTGTTTGTACCGGTGAGTTTCTAAATTATCACCATTCATGCATGCATTCCAGCTGCAGCAATACCCATTCGTGCCTCAAGGTCATATTTAATGTATAAATTTTCTAGTAATTATGCATTTAACATTTCGCAGACAAAATGGAGAAAGTTTTCTAGTATTTGCGAAACAGAAGGGTCGTTATACCCTAATTGTCGAAACGAAATTGGCTCTTATCGATTGCTACGTCGACGTTTTTGTCCTAAAAGGGGATCTCTGTTTGTGTATAACGTCGACGTTTTGCTTCGTAGGAGATTCATTGATGTTGTAGTATAACGTTCGCTTTTGTATAAACAGACAAGTTTAGTCTGTCCCCTTATACAAATTTCTTTTATCAAATGAATTTTTTAAAATTTTCGGTCTTTTTAGGCCTTGTTGAGGTCGATTATTCTGAATTAAAAATTATTTAAATTTAAACCATCCAAAATTTAATTCAAATTTAACAAGTCTTAAATCAAAAGAAAATTCAGGTCAAATTTGAATTATAAATCAAAACGAAATTTTATTTTAATATCGTATATAATATTTTATTATTTAATTAAACTATTAAATTAAATAAAATTATTCATATAGTATAGTATTGCTGTTAGTTGTAGGTGAATATAGCAAAATCCTTTGGGACAAAATGGTAGATTTCTTTTTCTTTTTTTTGTTTGGGTGAAAAAATGGTAGATTTTTAAAACGTGGAGAAAACGTAGCAAATTTAACCAAACCAAAACTCTTCAGTTCTACACACGGTCAAGTACGTCATACACACTTTGCCAACTCTCTCCAGAACCAAAATGGTGCAGAAACTAGCACTTCTTGTCATCTCCATGGTCGCAACTGTCCAATTGCTTCCCCATCTCTGCGCCTCATTCGCTCCCTACTCTCCTTTGGACCGCCGTGTTTTGGTGATGCTCGACTATGCTGCTTTGAAGTCATCGCACTCCCTCTACTTCAACAACCTTCGCTCGTGCGGCTACCATCTGGACTTCAAACTGGCCGCCGATCCTTCCGTCGCTCTTCAGCGTTATGGCCAGTACCTCTACGACGCTTTGATCCTCTTCTGCCCTACCGTCGATCGTCAGTTACTTTCTCTCTTTTATTTCATTAAAAAATCAAACTTCAAAGAGATGATTCTGTGTTTTTTTTTTTGGGGTTCAGGTTTCGGAGGAGCAATTGATCTCTCTGGAATCTTAGGGTTTGTTGATTCTGGTCACGATTTGATTATCGCTGTCGATAGTAATGCGTCCGATTTTATTCGCGAGATTGCCACCGAATGTGGTGTGGATTTCGACGAGGTTTGTTTGATTCTTGTTACTGTTAAGTGCTTTCTGTTTACAACTCTCAAGTTCATTGTTGTGTTTAAAGTTTTGGTTGGATGGATGTTATGATAGGACCCTGCCGCTATGGTTATTGATCACATTAGTTATGCGGTGTCGAGCACGGAAGGTGACCATACATTGATTGCTAGTGATGAGTTTATAACGTCTGATGTTATTTTGGGAAGCAATAAAATTAATGTAAGTGAAAATCATTACTGGTTACTTGTAAATACTTTATTTTTACGTCCGAGGTTTTATGTATAGATGTTATGTGACTTGCACAGGCTCCAGTGATTTTCCGGGGAATTGCTCATACGGTAAATCCTGCAAATGGTTTGGTAGGTGTGTAAATGGTGTAATGGTTAATTTGATGTTTCAATTTTGATTTTGATTTATGGTTTAATATTTTTTAGCTGTTTGTGTAGGTGTTTAGGGCTCTTTCAGCTTCTCCCTCTGCGTATTCTGCAAATCCTAAGTCCAAGTTGTCACACCCTCCGGCAATTATGGGATCTGCTATCTCATTAGTGTCAATTGTGCAGGTACAGTTGATCCACTCTTTCTCAGAAGTTTTCCCCAAAGACTACAGCTGTAAAGCTTTGTGTTTTCTTGAGAATTTTATAGTCTTATTTGTTTTTCAATTCTACATATATGCAAGCAAATGTTATATGATTTGAGTGAATGATGGTAGAGAATATGGTTCTAACTTTAAACTCTGCAGATTGAGATTTATTGACACGGTCGGCAAAGAACAATTTCAGGGTTATTTGTTTCTTTTCAGAACTCAGCCATGCATTTTAACTGTTTCACTCAATAAAAAAGGTCCCCATTCATAATTTAGATAAGAATAGCTGATTACAATAATGTATATTTTGCTTGTATGCCTTCTGATGGTTGTTTTGGATGTCCCTGCTATCTGATGATGGCAAAATTTATCTTGCTTGCAGGCAAGGAATAATGCCCGTATTTTGATTTCTGGTTCATTAAGCATTTTCAGCAATCGGTATGTGGGAACAATTTCTGGGTGAATAACGGTTTTTTGGAGTGTTTCTTTCTTGCTAATGTACTTTAATTCCTTTGCAGATTCTTCAGAAGTGAGGTCCAGAAAGCAGGGAATTCTGTAAAGTAAGTGAAAATTCATCTCATATTTCCATTGTCTGTAAGAATGTACTTGGAATTTGTAAGCTAACTAAATGTGAAACTTCTGGATGGCTTCTTGTAAATTTTATGCATTTGATAAGCAGTTGAGCAGGCATCTTTTTGTTTCCAGTTTCGGAGGTAATAGGTTATTTGACATCCATTATTTAGTTATCATTTACTTAGGTGAACAAATACTGCAGCTCATTACATTGGAAGGAAATCTAGATAGGATTTTGACACTATGAGCTGACAGGATGTAAGTGGGGTGATCCACCATGATATTATACTCTTGGTAGGCTCACTATAAAATATAATGGTTAATAAATTTGAATGTTAAGAGAGTTATTCCTTGAGCATTCTGCAGCTGTAAAACATGGTAATCATCAATAACTAGTCTGCATGAAGTTGTCATGGGACGTTTTGATTTTGTTACCGGAGCAGGCTTCATACTATCACATGCAAGTTCCTCAGATTCTTGGAATATTAACTTCTGCTTATAACAAATGATTGAATAAAAGCTTTTTCTTTGCTATTAAAGGCATGAGAAGTCTGGCAATGAGCAGTTTTTGACGGAAATCAGCAAGTGGGTTTTTCACGAAAGGGGCCATCTTAAGGTGAGGCATCTCTTAAGCAGTCCTCCTTACGATGCTCTGTATATCCTCTTCATTGTTGGTTAATTGTGGCAGCATCATTGATTAACTTTCATATTTCATTCTGTTTAAGTATTTTACTTCTTGCAGGCTGTAAATGTCAGACACAATAAAGTTGGGGAAGCAGACGAGCCAGCAATGTACAGGATCAATGATGAATTGGTAATATCTCTTTTTGTTATTTCAGTTTCCTGTTCCAATGACGAGAGACATATTTACATGTTGTGTGATTGTTTGAGAAAAGGATTTTGGTTGTGTTTCAGGAATTTTCTGTTGAAATTTATGAGTGGTCTGGAACAAGCTGGGAACCGTATGTGGCAGATGATGTTCAAGTGCAGTTTTACATGATGAGTCCCTATGTTTTGAAAACTCTCTCCAGTAACCTGAAGGTACTTCAGTTATTTTAAAGTTTTCAAACGTGTGTGACTTCTGTATAACCAGTTCTTGAAGTTCTTGTTCAAATCAAAATATTCCTGCAGGGTATTTATTCTATAACTTTCAAGGTTCCAGATGTTTATGGGGTCTTCCAGTTTAAGATTGAGTACGAAAGACTTGGATATACTGGTTTGTCCCTATCAAAGCAGGTATTGAACTTTAGGGCTCCTAATCACCTTTTGAAAACTCAATTTTGCTTTTGAGCTTTTCTTTTTCATTGACCATGATTCAAATTCTAGGTGAATTTTCACAGAACTTGAGTTATTAGTTATTTATCTTCTTCTCATGGTTATTAGGTATACAGAGGCCATGTGCCCACTGCCATTGTTGTTGATAATGACTTTTTGGCAATACAGCTTTATGACCAATGGCCTACAGTTCCATAGGAGATTTATGTGTTTGTAGATCATGTGCTAGAATAGGTTGGTATTGAAATTAACTCAATAAATATATGCAAAACATATTACTAGGATTTACTTTTAACGGGATGTTTGAATTCTAACTTAAAGAGGAATTCACTTCTGAATAGGAATTTTTGATTACTATGGTGTGAAGCCCTAAAAATATAATCATTGGTTGTTTTCTGAAGCATTGTTCACACTTAGACAATGCATCTAGAGTAACTCTGATAAGAGGACCAAAAAGTTGAATAAAACTGTTATGCCGGATGAATAGTATTCATAACCAGCAGTCTTTTACTGGCTTATTTTGACCCCTCGCTATAAACCGGGCCTATGATTGTGTTGGACTATTGGTTGATTCTCTTTTCTGAATACTGGTTTTGCATGCTAATGCTGCTAATTGTTGATACATTGGCTATTTTGTATCTGAACTGTAGATTCCGGTTCGACCATATAGACATAATGAATATGAAAGATTCATACCAGCAGCTTATCCGTATTACGGAGCAACATTTTCTATGGTATGTTTATCTGTCTGATCCACTAATATGGACTATCGAACTTTCTGAGTTTGAACTTGTAAAAGTCGTGACTGTGACCAAAACTGAAATGGGCTTGGTGTTCCGCTGTAGTTTCTTCTAACATGAATTGAATTCAGAGGCTAAATCTTTTAATTCTAGTGCCACCTTGACTGTCTTATTAATTGTCCGTCCTGATTTAGTTTTTTTTGAAGAGTTGAATTGTGAAGTTAAGGATTCACATACTGCTATGAACTTTTCTGACATCAAAACCTTGTCATGCAACTCTATTTTATCACAAGTGATTTCTTTATGATGGTTTTGATATGTTCTGTTTGTTTGTTCTTGGTGCTTTCTCGCAAGCAGATGGCAGGCTTCTTCGTATTTACTGTGGTCTACCTTTACAGCAAGTTCTAACATCCCTAATGGGAGACGGGACAACACGGTGTCGATTTTGGATTTTGAAACCCCCCGCTCCTAGTCTTGTTGTGCAGTCTTCCCCTAGAAAACAGTGAAAAGAGTGCTATCCTCAGTTTGGAACTTTGATCTGTTAAAAACGTTGATAAGCTGGCTAATGATATTTGATTTTTAGTTCCATTGGCTGGGTGGCCCATCGAAGATGCCATCTCTCACTCTTGCACATCCATTGGAACTTGGAAGCATGCCCATTATTGTTCATAATGGGCCAATAGAACTCATCAAATCGCTCATAACTAATGTTGAGGCTTCTTTTATGAAAGGGAATAAGGAAGATTCTCTTCTAACGTCGTTCGGATTGAATGTTCACTGTATTGATATCATAAAAAGCTGCATTCTGGGAAAAGTATTCATTGCAGTAGTAGTTGTGGTAAATTGGGATACTGCTGCAAAATGCCAAGATTACCATGATTTTGTGAAAGTTGCAAATTGAGCAAGGTGACTTTTTTTTTTTTTTTTGGAGAGATGAGCAAGGTGACTATGCACATTTGTCTATTGCAAAGTTTTTTCTGTGAATGATTCAAACACCCCTTTCCTATTTCTCATCCAAATACATATCTCAACATATGTGAAGGAAAACGAAACGAAGACAAGAAAGAGCATATTAGGCTCCCTACCAATGGGCTTCTCCATAACTTGGAAAATCACAAGCAGAATTTCAGTGTTCATGCTATTATTATTTACGAATATAGAACTTTGTTCACCATATTGTAAGATATAGCATATTTCTGCCAATTTTAATAGCTGTTTCTGCTTGTACTAGATAGCTATCTTTCCATTTTCGCTCCCATTTGTTGAGCCAACGTTTAGATTGAGTATTAAACATCCCAACTGTTAAGAAAGCTTTATAAAGAAAGTGCTGGGGATGAAAATAGAGGTGTAAATAAATCGTAGAGAAATCAGCTAACGGAAGCACAAAAAACAGGCTCCTTGTTGCCTAACTGCCAGAAAATAAGAAAGCTTTTTTTCATAAACATTGCACTATACAGGTTCAAAAGAGCTGGGTAACGATACAAATTATAGTGGAACATAAACTGAAGAACAAACAATCCATGAATAGGCACAGCTAATATGGTATCAGAGGGGACGGTCTATTTTGGTCTTACCATTTGCTTGAGTTGGACATTATACATGAGCATTCTGCTCAAATCAATTTGGAAAGAAAATGAGGACTATTTCCCAATAAAAAGACATATTTCACCATTTTGATCCATCAGGAAAAGGTTCCAGCGCATCTTTCTTCCCATTAACATAGAACTCCACAACCGCTTTCATTCGCGGGAGCTTATCAGGATGGTAATTTACATGAACAATAACTGGCATGAGCCTGCTTAGTTTAGCATCTTTCCTCACAGTCTTGAAGAGGACTTTACTGTTCATAAAGAGATATATATCCATAGTTCTTTTGGCAGCGTGGAGCCCATCAAATCCTGGACGAGAAGGGAAAAAGAGTTCCTCATTAAAAAGAGCCTGATCCCAGCCACCCCCACTATTTAGCCGAGTTGCCACACGATCTAAAAGCTCAATTGAAGGAATTGTTGGCCTGATGTAGAAAAATCCTGAGTTGTAAACCCAAATTCGCATTGTATGAGCATACTGAGCCCAACCCATAGCAGGTTCATTGAACACATCGTTGTAACCATAAGCTGTCATATTATTGTGGCCATCACTCATTGACTCTACGTCTGAATCCCGGTAAAGATGATTAAAAGGGTTCTGCAGATATACTATATCGACATCTGAGAGGAGAACACTATATCCGAGCACCAAGAATTCCCTCAAAATACGGAACTTCAATGCAGAAACAACATGGTTTCCCCCTGTTTTTCCAATTGAATCAATCCCCACATCTGGGTCTCTTTTGTACACAGGAACATTATTTGATTCACAAAACTGGGCAATCTCATCGTCTAAAGCAACAACTATATAATTACGTATACCCACTCGCTTGATGCTAGAAAACCAAACTTCTACCATTTCTTTCACATTTGAATTTGCTAAGGCAACTATAATTTCTCTCTCAATAGCAACCTTTTCTAATATCTTTGCCAATCTTGGGTTCACAGATTCATCTGGGATGACTGTTGGATTTGTCCTTAAGCTCTTAACTGTACTAAATGGTCCAGCTTTACGCGCTTCACCCATTACCATCACTTGTTTCTGCGCTAGATCTTTACCCTGTTCAGCTAGTTTGAGCCTCTCAGTGAGTTCTTTAACCTGTTTTTTCAACTCAGCATTTTTGTTAGAAGCTGCAGCCATCTCTGATTTCAACAATTTCACTTTATCAGATGATTCACAGGAACTTGATAAAACCTAACACGAACATTAACATCCATGAATAGAAATCAGAAAAACAATCAAGAGTATTACAAAGCATGCAGAATTCCCGAAAAGGAACTGAATATAGAGATTATCCTAGTTAACTATCAAAATATGGAATCTCAACGATGATACATTCAAAAGAATTGCCAAGCTAATCTTTTGGGGTTAACCATAAAAAACTTAACATCTGAGCTGCAATAACGATGTTCAATCTAATGTATGAAATGTAGATCATGGCTACCGTAGCAATGTCCATTTCCAATATGAGACCATAACACGTCTATTGAGAGCTGAGCCTTTACAAACAACTTGGGTGGTCATTGTCACAATTAAATCCCTTTTTTTGGCAAAATCAATCAGATTCATAAATAAAGTTCAAATACTTGTTCATTGGTCCAATCTCGAGTTAAACTACTACTTTCCCAACAAGGAAGATGACAAAAGGTCGCACCCAATATGCACACGATACGAGCTTAAACTACACTCGGAGAGTTGAAAAACAAAAATATCACTTTAAAAACCCAAAAGACATCACCTTTCAAAGTTTCGTGAAACGTTTGTACCTGAGAGTCCAATTTCGAGAGACGGCGAGTGGTGAACTGAGGATTGAAAGCGAAAATTCCGTGGGGATATAAAAAAGCGAATACACATCCCAACAGTATTCCCACGGAGACAGCGGCGGCGATTCTCGATTTCAGGAGCGAGTACGCGGCGCCACCGCTGTTGCTGGGTCGCATCAGCGGCCCGTCTCTTCGTCCAATCATGTTAAGTCTCCACTTTGCATCAATGGAAGTTCACTTAGAGTTGGAGCTTGGTGCTTGGTTCTTGGTACTTTAGAGGCGAGAGAGAGAGAGAGAGAGTTAAATGAATTCGATGAACACGGACTGTGAGACTCGCTTTCTCCGTGGTTGGAGACTTAACTACAATAATTTCTAAATAGTGAACGTGAGAGTGTTCCTGCTTAGCGGATGAAAAAAGTGGAATAAATATATAAAGGAAAACTGAATTCGATGAGAAAATATAATTATAGAATTATTATTTTTATTATCTATTTTTTAGATAATATTTTATTCTTTTTTTTAATATAGAGGAATAAGTATTATTTTAATAGATATTATTATTAATTAATTACATTAGATTATAATTAATTAAAATATAATTATTTATTAATTAAAATATTATAATTAATTAAATAATTGATTAAAATATTACTAATAATTAATTAACTACAGTATAATTAATTAGGATATAATTCATTCATTAATTAAAATATTATAATTAATTAAATATATTGATATAATTAATTAATTGATTAAAATATAATTAATTAAAATTGATTAAAATATTTTAATTAATCAATATACTGTAATTAATTAATTACAATATAATTAATATTAATTATAATATTTAATAAAATTTTAAAATATAATTAATTAATTAGTTACAAGATAATTAATTATAATATTTTAATTAATTAACATATTGTAATTGACTAATTATAATATAATTAATTAAAATATGATAGATTTTTATTTTTTAATATTTTTATAAACTAACTAATGTCAATAATAATAATAATCATTCCCTCCTCTTAATCAACTATCATAATTATAATAATAATATCCATCCTTATTTATTTTCATATATTTACTCTTATTTTTATTATTATTTTTCGATACGAATTAACCACACACACCGAGAATAATAACAGAAAAAGGCAGACGCTAATTTAAAGCGGAAATACTAGAATTGACAGTAATTTGGAAACAAAATGTTGAAAGTCATACTCATATATGATTAATAACTCCGTATCAGCGACAGCTAGTTTGAAAAATTAGCTTTCTTGCTTGATGCCATTTTGGTCGCAAGATCAAATGGCTTCAAACTTAAACTGCAATTTTCTACCCATTCTCCAATATAACAAAAGAGTACTTCTCATTCCTTTCATTTTGCCTCTTAAGAAACACAAATGACACCTTTAGTGCATCTTGTTAGGCTGATTGGCTTGTTTTTACTGAACTGAGAACTTTAGGCTCAGGATTTCGTATGATAAAATCTACTATTAACTGTAAAATAATTTATTAATTAATTTTATAATGCTAGTTCGAACTTTAAAAAATAATACTAAAATATTTTAATATATCTGTTATTACTAAAAATAATACTGTTATTTGCCCATCGAGTCCAAAGAAGTTAATATCTTTCTCCTTATTTACGTTAGTTTCTTTCCTAAAGATAAGGCCTGCCAAGATTGGGCTAAATTATTCTACTCTTAAGTAGCTAACTTGTATGATAACAACTTCCTTCATTGCATAATATAATACAGGCAAAGAAACAAAAAGGTTCCACCTGAACTAAGACTCCGAGAAAAGCTCCTATTCGAGTAATTTTTGGTTTTTAGAGAGAATCATATTCAAGCTATTTTTATTACATAACTATAACATAAACTAATGCAGAAATAATAGGCTTTTACTAAAAATAAAATACTCCTCCAATAGATTTCTAATAAAACACTTGTATTCGTCTAATAAACTCTTAATAATACACTCATCCATATCATCACTCCCCTCTTTGACTATGCTTGCCCGCAAGATCGAAATCAAGATATGTCAATGATGGTATACAAAGATATTTCCTCCTCAAAATCTGCTACCTCAATTTAAAATAATCTCTTACATTTACCTTAATTGAATAAGACTAGTCGCAATTGTAACACAACCTCTTCTCTCTTCTTTCAACAATTTCCACTCTAGTTAAGCATCTTCCCATCAGGGGTGGAGTACTTGCTATATTGGAAGTTGTTGTTTTAGCCCTCGAGTTTATCTTCCTAAAAGTGTGGCTTCACTCGTGCTAGCGTTGATAGTACTACTGTCCAATAGCGAAGATGCTATTTTGACTGCCTCTTGTCCCTTGGGTCTATAGCAACTGCATACATTGAAATTTTCTTTCATAGGCTCTTGCTAAGTTCATTGCAGCCCCAAGATTAACAGGATATTGCATCGCTACCTCGATTCACAGCCTTTCAACTAGCCCAAACATAAATAGATTTACTTGTAGGTCTTGTGAAAGCCCTATGGTTTGAGCCATCAATGTTTGGAATTGGCATTGATATTCTTCTCCCTTTCCTGTCTGTTTGAGGTTTGTCAATTCTCCGATAGGATTGTTGCTAAGGTGAGAGTCGAATCTCATATTGCAATGGTTTTTAAAAGAGTACCAATCCATCCCTAGTTCTTCTTGTTTAAGTTGGAAGAACCACATTTAGGTCTCCCCCATTAAATGAAAGGTAGACAATCTTACCTTCTCTTCCTCCGTTGTTTGTTGGCTTAGGAAAAACTGTTCACACCTCCGCTGTTCCACCATCATACGTTGGAAATTCCATCTTAGTATATTTTGGCACCATTCTTGCCTCACTGACCCCCTCGATCCTCTCCTCCGTGGTGGTGGTGATGATGCCTGACACTCGCTCGATTTTGCGCCTTCTAACCTTGCAAGCATGTGAATAACCTTTGCATATTGAGCCTTTAACTCTTGCTGCCTCATCTCTAATGCTCGTATCCTCTAATCCATCTGTCAATCTATTGAAGACTGCTCTGCAACTGGATGGTTTGTTTCATCCATGAACTCCTACTCTAATATCAAATTGTTATATGCCCTTGCTTGGGATCGAATCCAAGGACGATTCTCAAGAATGTTGATCTATTTTCTCATATTTACGTTAGTTTCTTTCTTTGCATAACCTATTTTTGGAGATAAAAAACTGCCAGCACTTTTCAATGATAAGGTCTGCTGAGATTGGACTAAATTACTCTACTCCTAATTAGCTAATTTTTTTAATTACTTCTTCCTTTGCCTTATTGCATAACATAATAGCCTTATACAGGCAAAGAAACCCAAAAGTTCCACCTGAATTAGGACTCCTAGAAAAACTCCTATTCGAACTACTTTAGGACTTTTAGAAAGAATCAAGTTGTTTTTACTAACATAAGTAAGTATAACAAAAATTAGTGCAAAAATAATAGGGAAATAATAGAATTTTACTAAAAATAAAATACTCCTCCAACAGAATCCTTATAAAACACTCATCCATATCAATATCACATATAAATTGTGTTATTTAATAAATTAAAAATATCAAAAACCTAAAATAATTATAAAATAAAACATATTAAGTGCATAATTATTTCAAATTTTTTATATTATTAAATAATAAAATTTATACGCGATACAAGGATAATATGTAACAATCACATGACAAAATACTAATTTGACGTAATTTGTCATATCATCCATATTAACATAAAATCTTAAAGTGGAACTATTTTTGTTAAAATTGCAGTATCTTTAACTTCATTTTCTAAAATTCAAACTAGTATTATAAAATTGAGTGAAATTTGAATTTTTTTTAATAATTACCCATATAATCTATCTAAAACAAGAGGTTAAACCCAACTTTTCTTAACAAGAGCAATCTCATGCTTTCTATACAAGTATATACTCGTTATCTTAGGCCTATGGAGCATAAGAAAAATGCTACCTAAACTAAGATTGTTAGAAATCCTCGCAAGTATTTCCAGCGACGAATGCTTGGAAGAAGATTTAATCTTCATCATCTGTTTGTGAATCCTGATCATTTGTTGCTGCGCCTGCCATGCCTCTCCTTCCCTTTCCTTGCCATGGGAGAAGAGTATTCCGAACTATTTGAGTTTCATGCAGCGGAAAAGAAAGTCAAGAAAAATTAAAATAGTAAAAGACATAAATGAGTTACAAACATAGTGCAATTCATGAGTGCCAAACGACTTAGAGAACAAACCAGATAAAATCACAGACAAATGCATTAATACCAATGTTTCTTTCTGTTTGCTAATCCAAGTTAATCAATCTATAGAGAGAACCAGGCTAATCCAAGTACGTACCTGATGATAGAATCTTCAGGAAAAGGGCCTTCACAAACTGGAGTTCAGCTAGATGAGCAGAGACCATTTTGTTCTGCAAACCCATCAACCATCACATAATTTAATATTACGAGTCTTTTAGTGTAATGATTTCTTAAGAAGGTAAATTTCTTGAGGCATGTTGAGTATCCCTAGGATGACAAGGATCATCAAACCTGCAGCACATGCCAAATAAAGTTCCTCTTGCAAGGAGATAGTTTACATGGAAAAATTGGAAGTCATCTCCTTTTGGCATTTGAGTAACATGATTTTAACAAATGGGAGTGGAAAACTAAGACAGGACGCTTTATTGCATAAACCATACCAAATAGTACATGATCCAATTCTCACCATTTCACCATAGAGAAACCCCATGACTTGATCAAGCCTAGCTTGATGCCTCAGCAGGAAGGGACGCAAATAGTCCATATACAATCGCCTAGCTCCCTGATAAACAGCAAACAGTTGGATGTATAAAATGCAACATCAGTATATGACCACAAAAAACCTATCAAGTTTAACATCTATAAGAGCTAGTGCAAGCAAGAACAACATAACCAAAAAGCTAAGCTTACATTTGTAGATGGAAGCTGCAGCCAAACCAGAAATGCAAACTTCATATGGTAGTAAAGCGGAAACCTGTTACAACATAGATTTCAGATTATGGTGACCTCTCAGAAAAAACAGCAGCAAAAATGGAAGCATCAGATCCCATGATTGATTGAAAAAAAACCAAACAACAAAACATATTCTCTCAGTGGACCAAATATGACGAGGACAATTTATCTGGACAAATTAATAGAACATTGTTTGAACAAATAAAACAGGAGTTTGATCAGAGCATTAACTAAATCCCAGTCAACTTGGTATAACTATCAATATCGCATGACGAAGCATGAGTCTACTTCATTTGCTATCCAAAGAATAGTTACCGTAGGGAAACACCCAACACAGCTCTAGAAAAAGGATAACAGGCCTGGTTAAAACAAGCATACCATGGGAGAATTTTATCTGCGAAACCCTCTGTGAGACTGAAAGTTCCATACGCTGCAGATAACAAAGTTGGGCGAGGGGCAAGTCAAACATGTAATTAAGCGTTATACTCATTTGGAAATGATTGTAAACTTCGGTGTAATGAATACACACAGCAAAAACACCAATGCCCTTTCCTTTCCTTTAATATGCTGATGAGTTGCACAACAAGGAGTTCTAAATTAAAAAAAATATTAACGTGATGAAACGGGATAGGTTTCCTCAAAACTTCAATATATCCACGCTCACACGTTCATGCAGTAAAAGACTCGTTGATGAAAACCCTCTAATTGTACGAATTCCATATACGGAACGATGCTTCAAAGAAATTAAAGAACCTTCATGCCAATGATAAAAAAGAAAAATATGTAGCATTCATGAATTAAGAGACATAACTAACCTGTCCAATAGAGAAGCCATTTATTTTGCTCAAAGTAATCTCTGTTCTCAATGGCCTTGAACGTCGAATAAACAGGTAAAACAATTCCAATGGAACAGCTGCAAAAACCAAAGAATCATATTTGGCTTTTGGGATGAAAACTATTGACAATACGAATCATCTGCATTCAACCTAAACCCTATTAAGGAAGATCAACAATGTTGTTAAACCCAATACTTATCCAAAAAAAAAAAAAAACTAATCGCACATCTAAAAAACAAAATCTTTTCTCGATAAAAAAGGAATAAATGATAAACGTGGGAAAAGGAGAGCTAGGACATACCAAGCTGTACGAACAACGTTGGAATTTATTGGGGAAAGGAGCAACCGTAGCCCAACCTGCGATACGTGATTGGTCAGTGAGTTCACACAGATAATTTTTTGCAAAAAAAAAAAAAGAATTTGGGAAAGTTTAGAGAGAATTGAGGGAGAGTGATGGGTATTGGTGATCGTTTGGATGGAAAGATACTGGAAAACAAAGAAACGAAAAACATAGATGAAAGTGAGATGGCTTCGCTCTTCTTTGTGTGGAGTTTCATTACGAAGCAATGGCGAAGCGAAGCGAAAACCTAACAGTAAATAAAAGGGAAGAGGGAGAGAGAGAAACCTGGGTTGTTGAAGCCATGAAATGGAAACTCAGAAAGACGCAGAGGCCAGGATGGCGTCTTGTTTTCGTTTTTTATTTTTTATTTTATTTTTTACAATCTTCGCTCCTTTCTGATAGGCTAATTGTGAAGGGGCATTTTGGGATTTAGGCCCACGACTGCCTCGGTCTGTGGTTAAAGGATTAAGTTCGAGTTGACTATTTCTCATGCTCAGGCTACCCAGATTCAGCCTAACCCGAAGCCCAACATTGATAACAAAAATGACGTCAACGTTTTTCTATTTTTAATTTAAAAATAAAAAATAATAGATTGAACTCGAGCCGACTCATTTTCATCCTGGCATTTAACCCTGCAGAACAAGCCACCAAATCATAGCCAGTTATTAATGTCGTTACGCTCATGAATTTTAATATAATGCATGAAATGGTTAAAATAACCTTTAATGTTATAACTTGTTTCATCAACCGTAACACTTATCTTGGTTAATGTGCTCTATTTTTACTTTCTAAGTCAAATAATTATAACTCTTGTTTACTCTTCGTTTCTGTTAGTCGATTGCTTTGTACTTGTAATTTAATCTTAAATTTCACATTTTGATAGTATTTTTTGTCAAAATCTAAAGTGTTAAGGGTATTAGAAAGCATAATTATATGTCTCTTCAATAATTGTCTCTCTTATTTTGTTGATATGTAAGTGAATCCTTCTAAACAAAATTTGATTGAATTTACTTAAGGATGTAATTAGATTTGCATGTGTAATGCATTAAGAGGCAAAATATATTAGATTTCCATAAAACATGAGCATATTGTATCTACTTCATATCTTAGAAGTTTAATTGCCTCAAATTACATCACATTTTTTCTCTTGTATCACTATAATATAATCATTATGTCATTTTTATTAATGTTTATAATTTTGATGTTTAATTCTCCTTTTATTGATGAATGATTCATTTGACTTTTGAATGGATCAATTTCTAATGAAACTTAGAAAGTATGACAAAACTATGTATCATTCCTTAGTTATGTTATAAAATTTTGGGTGATTTTATAGCGAATAAAAATGGCATCAATTAGAAAGAATGTTTTTGATATACCATATAAGTAATGTGAAAAAAATTGTATAACAATATATGATTGATTTGTTTCGATAAGTTTTTTAATAATAAAAGGTGAACCCATATGTCAATTATTTTTTATGATATAATTCTATATATTTTACAAAATGTGCTTATCCTATTTAATATGCATAAGTCGTTTCAAGGATTGGATTATATAAGTCATCTCAAGTTAATATTGATATTATAGTTTAATTCTAAATAAGGTACAATGTCTCAAAATAATGCTCTTCAATTGATTTATAGCAATTTAAAATGTTAGATGAGAAGAGTATGTACTTATAGATGACAAGAGGATATACTTGTTAGCCTTAAAGCAACTCCCTTATCAAAGGAAGTTGGATGAGGATGACTATGCATGGGTATTTGTGTTGATTGTATTAGGTACCTTACTTTATCTAATAATTATAGATATCCCTTCATTGTAGTTATATGTTGATGGATGCACGTAGTTTATCGAGATACAATTAGACACAGTTCATAATAGAATATCTATGCAATAAATATTACATATCATAATAAAAGTCTAAAATATAATGGAATAACAACAATTACAACACTAGTTAGTTGCTTACTTTTTTCCATAGACAAATAATATTTACCTTAGTTTCAAAAACATATAGACCATTTCATATGAGCATGAAACTTAAACCTTTATTTGTTGCAATTATTCTATATAGAAAAATATTGGTTAAGGTAGCTACAAAATGTAAGTTATAGAGGAAACATGGTTCAATATTGGATGATAGATTATATAATAAATATAATCAAGATGAAGCTTAAACATATTGAATGACATCTACAAAAGGTGCCTTATGTTGATTGGAAATTTAGTTTTGTTATTAATCATTGTTTTCCTACGTGTGTAAGTTCTAATTAATAACCCGGTAATCCATAAGCGTACGGATCATTCATATAGTACCTAAGGTGTTGATCCCACGAGGAGGGATAATTTAATCCTAAAATCTAAGGTGAAAACAATTCGTAGTAATTCAAAATGTAACAAATCTAAGGCAAGAATTTAATTCAATCCCGCAACTCAATTCTAATAATCAATTATGAAAATATTAAAAAAGTAGCAGTTGTAACATATACTCAAGAATCAACTTAAAGGAACTTTCAATTGAGAGAAAGGAGAATTTTAACCTATCTTTAACTCTAACTTAATCGATTATGAATTATCGGATTATTGGTCTTAGACGATCCTAGGGTTGATTACTCTCTCTCGAGTTATAACCATTAATCCTAAATTATAAACCCTAATCAGATTATGGAAAATTGTAATTTCTCAATTAACAATATCTCCAAAATTCTAATTGGATATGAAGTTGTCCAATAAACTATTGGGAACCTATGCAAGATCTCTCTTCACACAATTACCAATTTGATTAATTTCACATTCTTATTAAATCACCTAACTCTCGTTTAGCCCAATTTAATTCTTTCATTCGATTTACCCTCTCAGTTATTACCGAATTACGCAATCATAGAAATCAATAACAATAAATCCAATAAACATAAAACAATCATACTTTATTAAATCAAAGATAAAAGAAATCGAAGGTGAGTATCGAACATCTCATCATTCACAATCCTATCATCAAATTGCTATTCCCAATTCTATATAATAATAAAAATGGAAAATAACAGGAAATATGATCTTGGATGGAGACGGGAGGCAGTAATGTTGGGAAATTCGAAATTTGGGAAGTATGTCGATGTCAGCTTCTTCTCCACTTCTCTCTCTTAATCTTTTGATGAACTCTCTTTAAGGTTTCTCTTCAAATTGGTTGATTCAAAAACTCCTCATCTTCTTTGTCTTATTCTTTATACACCTTTTATGTTTTGGGCAGCCCAAGGGTTTTTTTAGGATCCGAAAGGTCCAAAAAATCCCTCAAAACTTGAAGTTTTTGAGTGTCTGCGCGTCTGTCTGACCTAGGCCATGATCATGGTAAGCAGGCCACGATCGTGGGCCATGTCCTGGGCTTCTGTCATGATCTTGGCATATTGTGGGCCATGATTGTGGGCTAACTCTAGTGCTTCTGTCACGATTGTGGCCTGTTGTGCCACAATCGTGGGCCATTGTTTCAACCCGAATGTCTTCGAAAGTTCTTCGTTCTTCAATGTTGACCCTGAAACACTGAGAAACATATCAAGGTACCTCAAAGACATAATAATTAAGCTCAAAGAGTTGTACTAACCCCTAAAAACACTTTAAAACAATTAATTAACAAATTACCAAAATTCTAACCTAAACATATACCAGATGATTAAGTTAACAATTAAATGTATATCAAACTAAGCTTTAAAACATGATGCAATTCACACTTATCAACGTCCCCACATTTAAACATTTGCTTGTCCTTAAGCAAACAAAACAATAAACACACAAAAGTTCACATAGCACACAATGTAGAAGTGAGACAATGACTTCAACTTTATGAAATAAATTTAATTTTAAACATAATAATTTGAGCCATTTCAAAATTTGAGCCATTTCAAATCATTAACATGCAAAATTCACGTCTTAAAGCTTTAAACTAAATATACATTTAATCCAGACTCAGGTGTTAAATTGCTGACCCTTTTCGATTGCACACATGCATTAACAATTCTTCAATCATTCAGACTCTATAACTACTAAATATGTTTTCATGAAAAGTCAAGCTCTTACAAGTTTGGTAGGTTTTTGAATAACAATTTTTTTATTTACTTTTTGTGAACATAGAATTAGACTTTTTTACACGGAGGCAAACATTGGTAATGAATGTCGATTTGGTTACTCAACTAAGTCATGTTTTTTATTAAGCTACTTAGTTGGAACGTTATTATAACCTTTTTACACAAAGACGCACATTTGTTATATGTATTGATCCAATTACTCAGCTACATCACGTTCTTAACTTGCTACTAGCTCTATTCATAACCCAAAGGCTAGTAAGATAGTTATTTAGTTTAAAATTAACAATCATTTTTTACCTTATTGCTTTAGTTACTTATTTCCATAAGAAAACACTTGCAAAGCTACTTAAGTCAAAATGCCTCAAATTATGAATGAATGTAACAATTTAGAGGGTGAAAACTAACACTAAATCCTAGTTAAGCTGTTTATTTAGCCAAAGACCCCAATTCACTAATTTTGCAAGCTAATGATTCTTCGTAACCTAATAAACTATGCTCAAAATTAAATAAATTCTCATCCATCTAAGCCATTGACACATTCACATAATTCACAAAATGCAACCTAACAATTATCATACAATATGCAAAATCACATTCAAAGTAAAACACATAATCCTCCCTACACTTGAACAACATATTGTTCTCAATATGAGAAGGGGACAAACAACCATACAACGAAAGAAGAAACATAAATTAAAGTAAAACAAAATAAAAATAAAAATAAAGACCAAATTTCGAAAGAAAGGGGGTTAGAACAAAGCTTCATGGTGATGGAGGCAGGGATGGTGTTGGAGGTGGTAGTTGAATGCCCTAAGCCTCAAAATAATGATGGATACGACTTATGTCCCAGCTCTGACGTCATTGAGTTTGGGCCATCTCCTTCATCCTTCTGGAGTTCTTCGCAAGTGTAACTATACTTACCTTGGTGTTTATGGAGATAGTATTTAGTACTTTCTTCCAGCTCGTTTCTTCTGTTTATTCTTCGTCCTCAGATTCCTCACTAGTCGAATCCTCTTCTTGTTATTGTTGAGCATTTGACTTGCTTGACCAGTCCTGCCCTTGAAGTGTGTCTTGGCACTAATATCCCAAAGTTCCATATTATGGGATTCTAGGGTTTCAGCTCACCATAGATGATGATGGCTCATGACTTCAGGACAGTAAACTGTGAGTCCATTGCACTGAACTCCATAGTAAGTAGTTATGGACAAAACCAAGTAACTCATTCTTAAGTTATTGCTTCTCTTCTTTCTAGTAGCAATAGTTGCGTTAAAGATGTGGGTGGTTGTGCAAACTAGGATGCTATGATCCATGCACCACAGCATAAAAAGTTCCTTCATCAAACATTCATTGGATTCCATTTTGTCAAAAATAGTTTGACACATGAATTTGTGCATCAACAAGCATTCATGGCTCCTAATGATGTTGTGTGCATTCTTAGCATCAAAATGCTCTAACCAAGTTAGTTCAGTCTAATAGGGGTTAACACGAAAATCATCACACTGATCTACTACAGACGACTCAGGGAAACCACAAATTTCATACGAAGTTTCATAATTAAGCCCATAAGGTTGTCCCTGCAACTTAAACCACAATTCCCTAAGTTTGTTGGATTCGTACTGGGATGTAAAAAATTCTAATGTAAGTTCTTCGTAAATTGGGAATTGAAATTAAATGAACTGACATTGAATTTTCTCTGTTAAACTTTCGACATTATCTTGCAATTCTAATCTATATAAAATTTCAAAATGAAAATACTTTAGAACCATAATTTGTTTATTGCGAGAGAATGAAAATAAGTACCTTCCTCATCCGAGAAGAATGGGAAAGTTGCTTCGTAATCAGTTGCCCTGTTCCTTGTCCCTCATCCCGAGACTTGGTTTCATCCTGCCGATTGATCTTGTTTTATTGTTTGCTTGATGCATGACATACTGGTTTGCAAGCCGGTAGAAGTTTAAAAAACCTGGAAGTTTGAATTTGGGTAGAAAAAAGTGAGATTGTTTGGAGGTTTAAAGCTTTGAGAGATAAAGTAAAAATGAAAGTGAGTGAAAAAGTGAAGTCAGAAATGAATATATAGGTGATTGTAGGGTAAAATGGTAAAAATTGATAATGACAGTCACGCATCTCTTTTTTTACCTTATTTCGGTAGGCCACAATCACGGCCTACACTTTTTCCATCAATGAATTTATTTTTTTTCCTTTTGTCCTTCTCCACTTTCGGAAATCACTTAACTCTTTATGGCCTTTTCATGTCTCTTTACGTACTTCATTGATCATCAAATTCATGTCAAAGTCCTATGATTTCCCAATTTTATTTGGAAACGAAATAACCTAACTATGGAATTCAAACTATTTAGAAAAAAAACTCTAGTGAAATAACATTCAATGGGTTGCTTCCCATACAATGCTTCTTTTAATGTTAGTAGCTTGATGCTCTTCTTTGCTTATGGTGCAATGGTAATGCAGTCACTAATCTCACAATTTGCATATGAGCTACCATGCTCTGGATTCCACCTTCCTTGTGATTCTCCTTCCTTTGCCTTCTTCTATGCAATCTTTTCTTTTTGAATGCATTCTTAGGATCCTCAATATCTTCCCATTATCCTCGAGGTTCGGTTTCCTTGATATTAGTTGGAGGTAAAGGAGAACTATTGTCTTTCTTTGATACTTTGAAAGTTATTTGCTCCCTTCCTACCCTCATATTTAGTTCCCCCCCATCAACGTCAATTATCGAACGAGTAGTGTCCAGGAACGGTCATCCAAGGACTATAGGATTTTCTACATCTTCTCCAATATCCAATATATAGAAGTTTGTGGGAAAGGTAAATTTATCAATTTGTACTTACAAATCCTTAATAATCCCCTTCGGTTGATAAACTATTTTGTCAGCCGTCTTTACTAACATTTGTGTGGGTTCTAATTATCCTAACCCCAACTTTTGACTAAATGTATCAGGCATTATATTGATACTTGCTCCCAAATCTGCGAATGACCTGTCTATGTTGACTCTATTGATACTGTAGGGAATGCAAAAGTCCCCTGGGTCTTCTTTCTTTTCTGTGATGTTAGGGTTTTCTTTCGCTGTGTGCTACTTAACCTCCTTCTTGACTGATTCTTTTAATATGAACCTTGTTTGATTCAACCTCCTTAAAATTCCTCATTAACCTATTTGAAATTAACTTCCACTGAGCTATAATAGAATATGGAATTTCAGGTTGAGGTTCCTTGATTGGCTCAGTTACAAGCTCACTTGAAAATAATTCCATAATTACTTGTCCTTTTCCTTTATCTCTATCTTCCTTCACATGTTTAAGTTTCTTTCCTAGGTATTAGTGATGGCTATAATCCGTTCCTTTGGGCTAGAGTCAGTATTGCTTAGAAGGGGTCCTGCATTCTTAGTGGATATTGCCTCTACTAGTTGACCTATTTGGACCTCCATATTGTGAATTGAAGAGGTGGGGTTTTTGGTGACTTGCTTAAATTTGCTTTCAAGCCTCTTGTGTGCATCCTCCATGCCTCCAATTTTTATTTAAAATCTTATCCAACTTAGATTCCATTAAGCTTAGTTTATCTTATTGGAAGCCAGATTGTCCTTGAGGTCTGAACCGTCCTTCGACATTATTCATCCGAGAGAAGTTAGGCTGATTCTTCCACCTAAGGTTATAAGTATTGGAGTAGGAATTGTTTCCCCCTCCTCGTCCATATTAAGCTCCCATATAATTCACTTGCTCTAGATTGCTTTCCTTTATCAAGAAACAGTCCATTGTATCATGGTCTATCTATCCACATAGTTCACATTTAAGTTGCACAACCTTCACTGGCGCTAAGGACGAAGCCTTCATGTTATTGAGCTATTAAGTCAAGTTATCAATTTTAGCTTACATTTATATCATTTGATCAACAGCTACAATTCCTTTTTGTTCACGAAATGTAGTAGTTTGTCTACTCCGCTTGTTCATCCATAAGCAGCAATTACTTGCCATTTCCTCTATCAGCTCTTCCACTTCATCAACAGTCTTTCTCATCAGTGATCCTCCTGAAGCTACATCAATCATGCCTCTCGTATGTGGGGTTAATCCATTATAAAATGTTTGTAACAAAAATTCCTTGGGTAAGTTATGGTGTGGGCATTTTCGTTGCTAATCTTTATATTTTTCCTACACTTCGTAGATCGATTCCTCGTCACTTTGTTGGAAGTTGGTAATTTCCTTGATGATCTTAGTGGTCTTATTTAGGAGAAAATATTTGCCTAAGAAGGCACGAACTAGCTGATCCCAAGTTGTGATATTGACTGGGTTGAGGAAATGATACCAAGCCTTTGCTCTTCTCTAAGGGTAAAGGGAAAAACCCTAATTCTAACCGCATATTTCGACATCTGATGGTACCTAAAGGTATCTTAGATTTCAAGAAAGTTCACTATATTTGCGTTGGGATCTTCGTGCGTTGATCTATAAAACTGCACATTCTGTTGAAACATGTTTAGGAGGGTTGGTTAGATTTCAAATGACACTTTGCACGGGTGGCCTAACAACTCCGTGGTTAGCTGCAGTGGACCCTGGTCTCATAAAGTCCATAAGGGTCTGTTATTGACATCTTTGGCTCGCTTCGTGGTCCAAATCTTGCTGAAATTTCTCGGTCATTATTGATTTTGCAATTTCTTCTTCTTCATCATGCCGAGCTTTCCTAATGATTCATTCTAGTCAAGTGATGTCTAAATCTAAGGTTTTAGCTATGCGACTCGTGCTTCTCGGGACTGCTGTCTTAATGTATGAGCACAATTTCAAAAGTAGGAAGAAAGAATAAAAAATGAAAAACTAAACTAATTGTCTCCCCGATAACGGTGCCAAAAAACTTGATCATGGTTTTCTGTTGTGTGTAAGTTTTAAATGATAACCTCAATAATTCGCAAGCATATGGGTTGTTCATGTAGTACCTAAAGTGTCGATCCCACGAGGAGAGATAATTTAATCCTAAAATCTAATGCTGAAACAATTCGCGATAATTCAAAATGTAAGAAAACTAAGGCAAGAATTTAATTCAATCACCCAACTCAGTTCTAAGAATCAATTACAAAAATATTAACATAGAAGCAGTTGCAACACACACTCAAGAATCAATCTAAAGGAACTATCAATTAAAAGAAAAGAGAACTTTTACGTATCTTTAATGTTAACCTAATCGATTGTGAATTATCGGATTATTGATCTTAAGCAATCCTAAGGTTGATTACTCTCTCTCAAGTTACAACCATTAATCCTAAATTATAAACCCTAATTAGATAATGAAAAATTGCAATTTCTCAATTAATAGTCTATCCAAAACCCTAATTAGATTTGATTTGTCCAATAAACTATTGGGAACCTATGCAAGATCTCTCTTCACACAATTAACAATTTGATTAATTTCTCATTGTTATTAGATCACCTAACTCTCGTTAGCCCAATTTAGTTATTTTTCATTCAATTCACCCTCTCAATCTATTACTGAATTATGCAATTATAGAAATCAATCACAATTTTATTAAATCAAAGATAAAAAAACCCAAAAGGTGAGTATAGAACATCTCAATATTCATAAATCATACCATCAAACTGCTATTCCCAATTCTATACAATAATAAAAATGGAAAATAACAAAAAATATAATCTTGGATGGAGATAGGAGGTAGCGACGTCGGGAAACTCCAAATCTAGGAAGTACGTTGATGTCAGCTTCTTTTCCACTTCTCTCTTCCTTCTTCTCTTTCTCAATCTTTCGATAAACTCTCTCTAGGGTTTCTTTTCAAAGTGGCTGATGCAAAAGCTCCTCATCTTCTTTGTCTTATTCTTTATATACCTTTTGTGTTCTGGGCAACCTTAGGATTTTTTTGGGGTCCAAAAGGTCAAAAAAATCCCTCAAAACTTGACATTTTTAAGTGTCTATACGTCTTCCCAATGCATCCCACGATCGTGTGCCTTATTTGAGCCTTCTGTCATGATCTCGTGGGTTGTGTCCTGGGCTTCAGTCACGATAATGGCATATGGGCCATGATGGTGGGATGTTGTGTCACGATCATGGGCCATTGTTTTAGCCTGAATGTCTCCAAAACTTCTCCGTTCTTCGATGTAGACCTTGAAACACTAACAAACATATTAAGGTACCTCAAAAACCTAATAATTAATCTCAAATGCTTGTACTAACCCTTAAAACACTTAAACACAATTAATTAACAAATTAACACAATTCTAACCTATACACATACTAAATGATTAAGATAACAATTAAATGCATATCAAACTAAGCCTTAAAACATAATGCAAGTCATACATCTCAATTATATACATGCATTTGTCTTTGATCAGTTGACACTATAGGTAGCATTTGTAATTGTTGGACCATATATGGAGTATAATAAGGAGGGAAAATTGTTTGAATTAACTTTTCACCTTCTTTAAAAATAATTAATGAGTTGCTTACTATAATGAATAACTATAGAAAATTTACGCAAAGCAATCACATAAACTTAAGAATAATAAAAGAGATAAAGAAAGACAGACAAAATTGATTTATAGTGGTTTAGTCAAATAACCCTTGACCTACATCCACTCCTTAACCTCCATTTAGGAATTTATAGTCTTCTTCCTTCAATACGTAAAGAAAAATCTCCTTATAATATCTTTTTTTACTATGAATTCAAAGGAACCTGACAAATCTTATTCAAGTTCAAGCATAATCCTCATAATGTGTAACCTAAATAATTTCTTCAATTACTACACAATCATATATAACTTAAGAACTCTTATATAACTTAAGAACTCTATTTCTTACTCATACTAATGAACAAAGGCTTAACATATGTTATGTCATGCACACATACATTCTTTAACCTCTCAAAGATCTTAAAAGCTCTCCAATATGCCTAAAATAAATCCTATAGCTTATATGAAATCTATTTATGCTAAAGAAAACTTAAATTAGTCTTTAGAAACAAAAGCTAGTCATTACCACAGCTAGTAACATTAGCATTGGTTGACCATTATAGCACATTAATAAGCTAATATGGTCATAAAATCATAATTACATGTTTAAAGACATTAGTTGATCACACTATCACATTGCTCATTAAGTTTATCCAAAACCTTAATATTGGTAAGTCAAATAATCATATTAGTCACTAAACCTCTTAAAACAAGTTTTTCAAAACTTCTCAAGTTCTTTCAAAGATTAAAATACATTACTTAAACAAAATTTTAATCTACAATTATTTCAAAAGTTCCTCTAAAGTATTTTAATTATCAAAAAGATTTTCTTTAAAACCTTCTCAAATTTTCTCTTAATTATGAAAAATATATTTTCCATGTCTTAAATGTAAATAATCATGCAATAATTTAGCCATTAATTTGTTAAAATAAATAATATAAAGTTACAAGAAGAACTATAGTGATTATTTAAATTTTGATGTGCTTGATTCTCACTTGAATTGTATATGTGCTGCACTTTGCACATTTTCTTCACCCTTTAATTACTTAATTGATTTAATTGACTCTTTTACTCGATTATTCACATATTATAAAATGTCAACAAAATTATAAATGATGAGTCATAGTTTTACCTTATTTTTAACATTTAAAATCTTCATGTCTTATCTTAATATGTTCAAAACTTATTATTTTGGTTATTTTTACAAGATAACAGTTGAAGATGATATTTTATTGGAAAAAGGGTTGTAATTTAATCAAAAATTAAAAAGTATAAATGGAGAAGATATCTCAATAATGATCAAAGGTGAATAAAGGAGATTTAGGATACCAAAACATTTTATTTTGTAGATTTGGATTGGATTATTAGAATTAGATTGAACTATGGAAAAACAATCTGGTGTGACCTTAGGTGTGGGCGCATTTAATAGAAATTAAAATTTTCAAACTTTGAATTTGCAAGTGAAAATATGCTAAAAATGGATTAAACCTTATCTTGGCTAAATTTAGGTGAAATTAATGAAGTTATGATATTTGGGGATCTAAAGAATCAAAATCATAAGATGTTCACATAAGGTTAAGTGGCTATAAATAGAGCTAAGGTGTGATGGAGTAAAGTATCCCATGTTTGAGCAACAATTTCTAGCTTCTTAAAGTCCTCTTGTTTACTCCTTTCTTTAAGAGATATTAGAGTAGCTTTTCTTTATATTTTTAATGTTAAAAATGACCATTATTAGCTAAATATGTTATTTTTGGTTTAAGTAAGTGGAATTTTTGTAACTTAAAGATTGGGAAGCAATTTAGCCTTATTATAAAGGTATTTCATTTACTCACATATTGAATTATTTTTTGTGCTTTGCTTTTATGATTGTTTTTATTGGTTTTTAAGGTGTGCAATTAGATTATTAATTAAAATGATCATTAGCTAGGTTAAATATTAAACATATAAAATTACAGTTTATTTAATCATTTATAACAACTAAGAGTTTTAATTTGATGCATTAGAAATTTTTGCTCCTAAGAAAAATATTCAACTAGATTAAATATAAATGTGGGTGCTATATTATCTTGCTTCGATAGTCTTTCTTTTCTTAAAGTTATTATTTAATTAAAATTAGGATTGTATTTAAGGTTGTTAAGCATTGATTGCTAATATGGCATCTAATTCCTAACAATTCAACATTAGGATGGACTATTCAACTCGACAAGTTAGAAGGTAAACATTTCTTCTCTCAAAAAACATATGGATGATCTCACCACATTGATTGTCAATTGGCAATTGAAAAAATGGAAGTGATAAAGGCTTGTGAAATATGTTTGATAGTCAGACACCTAACCGATATGTGTCACATCTTATAAGAAGATTCAATATAACAAGAAAATATAACATGAAGTTTCCTAAGATCACCTAAGCATTAATACAATCCATATTCAAACACATACAACCCCAGTTGGAGAGATCATCCAAATTTTTAATATGGTAATACATCGATAAATCAACTTGTGACTAATTTTCAACACTATTGATAACCACGTCCTCTAAAACTTCCACAACAAATCCAAACCTTTGATTCATTTAAGCCTCTTGAAGACACTGTTAAAGCATTGACTACTAATATTGTTAAATTCCAACAAGAAACAAAAACTAGTTCTCAAAATTTGGAAAATCAAAGAGGTCAATTAGCCACTGCGATTAGTTGCTTAAAATCTTAAGGTTATAATAAACTATTGTAAAAAAATTTAGTTAATCCTAAGGAAAGTTCCAATACTATTACATTGTGAAGATATTAATCAGAAGGATGATCCAGAGACAATTATAATGAAAAGTATTTTTAATGATGAAGATACTGATATTTCCCTTAATTTTTATTTATAGAAGTATATAGCAACCTTAGACAGTGTTGCGGAAGAAAAATAGATGTCAATAGTATAGTATATGTACTAAGGCATCCTTACACCTAGTTACTAGCTCGTCTATTCAATAGTACGAGCGCAAAAATTAGAGTTAAAACCATTACATGAACAATTAAAATACATGTTCCTAAAGAGGGAGACACCCTACCAATAATAATCTTTAGCAAGCTAACCTTCATGTAAAAGGAATGATTAGTAGAGGTTATGAAAAACTTTAAGAAGGCTATTGGATTAAGGTAGAAGACAATAAAGTATCATTCCTTCTATTTGTATGTATAAGATCCTTTTAGAGGATGGAGCTAAACCTGTTAGGCCCCGAAAATTTTATTATTTTAATAAGCATGAACTGAATGAATTTTATGTTCTTGATGGGTGAATCATTTTAATTGGGGTTAATTATTATGTCAAGTTTA
>JAOSBN010000179.1:43661010-43680716 GCA_027563595.1 Erythroxylum suave
AAGAAGATCGTTGGAGATTTAGATTATAAATATATAGAATACGACTGATATTTATAATCTAAATCTCCAACGATCTTCTTGAGAAATCTGCTTGTAGGATCTTCTAGAGTTAGTTGAGGCCTGTAACCAACTCCAACTAACTAACGTTCTAGAACATTCTTCAATTACATCGTCTTACTTAGATTCGTATACTTGGTCTGGTGTCTTAGACTTAATCACTTTGTCTGATCCATCTTAGACTCTTCATCTGATTTAGCTTTTACTTAAGTATCATCTTGATTTGATGATTTGTGCCACTTACACACACACACACACACACACAACAAAAAGAGGAGAATTCTGAATATACAAAAATGCTTAGAGAAATTCTGTGGTCAAGTGTTTATGCTATAAAAAATATTCTAAAAGAAAAGAAAGAAAGAAAGAGAGAAAATACATCTGTAACATGAAGCTCAAACAATATCTTTTCGAGTGAAAGGAAGGCTAGAGCCTGAAGAGACTAAGAAAGCAAATAAAGAATACTTTGTGAAGAGACCTAAAGAGGCTCTGCAAGTGTAAAAATAATACTTGTAACGTTGAAGGAGATAGTGAAATCTCATAAAACCTCTAAGGACTGGACGTAACCCAAGTTTAAGGTTGAACCAGTATAAATCGTGGTGTCATATTCTCTAACTCTTATCTCTTTAATTTTCTTGTTGTTAGAAGAATAGATACTAATTTCCGCTATTACATTGCTCATCAAATTAAGTGCATTGTTTTGTAATCGTCTAAATTTGTCAAGAAAATTATTTTGTAATCGTCTGAATTTGTCAAGAAAATCAAGAAGATTTTAAAGATTAATATCTTAGACAATTTGTCATAATTCAACCCCCCTTCTTGTGTATTTTACATATTATACATGATTTCTATATTAACAAGTGATTTAATTCATTTTGTTTATTTTGCAGTATAAAGGTTCAAGATGATATTTCATTGGAAAAAGGATTGAGCTTTAATCTAAAATTCAAAATTTTGAATAGCGAAGAAATTTAAAAAATGATCAAAGTTGAATCAAAGAGTTTTTGGTTTAACAAAATATTTTATTTTGCAGATTTAGATCATATTACTATAATCTAATTGGGAAAAAAATAGTAAGACGTGATCTTAGGAGTGGGCACGTTCAATAGAAATTACAATTTCTAAACTTCAAATATGTAGATGAAAAACATGCTAAAATGGTTTAAACCTTATCTTGAACAGATATAGGTAGAAATCAATAATGTTATGATTTGGGGAATCTAAAGAATCATAACCATAAGATGTTCATATAGGGTTAAGTGGCTAAAAATAGATCCAAGGTGTGAAGGAGAAAAGTGTCCCATCTTCTAGCTTCTTAAAATTCTCTTGTTTTCCCTATTTGTTAATAGATAATAGAAGTAGCTTTTAGTAGTAAAAGTGGCCCTTGTTGGCCAAAAATTTTATTCCTGGTTAAAGGAAGTGAGAGGCCTTGTTGGAACTTTAAAGATTGGGAGGCAATTAGCTCTTATTATAAAAGTATTTCATTTATTCATATGTTGAATTGCTTTTTCGTGCTTTGATTTTATGACTGTTTTTTATTGATTTCTAAGGTGTAGAATTATATTATGAATTGAAATGATCATTCACTAGATTAAATATTAAATATATAAAATTTCAATTCATTAAATCATTTGTAACAACTAAGAGTTTTAATTTGCTACATCAAAAATTTTTACTTTTAAGAAAAGCGTTCTATTCATTAAATCATTTATAGTTACTAAAAGATTTAATTTGTTGCATCAAAAATTATTACTCTTAGGAAAAACATTGTCTTTCTTTTCTTAAAGCTATTGTTTAATTAAATGTTTGATTGTATCTAAGGTTGTTAAATAATAAGGGTTAACTAAATTATGTGCTTTTGATTAACTAATCCTAAGGAAATAATGATATTTATTATCACATTAAATATATGATTAATGAAACAATTGTTTTTATGTCAATGATCAATTGTAGCTCCAAAAGGTGAAAGCTATTGTAAACAAAGATTTTTTTAATTGAACACTTACATTTGTTATTGCACTTGTTTTCCTTATTAGGAAATTTTATAACCTCCCTTCTTTTAATTATTTTCTTTCCTAACGATTGGAGATTTTGGAATTCCTTGGGGGATCGAATCCTACTTGCCATATTACGTTTGTTAATTATAGGAACCTAGGAATTACTTAAGGTACAGATAATAGATCCACCAATAGGTTAGAACATCACTTAGTTTAATGATAATTATAGCTCAAGCTTTCTTGTTATATGTTGTAACAAGCATTGATGATAATCAAGCCTTTTGGTTGCAAGATTGGTGATGCGCGTAGAGTAACTAAGCAATTACAATTTATAAATATGGTCACTTTCCATAACTAATCTGAAAACTCTAGACCTTTACCCAATAATTTTTTTAATGGAAGTCAAGAAGATCATGAGAAGAAGAAGCAAAGAGAGTGATATAAAATGAGGAAAATATATAGTATATCATTTATGTTCTATTGTTTCCATTTGGTTATATAATTATGTAATTTTCATATTTGCGAGAAGTGACAATTTTTTTCGATATTGGTCATCATATAACACATGACAGGAGATAATTTATATGTTTTAATTTTTACCTTATAAACTAATGAATAAATTGTCTATTCTAATAAATGGTAATGAAAAGTTTATATATAATAATTCACAATAAACACAATAATAATAAAAGAGAGTAAGAAAAGAGTTACAGTAGTTCAACTAAGAAACCTATAAGTTTCACGTAGAAATTCACTATCTTCTTCTCTTAATGGATTAAGAGGAACCCCCCATGTAGTATCTTATTTTGTCATGGGTAAAGAAGAACACTTACAATCATATTGAATTACTCTTGGTTTTTTTATAATAATTTCCTAATTTCTTTCTTAGGTTGTATATATGTTCTATCTTGCTTATTTTCTTCATTATTTGGTTGCTCAATTGACTCAATTGGCTTCTCTTCTCATTTTTCTCATTTTCCCTCCTATTAAACTTGGTTTTTCACATATAACTTAATACCATTATAATAGATAAACTAGTATAACCAAAAGTAAATTTATGAAAGCAATATTTCTATTATCATCAAAATCATCAGTTAGGATATCACTTAATCCAATATTTAGTAAAGATTAATGTGTAATATGTAAAGATTTTTATGCTCTAAAAATAATGATTTTGTTTATATTAGTGAATTTAAATTAAAAAAGACTATGGTTAAGTTAGAGAGGGATTCAGGAGGTGTGATGAGTAGTGAGCGACATTAAAGCATCTAGTGGATGTTGTTAAACCCCTAAGTCTAAATTGGGTGATATAATGGATAAGATTGTAGTAGATATAAATCAAATCTAAAAGATAAAGACCATTGAGAGGATCATTTAAAGATGATGGAGATCTTTATAGATATAGATGTATCTTTCCTAACTAAACGTAATCTCTTATCTTGTTAGTTGTGATGTAACTAAATCCTATCAGATGGAGTCCTGTTTGGATGAGAGTGTCATCTAATTGGTTTGTATGATGTAATCTGATAAGGATAGGGGTGATCTAGTTAGTTTAATTTAATTAGGATTCTGAATTGTAAAGTCAAAGATGCCTATAAATAGCTTATTTAAGTTTTGCTCTAAAGAATAAAGATGAGGACGAGAGGAACACATTAAGAGAGAGCATTCATTTGTATATTTTTAGAGAATTAATAAAGGATAGTTTTTATCGTAGCTTTTGTGTGTTTATTGTTACTTATGATTATTTAATTCTTTCATACTATTCTTACTTGAGTATGAGAGTTTAACACTTCAATGGTTGTAAGGCATTCGAGTATAAAGTTTTCTTAGTCAATGATCATGTAGAAAGGCTAAGTCTCGCGTAAACAAACTTAAGTAAGACTCTCGTGTAAAAGAATAGGTACAACTTGTAGTATATTTTTTATGTCTATGTAGACCTTTGTAAAAATTGATGTCAAAGCTAAAATACCAATATGACATGAGGTAACAATTTTACAAAGCATGTCAACAAAGTGGAGGCATTCATAGGGCCAATTGCTCAAGGGAAAGAAAACATCACTTATAACTCATCTCGGTTTGAGGATTTTATAGCATCAAATAACATACTTGATGAAGGTATAAGAGGATTCTAAATTAGGGATCACAATCCTAAGGTGTGTCGTTGCAATGTAGGTTGTTGGGCATGCCTATAGCACTTTGGTGAAGGTGTTAGAGCCCAAGTTTCTGAAAAAAAAGTAGGGTACTAAGGAGCTAGAAAAATGTTTTAGGATATGGACTAATAATTTATTGCAGAAAAGGAGTTCTATTTATAGAAGATGTTAATAATAGCTATGTATATGGTAGAGGATGCAAAATTGTGGTAGAGAATGAGAATTTGTAATAACGTCAATGTAGATAAACCTCCCATTAATAGTTGGAAGAAGATGAAGAAGAAGTTAACAAGCTAGTTACTCCTCAACAACACTTAATGGCTCACTAAAAAAGCTTTAAAACATTTAAAACAAGATGGCTTAATGCAGGAGTATGTGAGAAGATTTACATCTTTGAAATTGGGCCTATAAAATATGAGGAAGACAAGTTGTTTAACTTTACAAGTGGATTGTACCATTGGCCACAAATGAAGCTTCAAAGGCAGATATGAAAGACCTCCAAGCACGATAGTGGTCATGGATACTTTGGTGGATCTCCAAATGCCACCACAATTTGAATGAACAATAAGGGCAAAAAAAAAAAAAGTGGGACACAAAATGGCTCGGAGAAAGGAAAGGAGAAGGTATATGATTCTTCTCAATGGAAGTTTAAGAAACAAACAAAATGAGATATTGCTTTTTTCATTTGTGAAGGGACACATTTTTCTTATAAATGCTCATGACTAAAGGTAGCTAAGAAGCAAATAAATCCCATTATCGTGAAGGATCAAAGAGAAGGAGGTAAAGACTCAACGGAAGAAGTCTACCTTAATAATTATGCTATGTTGGACGTAATAGGCCTTATGAAGGAGCATATAAACAAAAGCAAAGACAATCCCAACAAAGAGGGAAAACTGTATGTTAAAGATATGCCAATGACTAAGGAGTCTGATGAAACCATATTTCGAGGGGTGGCTATAGATTATTTCGACAAGGGCTTAGAATTCTTCTAATAGGAGTGGTTTGTTAGACCCATAAGTATAATTTACAAAATCATACAAGTGTTGGTGAGCCTTGGCTAATGTTTGGCACTCTGGATGATGGAACAAGGCAAAAACTTGCTAATAAGCAATAAAAATGATATTTGTTAATTAATCAACATACATTAGTGCACATTGATGGAAATCTTTAACGAGATGCAAAATTTGAGTGTGAGACTAAAAGATAACTTAAGATGAACCTTAGGTTGAAGGTTAGCTGGATCACATGCATAAGGGAGACATGTGAGAGCTTTGAGGACTCAATGTATGCTCAAATAGATAGACCATAACTAATGTACTTGACGTAGGTAAGCATTGGACTAAACTAGTATGCTATAAAGAGGCTTTGGGCTTGAATGAGTCATCATCAATGGATAGAGATTAAGGGGAGATCTTAGATGATGTGACAAATAAGAACATAGATATACATCAGTTCTAAAAGATAAAGAACATTAGGAGGATCGTTTGAAGATAGTGGAGATCTTTACAAATATAGATGTATCCTTCTAAATTAAATGTTGTCTATTGTCTTATTAGTTATGATGTAGCTAAATCTTATCAAATAGAGTCCTATTTGGACTGAGTGTCATTTAATTTGTTAGTGTGATATAATATGATGAAGATATAGGTGATCTAGTTAGTTCAGTTCAATTAGGATTCTAAATTATAAAGTCAAATGTGCCTATAAATAATTTATTTTAGTCTTGCTTTTAAGAATTGATATAAAGTGGAGGGGAACAAATTGAGAAAGAGAGCATTTCTTTGTATACTTTGGAGAAGTAATAAATGTTGGTTTTTACCGTGTCTCTTATATGTTTATTATTTCCAATGATTATTTAATACTTTTGTACTATTATTAATTGTGTGTGAGAGTTAGACACTACGAGGGTTATAAGGCTTTCGAAAATAAAATTTTGCTAGTCAACAATCATATAGAAATGTTAAGTCTTGATTAAGCGGGCATAACTGAGATTGTAGTGCAAAAGAGTAGGTGCAATTTACGGTATAAGTTCATTGTCTAGGTAGATCTTTATAACAAATTCAATAGTGGAGGAAGAAAAAGTTCATGTAATAATCGAATAAAAGGAGGATAGTGGAGCTGCAAATCTACAACATAATCTATATGTTCTCTAATTTATGATTTTGAATCGAAACTTAGTGTTATGATTATGTTAGTTGCATAATAGCATAATAAGGAAGAATTTGCATAATGAAGCAAGGACGAGCACATAAGATTGAAACAGGATGGTACATTATTAGAAAAGGAGCCTCCTAAATATACCATTTTGATAAGCCAATTGTAGCAACTCTTCACACCATCTCTTCATAAACTGGCGCTAATGCATTCTAGGAAACCTTATAGACACCACAATACTCATATGATTAAAAAGAAAGGAGTACAAGAACACATCTATAAGGATAAGATCACGCATGAAAAATGACATGATATGAAGTGTTATATTAAGAATAAAATTATAATAGGAACCAATAGTCATCCTCAAGAAGTTACAATTTAATTACAATTATAAATTAACCTTTCCCATCATATAATATATGAAAGGTAGTCATATGAGGAGGAGATGAAGATGCTAGATGGGGTCAGCATAATTAGGATCCAACAAAGGTGAAAGCTATTTTCTTTTTAATGATGTGAGACTTAATATGTTGATATGAGTTTCGACATAGATTTCTATTTATAACTTTTGTGTATGCTATTATTTAAGGATATTTTAGATGTATGAAAAATTAATGTAAGATTATTTTGTGGTATATATTCTTACCTTTCTTGTTTAAGGGGCATTGGGATCTTTATGTCTTCAATTTAAAGGAAATAAAATACATATAATTAATACTATGAAAGTTAGTCAGAGGATAGAGCATACAGTACTTGAAGAGTTTATGGAAATTTTTGTTTATAATTAGGTCAATGCTTAATTGTGTTCAAATATTCAATTCTCCTTTGAGCAACCAACATCCTTAATTTGACTTCCAATTGTTTCAAATATGAATGGAATAGTAGATAAAACTATTCAATTCAATGTGGCCTTGGAATGTAGATGGAAGAAAATTTAGTGTTTCAACACTAATGATAGCTTTAGAAAATGTTTCACAATAAACAAACATGTAAGATGTTTCTTTAAGTTAGATTATATTCCAAAAATCAACATTGACTATGCTTATTAGTCTATTTTGTTAGATAGCTATGACTATTTTTACTTATGTGCATGGAGTGTTAGGATGGTCGAACCTTGTCTAATTAGGATATGAAGGAATGTGTTATAAGATTTTCACCGAGAAACATAGTATTTGTTGATACAATAATGACAATTTCAAAACATTGGCTAACACTTAATTTTTTATAGACAGATGATGATGAATTTTGTATTGTATACATGGTCGACATGTTGAGAGATCGTCAAAATATGAAGATCAATTTTTTGTTATAAAAAATAGGACTACTTATAAAGAGACCTAACACCATATAATGTTTTTCAAATATTCTTATAATTACTTAAATTAAGTAATATGCAATTAAACAATAATTTTAATATTATAGCATCATGACAATATGACTGGATGTAAATTTATGATATATTTCAATGTATTTTTCTTATATGACATAAGACTTAAATAGGTGTTATATTGTAAATTTATACTAACAAATTTTGGACGAGGATACGTTTATCTGAAAAGGCGAGCTGCCTTACTCTATAAGGGTAGCTAATTCACATCATTTAACATAGATGCTTCACTCACTTAGACTATTTGTGTTATTTATAGCTATTACAAAATTAAGGATAAAAAACATAGAACGCCCTTGTGGTTTAAGAAACTTTAGAAAAACACCTTAATCTTAAAAATCCTCATAAAAATTGCTTATGTTTTAAAATTTTTCATAAAAATCCCTTTTCTTAGACTTTAGTTAAAAAATAACAATGAAACATATACAACACGAACATCAAACATGAAACAATTAAATATTGTTTATATGATGACCCAATTCAACTTTTAAGCTTGAATCAAAATAATAAAACTTAATCTAAACTAATAATTTATTATAATTATCTTAATTTGGTAATTTAAGTTTAATTAATTTGAATCGAGTTTAAGAGATAAGTTGAGTTATCATATCATTGACATTTGATTTGTCCACATATACCACATGTGTTTCATCATTCTTTTAACTGAAGTTTAAGGGAAGAGGTTCTTCTACAAAATTAAAAACTAGGAGTTTTCCTTTGAGAGTTTTAATGATTAAGGGTTGTTTACTAATGTTTTTTAAACTACATGGGAGGTTTATTTATTTTACCCTAAACTTAATTCTTGTAATATGTTATAAATTATGTCCAAATTAATGTGTGTTTATAGTAAGATAGGTGTCGGAAGAGACCTTATAATGATTAACTTTATAACTAATTTACAAATATCAAAGTTTGAGAAGAGGTCATGCTCTTTTGTGGAGGTGAGTTGCTTCACTCCCATGGGTAGTAACCTTCTGCTCCTATCATAATTGTCTCTCACATAGACATATTGCATCACTTTTGACATTGTAGACTCAATTCTTACAACTTCTCGAGGAATTTTCTTGGATCTAAATTAGTGTGTATTTATGGTGATATAAGCGATGGAAGAGGCTCTAGAATGATTATCTTTGTAACTATTGAATTTAGGGACTTTCAAAAGAAAATATGCTCTTACTTTTACATGAGTTACCTCAATCCAATAGGCAACACCCTCGCGTCCTTGGCACCACTTCCTCACTTATCTAGACTAGTTTATCACTTATAGCATCTTGAACTTAGCTTGAAGGTGGAACTTCAGAATTAGTAAAAGTTTAAATATGGGGTATTTTTAATGAGATAGTTGTTAGGGAGATTCCATAGAATGATCAACTTTGCAAATAACCCAAAACTAAAAAGTTTTTAGAAGAAGTTGTACTTCTATGTGTAGGTCAATTACCATAAGGGAGTAGCCTCACGTCCTGGACATAATTACCTCACTTACCTAGACTAGTTGCATTACTCTTGGGTATACTAAACAAGTGCATTCCTAGTGTCACATTGGCTATAACAAGTCACACCACTAATCCTTCACCTTACATATGTTGTCCAATAATGTTTCCTTAATATTTTTCCACACTATTTCTCTACTTACTAATATTATTTTTTCTCCCTAAACATAGTTGAAGCTAGTTTATCGTGATGCTTATAATTAACTGGAAAATGCTATAGTGACATTTTCCCTTGTTCATCCATTAGAAGACTCAACCATACTAGATTCTACCTAACTGTAATACATATAAGGAAATTGGATATAATCCATTACTCCATCCTTTCCCACATTACCTAGTTAGCCAAACTTGACTTAAATGCCTATAGATTTAGCATAACGTTGTTATATTCCTCTTATAGCCTAGCATAATGATGGCATCAAAGAATCCAATTGTTTGATGCCATTAACTTTCCTACACAGTCAATGAAATTAACTTCAAACACCCACAACTAACTCTATAATGTTGCATATTGACCTTAAGTTGCTCTTAATTTGGTCTATGTTGACTAAGTAGTCTGGTAAGGTGGTCAATAAGAGAAGAAATATAAGAAGTTTGGACTTGTGGAAGGAATGAGGGAAAAATTAGTTTAGTAGGGTCCTCAATAAAAGATGAAATACAAGAATTCTAAATTTGTGAAGGAACAAGGAAAAAAAGTAGTTTGGTAAGCAGCTCAATAAGAAATGAAATATAGGAAGTATGTACTTGTGAAAAGAATAAGAGGAAAAAATAATACAAAAAAGTCATCATCGTCAATACCTAATTAAAGTCCCGCTGAGGTATGAGGTTTAAAGTGATCTGATAGTATGCGTGTTGGTTTATGCCCTACAATCAATCTCTTTGTTTGTAGTTTAGAGCAAATTATTTAAAGGCATTATCTATCTTGTACATGTTTAGATGTATATGATAAAGTCCATAGGATAATTGTATATTGCAAATAAAATTATAATGAGATTATAATTATGAGATTCATATTGTATTTATGTATTATTCCTAAATGTTCCTAGTCGTTGTTCTATTAAGATTAGACATTAATAAAATATAAAAAGACTAGCACACGTTTTGTTTTTCCTTATGAAGGATGTAGTCGATCTCACAGGCTAAGATATGGTGATACTTAAACAAATGTGGAAGGTGCTTGCTAGAGAACAAGTTCATTGAGTAGACCCGATATGAAAAATCCATTTGGAATATTACTTGCATGTCTATGAAATTCTCATTATGATGATTGTATAAGTGATCCTTTGACTTGAGGTCATCAAAGTTATCTTGTATGGAGATTGTTGTGTTTTGATATTACTTATGATATATTTAATCATGGGTCGTTTGATCGATAATCATTGGATGTAACATAAACTATATGAAGGTCGTTGAGTGATCAAGATATGATTCATCACCCTAAAGTAATTAGGGAGAATGTTCTATTGTTATAGATTAATATTGATTCGGAAAATTCTTGGCCAAAGTGGAATAACATTTTGTAAATAGTTTACAAATATCATTAATTGAATCAATAGCTTATGGGCAGAGAACTAATATGATTGAACTCAAAATAGAGTAGACATTAATTTCATGCTTCATGTCTAATTGGAACATTGATTGATGAAAAGATTGAATTATACGGAAAAAACCATGCAAGGAAAAAGGTTAGTCGAAACCACTTTGACATCCTTAAATATTTGGGTGGCCATAATGTGTTTCTAAACGCCAATCTTGATCTATGATTATAGATTATTTAGTTGGAGAATTAAAGAAAATTTAAAAGGAGTCTTAATTTATCTAATTCTAATATGAATTAGAATTAGAATTCATAATCATTGTCATCATATTTGGGATCATAATGGGTCTCACATATAGAATGGGTTGAAGAGAGTAAGGTTAATTTAATCAAGTTGGACTTGATTGTAAAGTTTGAGAAACTTTATGATTAACTCAAACTTTACAATTAAATATGAGATATTTAATAAATAAGGATCAATATGAGATATTGAATCTTATATGGGAATAATTAGTATTTAATTAGAATTATTTATAATTCTAATTAAAGTTTAATTGAAATTAGAATTTAATTTCAATTAAATTACTAAAATGTCTAAAGCTTATTATAAATAGACTTAAGCTCTATGAAGCTAGCACTTCTTGCTTAACCCTCTGTGTAAGAGTTACAGAGTTCTCTCAAAATATTATGTGGATACCGTTAGAGGCCGAACATTTGTGTGGCTATGATGGTTGAGACAGATCAGTTTTGAAAATAATTCGAAGAATACAACAAGATTATTATCAAGCTCCAAAATAAGGTATGAATTAAGTTTTCGCTTTATTATGATTTTTGTTAATCATTTTATAGAATTAAAGAGATCTTGGTTTTCAGGAAATTAAAAATTGCTAAAAGTTTTTGTGATTATTAATTTTCCAATAACGCGACCTTAACCCTACTTAGTGGAGAAGTTGTCTCTGATAGACCAACAAAAAAAAAAAAAGGTTAGGTAACATTAAGCAAGGGAGAGGAAATCAAGTTGTTCAAACTCAATTGAGAGGGACAGAGTAAATTGCTAATATCAATTATAACACTAAACAAAGATTAGGAGCAATTTCATCTTTTAATAACTTCATTCAGACATTATTCGGGGAAAAAAAAAGGGAAGCTCCTTAACCATTACTAAGAGAATAAATATTTTTATTCGACAAATATAATCAGAGACTCGTTTGAAATTTTCCCTCTTTTTCTTTTTTATGGGCTAGCCTTTATTTTGAAACTCTAGGTATTTGCCTTTATAAAGTTCATTCTTGCGCTGGTTTCTTTTTATCCATGTCACGAGAAGTTTCGGACTTTTTTAATTGACACTACAGCCTTTGGCTTTTTCTCTACGCGTTTCTCATTAACTTCTGCATTGTTGAACTAATTGGAACTGTCATCTGTGAGTGCTCGAACCTTATTGTTTGGTAAGATCGCCAAACAGTTTCTAAAGGAAATCTTATAGAAATAAATGGTTTGATTTAACACTTGATAGCCCTCATGTTTTGTTTTGGAACTCAGTGAGGTTACAAGGAACAAGTGCTTCCTTGTGGGCATAGGCGAACTACCACGTCTAGCCTTAAAAGGAGCTCGATTTGCCTTCTACGGAATCAAAAGCTAACGATCTTCAATGATTGAATCTTGTTACCAGGTAACATCTAAACTATCCCAAGTACACTTCTGTTAGGGAATTCTGTTAGGGAAGCTGGGTAGCACCAATTCGGACAAAATGCGGCCACTGTAGGAAGCATCTCATGCAGGAAGCTTTATAATTATACTTACCTTTCTTGCTAGCGTGGCATTACTGCTTCAAACAAGAAACGCAACAGAACTGAAAATCATAACGTTTCTAGAAACTGCTTACTTTGGTGGTGGACATGTGGACAACAGATTCTGAAGTCGACTCATGTAACATTTCGTCTTACTCCCGCATGCAGATGCTAGAAATCAAACATAAGTCACAAACAATTCACCTCCTGACTGATTTTGGCTTTTCCTTTCGTCTTGCATCTCCCGCATCTGTTCATGTTTTGTCAAGCAATACTCCAAGACTATTATCTTCTATGTGACATAGTTCTCCAGTCAGGAATGCTAAAACTGAATATATAGTCTTTGCCTGGAAGTGACTTTTATCACCAGAGGTAAATATATGGACCCTATGATCCAAATATAACCAGCTGCAACCAGCAAACTTCTTAGCCTCGTTTCCTTTCATCAGCTTCCTTATCCGTCCCATCTCATCCCAGTTGCCTTCTGCCGCATAAGCATTGGCCAACTGCACAAAACGAGCTCCTTTATCTCTTTCAGTCTTTAGTATTCTCTCCTCTACCTCTCTTGCTAATTCTACATTCTTATTTAGCCTACAAGCGTTCAAAAATGCCCCCAGGAGGACGACATCCTGTTGTGATTCAGGAATTTGTTTAAAAAGCTCTGCTGCCTTTTCTATTTGCATAGCCCTCCCATAAAGATCAACCATACATCCATAGTGTTCAATCTCAGGTGATATGTTATAACCTTCTTTCATGGAATAGAATAATTTTTCTCCCATGTCTAGAAATCCAGCGTGACGACAGGCAGATAAAAGTGCAATTAGGGTAACTGAATCAGGTCTGACTCCTTTCTCCAGCATTTCACGAAACAGATCCATAGCATGAACATCTTGTCCATGGTGAGCGTAGCTAGCTATCATTACATTGTAAGTAACTGAATCTCTCTTAACTGCTCTCCGGAAAACATTTTCTGCATATGCTATACCCCCACACTTGGAATACATATCAATCAAAGCACTGATCATCTTTTCATCCATTTCAAACCCCATTCTGAATAGATAACCATGAATTTGCTTTCCAGGATTTAGAGCAGATTGTGAAGCACATGCATTAAGTACACTGACAAGGATTAGAACATCAGGAGTCGTTGCTTCCTTCTCCCTAAACTCTTTCAGTAGGTCAAAGACAACTTCGGTTTGCCGTGATTTGACATAACCAGAAAATAAAGCTGTCCACACAACATGATTCTTCTCTACTAGTGAATTAAAAAGTCTACGAGCTTGTATCATATCTCCTTGTATTGAGTAACCTACGATCATCGAAGTGATGGAAAAGGGGTTTTCAAAACCACTTATTGAACACGCGGCTTCTGCATACTTCATATTTGCGCATTTGCAATATAGATCAACAATACCCCTATTTATGAACGCATTCGAAATCAAATCATTCTTCAAAACCCATGCATGGACTTCTTTTCCAAGCTTCAAGTTCCTTAAACCGCAGCAAGCACCCAAAATGCTAGCAAAAGTATGCTCATTAAATTTGACACGATTCTTCCACATTCGAATAAACAACTCCAATGCCTTCTCCTCGTAACTATTCTGAACAAGACCCGAAATCATAGTATTCCATGAAACCGTATCGTTCGATTCATTTGCTCTCCAAAACAGTCTCAAAGCCAAATCCACTTCACCTACTTTACAGCAAGCAGCCACCATAGCATTCTTTGAGACCAAATCAACAGGCCCTTCACAATCCCTAAACACAAGACAAGCATCTCCGAAGCACCCACATTTCGAGTACATATCAATCAAAGAACTCACAGCAAACCCACTTCTATCATTACCAGTCTTGATCATATACGAATGCAACTGTCTCCCGCCAGTCAAAGAACATAACTTTGCAAACAAGTTAACCATCGTCGTGAGAGTAACTTCATCAATTCCCATCCCTCCACGCTTTCTCTGCATTCCAAGGAACAATTCAATCGCGCAGCTCTCGTTCCCATCAGCATTAGCATAGCCAGATAAGATGGTATTATATGTGATCAAATCTCTAACAGAAGCAGAGTCAAACAATGCTCTCGCGTGCGGTAAATGATTAGACTTTACGTAGGCGGAAATTATAACGTTCCAAGAGAAGACATTTCGTTCGGGCATTTCGTCGAACAGGTTTTGAGCCTCACGAATCAAACAATGATTTGCGTACAAATTAATTAGTTGATTAGAGGTGAAGATTGGTGGCACAAGCCCGGATTTCAGGAACTGCGCGTGGCATTTAATGCCGTCCTTGAGGAACATTGTTTAGGTTGGGAGTACATAATAACAACGTATATGTCGGACTCCTTGGTCCCTTCAGTGTTCTGATTGTTGTCAAGTTGAACACTTACCATGGGCTGTTCTTAACGTCTCACTCATCTAGATCCTTTGGGCCTTCTTGAACATGTGTGGACAATTTGAAGAGGATCCAAAAACTTTTAAGAACTACCATAATTTACAAGTTTATCTATTAAAACCGAAAGGGACAATCTGATCTGCAGCAAGCACAAACAAGTTTTCAACTTTCGACGCATAATATGTATGCTAGATCATGGATACAAGATTATGCTTGTCCTTGCCAGCGTGGTGCCAATTACATGGGCAATAGTTGACTTAAGTGAATTTTGTATAAGATGAGGCACGTGGAGTTGTGGATGTTCTAGCCTCCCCTAAATATATCCCAATGAATTTAAACATATTATTTAGCTAAATTTAAGTTTTATCAAAATGAAAGAAATATTGATGCATCCAAGATATCTTTAGTTTGGTCACATTCCTATTTTTATTTTTTCAAATTTATTTGTTCGATTAAATTTTATTGTTATTGTTTTTTAGTTTTTTTATTAATATGATTTTGTTATTAAATAAATATATGTTGTTTAATTATGTAATATTAATTATTAATAAAAATTATGAATAATATATTTTAATTCAATTTATTCTAATTCATATTTTAAAATTTTAGTTTAAAATATTTTGAAAATAAAAAATTTTAGAATTGATTAGTATTTATTGAATATATATAGAGCGATTTGCTTAGTATTCAAAAGTTGGTGATAAGAGATTTAGAGATCTAGAGTAAAGGTGAGGGACGACAGGATGTTCAGATGGCTAGAGGTTGGAGTTGGCAGCATGCAAGGAGTAGGAGATGGATGGCATTCGGCAGGCATAAGCAGAATAAAGGAGATTGAAAATTCAAGAAAATTTCAATTTAGTCCCATTACTAAACCGATTTTTTAGATATTGGTCGGTATGCTTGGTACTCATAATGCTAGCCTAAACCCCTTTTATTCTCCTAATTTAGATGGGATTAATCCTTTTTTTTAATGCACAGGGAAATTAGTGGTGGAAACAGTGTGTGAATTGCATTTTAGTAGGATAATGTTTAGGGAACTAAAAAAAGCTCGTAGATGTTTGATTCCCAAAGTCAAAAACCCAAGAATAAATGAATAATGAATGAATTTCACCCTATCTCTTGTTGTAACATAGTTTATAAGATTATCTCCAAGGTGTTAGCAAGCAGGTTGAAGAAAGCTCTTAGGATCCTTATTAATCACTCTTAAGGGTCATTCATATATGGAAAAATTATTAGTGATAACATTCTTATGGTGCGGAAGCTATTAAAGGTTTATAATAATTCTAGGTCAATAAAGAGTTATACAGTGAAGATAGATTCTTTTAAAGCCTTTCACACTTTCAACTGGACCTTTCTATATAAATGTTTAAGGTTGTTTGGTTTTCTTAAGTTATTTGTGGCTAAATTCTCGGATTGTGATAAAAAAAATATTTCAATCCGTGATTTGTGATAAAAGAAAGTGGGTGGGATGATTCAAGTCTATACTTTCTCCTTATCTATTTACCTTAACTATTTAAGATCTTACGAGGATGATTCAAGTCTATACTTCTGACCATCCCATGTTTCTTTTTCATCACACATGCAAGCAATTAATGATCACTCACTTATTAATAGCGTTGTCTTAGTAAACCCTTCACAAGAAATAAAAACATAAAAGGTTAAGTTTAGGAGAGCATATGTGATTGGAACAATCACAAAATCAATAAATAAAATATAAATCAAAAACTCCGTTTAGAAAACAGGAACTATAACTAGTTCAGATTCAAAGAAACAGAAGAAAGGCATTAGGAATGAGGCATGATAGTGAGATGGCCATTAGTCGAGTGTGGTAGTTAGGTTCAAAATGAGAGAGGAGAATGATGATGACCCAGAAGAAGAAGAAGAAGAAGAAGGGCGTAGATGGTTTCAAAATGAGAGAGAAGAACGATAGTGAACCATGAACTAAAAAAAGGAGAAGGGTGTAGTTAATTTCCTTAAATGTTGAAACCTTAAACATATAGGGTTAAGACTTGAGAAGGTTCACAATTTGTAACCTGCAATAAAACAAAATGGGTTTATCAACTCCAAAACAACAGCATGTAACATATCCCCCTTTTCTAATTAATGATTTTATTTAAATATTTTTAGTGCTTTCATTTTGTAATTTTAAAAATGTAGGTATTATTTTATAATTTTAAAAAATTATTGAAACAATATATGATATTGACTAGTATTGATTTCATACTATACCAGAACCAAATCCAATGTCGATGCAATATTCATAACATTAATTTAGGCTAAATAAGATATCTTTTATCTCCTGCATTGTTCGCAATAGCATTAATAACATTAATATGATCACCAACCTTTCCCTCGTATGTGATGTTGGCATATAGATGAACCTATCATATACAAATATGACCAACATCAATTATAACATAATCAGAAAGTAAATGATAATAATATTAAAGAATATAAATTACCTTAAAAGTTTATTCCATAAAATCTAGTCACTGTCAACATAATATGTCGTCACCACCATATAACCCTTCTTTTGGTTATCAGTTGTCAACATGTCTATCGTAGTGGAAATATGTCTTTTAATACTCGACAATGTTTTTAAATTTTCTTTCTTATTATCCTAGTATATCTTCATATTATCCTTCTTCAATCTATTTTAAGTTTGAACCTTAAAGGTTAATTCTAATGAGTTGCAAAACATCCAAAATCTTTTGGTATCAATTATAGATGATGAATATTCATCACCAATTACTATAAAATCATAATTTGTTATTGTCATAAGATGTTGCAGTCATTCCATTCTTCCCTCTCATAATCTATTCTTTTTTTCTACTACATAAATCCACATGTCTCTTTAAATAAGAGGTTTCACCTTTTGAATTCCCGGCCCACATCTTCTTACAAAACTTACATTTGGCTTTTTCTACTTTATCCATTGATCTAGTTTTATTAAAGTAATTCCAAACTTGACTTTTTAGTTGACCTAGACTTCTATCTTCAATTGTTACAAGATTAGAAGTTTGTACTTCTGTCTACTGTACCAAATTGCAGCTCTTCATTAAAGGAATAAACTCATTCATCTGAAATAGTTAACATATAAATATATTTATTATTCATAATCATAATTGATAATTCATAAATGTGGGAGAGAATACGAGCACATAAATCATCATCATAGATTTAAATTTTATCAATTATTAAAAACTTACAAGGTCATATACATGAGAACATAATTCATAATAATTGATTCAAAGTTTATTAATTGTCAATAACTTATATGGTCACTTGCACACTTTTCTATATGACTGTCTAAGATCATGTCACACAATGTACAGGCATGTATGTGTTTTCATGAACTTACATGATCACATACACAGGCATATATGTGACCATGTAAGTCACTGTAATTTTTCCCCATACTTACACAGTCACATACACGAACATGTATGCGATCATGTATGTAACTTAATCATACTTGCACGGTCATATTCACAGGCATGTATATGATTGTATAAGTTTTGGAAACTCACAATCACTTACATGATCATATACAAAGGAGTGTATATGATCATTTAAGTTCTAAAAACTCACAATCACTTACACGATCATATACACACCCATATATATGATCATGTAAGTTCCCAAACACATGCCCCAAATGGCAACAATCTTGGCAATTCTAGTACTTCACATATTCAATCTTCAATCTAAACATTCAGGAACTTTACCTTAGTGGGTGGGTGGTGACAAAGCAAAAAAAGACGGTGGCAAGGAAACATGATAGTAGGTGACATAACACAATGAAGGGATACTAAAGAGAGTCTGAAGGAGCAATTCGAGGGAGTGCAAAGATGTAAGGCCCCAAAATATGCCCTAGTTGAAATGATGCATCATCATGAAAGTGCATGTGAGATAGGAGTTAAAATTGTTCTATGATTTGAATTTGAAAGGTATATGACTTAAATTTTGGTATTGATGGACTATAGTTAGTAAATTGGGATTAATTGATACCATTAGAGAATTTAGGTATTTAAATATATATTTGGACTAGGAAAATTGTCAAGTGGCAAGTGAGCTATATGCATGAAAATTAGAATGATTAAGCCTATGAGTTATTGACATTTGGCGTAGCTAATGTATTGACATTTGGCACCATTGATTGAGTGACAAGTGGACCAATCTTGGAGTGACATGTGGCCTAATCATTTAATGACACATGGCAGCATTCATTAAGCAACACATGGCCTAATAGATGTGTGACTTATGGCAGCTTAAAAGGGGGGTACAAGTGTGACCAATGTTTTGGTAACATGTGCTCCTCTAAGATTAGGACACCTAGCAACTTAGGTGTCTTACTAGAAATTTCTGTAGCTTTAATTGAAGCACCACCACCGAAACTCTTCCCCTCACTTAACTCTGAATTTTGCTTCAATTTCACTTAGAATTCTTGCAAAATATTGCATCAAGAAAGTAGAGAATGTGATCTTCTATGCTGTTGTCTTCTTGGCCACCTTGATTTGGAATTGTGTTTGCTTGCTTGGAAGACTAGTTTGGCTTGTTTTCTTTTTGGAGTTGGAATTCCAAAATTAAAGATATAAGGGAATAATAAACTTGATATTAGGCTAGAATATGTACTGGTTGATGCTTTAAGTGGATAATATGTGTACTGAACTAATAATTGAGGTTAAAAACTTGATACTTGCTGGATACTTGTTAGAAGGGGTGGTTCCACTGAATAGGTATCGGTATATTA
>JAOSBN010000179.1:43680816-43698304 GCA_027563595.1 Erythroxylum suave
TTGAAAATTAATGAAGATGTCAAGTTGAACAAAATGGAATAAAGTGGTATGTGTTGCAATATGTTCCTTGTATGAGAGTTTTGAAAAGAACCCTTTTTGTTTTAAAACTATAAGTCCTAGACGTGGGTAAATAGGCATGCCCAGAAGGGTCTGCACCTGCTCCTATGACACTTTGGTGTCTCCTGTTTCTGACACTTCGGTGTCTCCTGTTACTGACACTTTGGTGTCTCCTATTATTGAGACATAAGTCTCTCCTATTCTGTGATACTGATCATGGTATCTCCTGCATTAGTCTCGTTACCTACTTCTGTATAAAGGATTATCAAAATAACTTGTTTTGTATTGTGTTATATGCTCTGTTTTGTTATGAGATTTATGGTATTTTGGTTCGCTTTGATAATGGATGAGTAAATACTGTTTATTATCTGATGTGATTTTGGAATATGTGAATGTTTGGATGACTATGCGAAACAGTTGTCAACTTATGTCCTGTTTAGTTTATTCCCCACTAAGCTAATGCTTAGCATGGTGGTTTTATCCCCGTGTAGGTTCTGATAAGAAGACTTGAGATTGGGACAAAGATAGCCGCAGTGGCCACAAAAAATGTGTTTTGTTTTGGGAATGTATGTTTGGGTTGTATGTAATAGTATGAGACATGATGTATTTTGTTAAAAGTTTGTAAATATTGTAAAAATTTTAAATCAGGATGGTGTTGTAATTGAAGCAAGTATCGAACAAATTCAGTGTGCTAGTTAAATTTTATTTAAAGTTGACTGTGCATGAAAAAGAAATAATTGGTTGTTTGAATTATGGTAACGCTTTGTATTGTTTCGATATGTTTAAGTCTCATCTTAGGTAACATCCGCATATCCTTCTAGGAGATATTTGGGTGTTACAAAAGAGACGGCATGATGAAGGGGTAATAATAATGAACCGATGCCTGATCTGAGAGAGAAAAAAGAGAGTGATGGTCCAGGGAAGGAAGAAGACAGAGAAGAAGGTAGAGGAAAATTTTAAGTTTTAACCTACAATAAAACAACATCATTTTAAACCATGAAAAACAAAAAAAAATCTCGAAATGATGTCATTTTACTTCTAAAAGAAAACAATATCATTTTAGTGTAATTTTTGTCGAGCCTCAAATTGGCCTCAAGATCAAAAAAATTGAGATTTTTAGACCCGAGGCTCAAGCAACTCAGCCCTAGCCTATTATCCTCGAGGCAGGCAAGGCTAGGCTATGGCCCAAATCTCATCTCTAGTTTTAGCTTCCTCATCAATTGATAATTCTTGCATCTAATCACAATGGATTCTCAATTGACCTTAACCACTTCTCCAAATCTCACTATAGTTGAAGGTAGTTGAAGAATATAAGTAGAGCTCCAAAACTTATGTAAGAATTGAAATTAAGGACTTCTATTAATGAATGGTTTGAAGACAACTGTTGGCCAAAACTTGCATAGTAATTTGGGAAGAACACACCCATTAAATTTTGATAAGTACCTTATATAATTTTTTCCTATTGAGCCAACTTCCTTACTACTTGTTGCTCCATACGACAAAAAGTCTCTAACTTACCTTAAATCTGATACCTTTAATTGGTTTACAACCTGATATAATTCACTTCCAAGTCTCCCAAAATTAACTTTAGCTTCTTTTGTTTCCAAGGGATTCATAATACAATTTAAGTCCTTTACTAAGATTCAAGTATTGGTCATGGCTTTGTAAATCCCTTTTAAAGTCATTACATAATTTTATTATCTGAAATTATAAATTAATAGCATAAATGAATGAAATATTAATGAGATTGGAGGACCATATCAAGTTGGAAGTAAGATGGAAGTGCTAATCCAAATAGAAGATATTAGAGACCTACATAAAATACATATTGTATATTATCACCATCCTCCCATTATAGTGTTGTAAATGGTTTAAGACAATCCTTGTTGTGCTCCTTAAATGTTGAAACTATCCTCCATTTTAGTGGTGTTTATTTTTATTTTTAAAAACCTTAGCATCAAAGACTTTTTCTCCAAAACTAGATCCTTGATACCCTATTTTTCCAAAGGATTGTTCATCCCTATAATATTCTAAATAAAAAAAGACATAGGACTAAAACATGGGATTAGTCCTCTAGGAGTCTAGCCCTCCCCTTCCACTTAGTGGACCTTTTCCTTAAAGATGAACCTACCTTTATAAATCCCTTTCCTTTACTAGCGATTAAGTCATCTAAATCCTAAACCTTTTGTAAATCTAATTCCTCTTACTTTCCTTCTCCTTCCTCTAAGATAGTCATTTCCTTTCCCATATTCTCATTTACTGGGACAAGTGATTCACTTTATACTCCATCCTGGATCACTATAGAATCTAGTTAAAAAATATGTGCAACTTTAGACTTATCTAAGTTGTTTAACTCACATATTGATCCTTTTGTCACCTTAGACTATTCCTGCATAAAATTAGTCTAAGTTGGCATCTACAATTCTATCCTTGAGAGCTTCAAAAGTTCATTATAAATTATAGACTTGAACCTTCTTCTTGTAAGTCTCTAGCTTTTGTTTTATTCTGGAAGCTTCTGGTTGTACGAGAAAGGGATTTTTGCTCTAACCATATCGCCACATTCATCTAACTTTATGTTAGGCACTAACACATATCCTTGCATAACACAACCTACTCATCATAAAGGTTTGGGTATCTAGGCATAATGGTTTACCTAATGAACTAGTAATATACCATATAGCCTTTTCACTATCTAATACTTTAGAGGGACATTATGGAAGCTTATACACAATATAATTGCTTTGGTTTTGTCACCATCGTATTCTAGTTTTGGCCTCCATTTTTAGATAAACGTAGTTTACCCCTATGTGACATAGATTCTGCTCTAAAATCATCATTAACTCTTAGTCATTAAAGAACTTGAATAACAATATATTTTGCTCTATTAACATGGTTTTTTCCACCCCTTTTTTTTCCTAGTTCACTACTGTGCAAGTCTGAACTTATAGGAAAAAGGGTATTTTTCCAAAAAGAAAGCCAACAATTGTAGAGGACTAGCTAAGCCAATATCTCTACTTAAAGTACCTCTATTAAAGGAGAAGCCACACCATTAACTAGTAAATTATGATTGCAAGTGAGCTTACCTTTTGAAAAGTGAGCAACTACTTTATTTCTCCAAGATTCTAAAGTTTTTGTGCTTGTACTCTTTCCTAATTTCAAATTTCCATTGCCTTGATAAGTAGGAGTGACTTAATTGGTTTCAACTCCTTACTTAAGGCTCTCCTTTGTACGAGGTCTTGAGTTCGAGTCACCAAAAAGAGGGAGAGGGGGGGATTTTTCCTATTGATGGTCCTCTAGTCTTCTGGGCATGTTCTTTGGTCGAATCAATTACGAACGTCTCTCTTCCAGCGGCATTGTAGGAGTTGGAACTACTAGGGAACCTAAAGCTGATGGGAACATGATGCTAAGCAAAGCCAGTGATCAATCATCAGCTAACCAATCAATATGTGACGACTCATTGTGCGCAGAAGTATACAAGCTACATAGGAACCTAAGGGATCTTAGGGTTCTAGATTCACCTCCTCTAGGGCTCTTGAGATGGGATCTTAGGGGCTTAAGATTAGTCCAGCAAGACTAGGATACCTAATGTATAACCAAAAAATGTATGCTCTAAAGTTACTGTTCATCAACCATCTGGAATTACTATTACGGAGTGATAGCTTTCTTCCCAAATTTCGCAAGCAACTAGTACACAATATTCAATCACAGCAATGCTCGCAACAATGCTCACAACGTCATCAGACACAGATCATGTGGCTTGTGCGGCTGACGGCATTGATGCTCACCCAACAAAGAAGGTTCGAATTCGCCAACGAGATGAAGACCCACTACCAAAATTGAACCAGTCCTATAGTGCGGCGGTGCTCGAAGGCAATGTACACGTACCTGTGCTAGAGCATACCCCATAGCCACATGAAGAACCAATAGAATTTGAGGAAGGAGATATACGAATTCTGTAAAACGAGTCGAGGTCAGGTATTACTCTATCTCAGCAATTTAAAGTTAAACTCGATCAGCAATGGGAAAACGCAGCAATCATCAAGCTTGTTGGACGACGTATTGGATACCCAATGTTGAGCCAGCGGATCCAATCTCTGTGGCAATCTCATGGACCTATAAAGATTATTGACCTCGATTATGAATTTTTTCTGATTAAGTTCGTTGAAGAGGAGGATTACCTGAAGGCTCTCACCAGAGGACCGTGGGTAATTTTCAGTCACGCCCTATCCGTCCAACGCTGGCGACCCTCATTTCGACCCTCACAAGGTATTGTTTCTCAAGTGGTGGTGTGGGTAAGGTTCCCTGAGCTCCCTATAGCCTGCTACTACCCACGGATTCTCTCGGCTTTAGGTAACTTGATAGGACAGACCGTTCAGATAGATGAAGCAACATTGTCGACACAAAGAGGAAAATACGCCCTAGTAGCAATCGATATCGACTTGAGCCTCCCGTTGTGCCCATCCATTGAACTCGACGGTGAACATATCAAGGTCGCCTATAAAGGCCTGACGCAAATTTGTTTCAAATGCGAAATGGTAGGGCACGACACCAGAAGGTTTAAGGACAATCAGACTCAACCCGCACCATCTTCTTCTCCGTCGATCCAAACCGCCGCCGGCGTACAGGAAGCGGTACTGCCTCTGGGCAGTGAGGCACTAACCACACAATCAAGCACTGACAAAGCTTCAGTCTTTGGTGAGTGGATCAAGGTTTAACGGGCGTCTGGTCGCCAGAAAAAAGCCGTTACCTACTCTGCAACCCGCACCTACCACCAACGGCTCTCAACGGTCATGAGGCTCCAAATACGTTGTCTTGTTAGATCAATTCACGCAGGAACCAAACGACCCTCCCACGACCCAGAACTAGGACCTCACAAAGCTTCCAGAGACGGGATTCACTCTACAACTGGATATGTTAGTTATAGAAGCTATGAAGACCAAACGCACAACTCCATCGTCGTTTCAAGGCAACAAGAGAAGCTTCACTGGGTCGCACAAATCAAAGGGCAAGAGCCCACTTGGCAAGGCCTTTGGTGGCCTAGACCCCCCAAAAGGCATGGGCCCATTCTCTTTAGCCCCTATTCCGACCCAACCCACGCCTAAAACCCAACTCACAATCATCACGATCTCGAACCACCACACGATATTGTGTAATAATCCTGAACTTGAGAGCGGCTCGGTGTCCGAGGGTGATACTAGTCAACATATGGAAGGCATAGAGACTAGTGTCAGGCCGCGGAAACCTGAGGGACCCAACCTCACATTAACCCCATCCGAGCCCCTGGAAGCTATGTCCGTCGAGACAAGTCTAGAGGACCAATCGAGGGAGCCTAACGATGCATATGTGTCAATTGAACAGGAGACCGATGGCCATCATCCGGAAGTACCGGAAGGGGCGGGTAAGACTTCGGGATCATAGGCCTCTCGTTATTCTGACATTATTCATATGTCAATCATTACATAGAATTGTCAAGGGCCGAGGGGGTACATTTTCATACGATCTTGAGGAATTATCTCCACAAATATCGACCTGGCATTTTGGTGCTGGTCGAAACCAACGTTAGTGGTAACCGAGCACAGACAGTTATTCGCAAACTGGGTTTTGATTATTTGGCTACTTTGGCATAAAGAGTTTGACGTTTCGGTCGAGCTAGCTCATAAGCAATTTATCCACACTAAGATTATGCATGGTTCTCACATCTTCACTTTTACAACAGTTTACGTCAGCCCACAAAGGCCCAACCAACAAGCCCTCTGGCATCTCCTGCGGGGGATCAGTTGCTCAATGCACTATCCGTGGATTGTTGGAGGGGATTTCAACACTAAATTACATATTGAAGATAAACGGGGCGGTTCCCCGAATACGCCAGTGATTAATAAAGATTTTCAAGACTGGGTCCACGATTGCGATCTACATGATTTGGGATACATCGGATCGCGGTTTACTTGGAGGCACGGTACTTTGTAAGCTCAATTAGATCGAGTCTTTGGCTCTACGGCTTGGAGCAAATTGTTCCGGCATACCGTTGACCACCACTTACCCTTCTTGGGCTCCAACCACCGACCAATGCTAGTTCGTTTTCTACGGCCTCCCAAGCCTATCACTAGGTCCCCGCCATTTCAGTTCCAATCTGTATGGATAGCTCATTACGATTTTCCCAGGGTAGTCGCCACTAATTGGCTTCCAGATGAACCATCATTTTCCAAATCCTTAAACACGTTCTCCAGCCACCTCGCTCATTGGAATAGATCCGTCTTTGGAAACATCTTCCATCATAAGAAACGCTTATTAGCTCGATTAGAAGGCATCCAGCGTGTCCTGTCATCTGAAGACTCGGACTCCCTTTTGGCACTGGAAGACGAGATGAGTGGTGAACTTCTTCAGGTGTTTTGCGAGGAAGAACTCTTGTGGCATCAAAAAGCAAGGTGTGACTGGCTATCCCAAGGAGATCGAAATACCAAATACTACCACGTAGTCACTCTGACCAAATAGAAGAAGCTACAGGTAGAGCAATTAACAGATTCTACTGGCAATGTGATCAACGACGAACAACAATTGCGGCTAATGGCAAAAACTCATTTTGCTCAAGTGTATACCGCCGACAAAGTTCAACCTTCTCACTTGCAGTGCTCAGTGACCTTTCCTAGACTAACATTGTAGCAGATCCAGGATATCGGAAAACCAGTCCTTGCCACCGAAATCAAAATAGTCATTTTCAGAATGAATCCAAACAAAGCCTTGGGCGTGGATAGGTTTACGGCACTATTTTTCCAAATGCAATGGGCTACAGTTAGCCCGGCAGTGGTGACCTTTATTCAGAAGATGTTCCGTAATGAAGCATGGGACCACGATCTGAACAAAACTCTGCTAGTCCTAATTCCCAAAGTTTCGTCTCCTAAGTACGTTACTCAATTCAAGCCTATTAGTCTCTGCTCTGTTATTTATAAGACAATATCCAAGGTTATCGTCAACCGCTTAAAGCCTCACCTCGACAACTTAGTGGCAAACACCCAGTGTAGCTTCATCCCTGGCCGACAAATAACCGATAATATTATTATTGCCTAGGAGCTCATTCATTCGATGCGATGGAAAAAAGGCAAGATTGGGTTTTTTGCCCTCAAAGTCAACCTGGAAAAAGCATATGATCGACTAAATTGGCACTTTATTCACGACATTCTACAAGAAATCTGCATTCCATCTGAGCTCCTGGAAGTCATAATGAAGTGTGTATCCACGGTCACGATGCAAGTTGCTTGGAACGGCATCCCTTCGAAACCGTTTAATTCATGAAGGGGCATTAGGCAGGGTGATCCCCTACCGCCTTACTTATTTATTCTCTGCATGGAACGGTTAGGTCATCTTATCTCTCAGGCAGTCAGACAAAACCGATGGAGACCTTTTAAGTGGGGTAGGACAGGGCCTCCCATCTCCCACCTTTTTTTTGCTAACGATCTAGTTCTGTTTGGCGAAGCTATAGAGGTGCAAGTGATGGAGGTGTCGAGAATATTGTAGGAATTTACCGTAGTGTCTGGGCAGAAGATGAATCATAATAAGACCTGAATTTATTTATCTAAGAACATTTCTCCGGTAACAAAGTCTAGGCTTAGCCACCTGCTACAGATCCAATGCATGGAGAATCTAGGGAAATACCTAGGTGTGCCGCTGTTACATGACCAAACTACGAGAAATACCTACCAGTACATCCTTGACTGTGCAAAACAGAAACTAGAGAGTTGGCGACCACAGGGGTTATCCTTGGCAGGCCGGGTGATGTTAACCCAATCAGTCATCTCTTCCCTTCCCATATATGCAATGCAAATGTTCAGGTTGCCACGGAAACTTTGTGATGACCTGGAACAGATAATGCGCTCATTCATTTGGGGTTATTTCGAGGATCAACGGAAAATCTATCTAGTGAATTGGGAAGCAGTTTGTCGTCCCCAAAAAGAAGGGGGGCGAAAAGGATAAGAGCCACCATTGATGCCCTTCTAACAAAGCTGGGTTGGGAACTCCTAACCAAACCCTCAGCCCTTTGGGTTCAAGTCCTTCGAACCAAATATCGGCTCGATTGTAGGCATATCCCCCCACGTCTGCCTCTGCAAAGGGCATCACCCACCTGGCGAGGGATTTCAGCTACATGGCAGTACGTATACCAAGGCATCCAGTGAAGATTAGGCAATGGCCAACGAGCACAGTTTTGGCTTGACCATTTGATAGCCAATTGGGGACCACTTATCAAGGAAGTAACATACCCCCTCCCTGAAGCGCTATTGCAAACTACTGTTACAGAATATGTGAATGAGGATGGCACTTGGGCATGGGAACTGTTCAGATAGTTTCTCTCGCCCTTTATTTGTAGGACTATTGAACAAATGTGTCCTCCTTCCACGGAGAGGGGCGAGGACAAGTTAATTTGGGGTCCAACCCCTACTCAAGAATTCACAGTTGCTTCCACCTATGATTTAGTTACGCATTTAGAACTGAGATCCCAGAATTGTATATGGCAAGCTATTTGGAAATGGGCAAGGCCGCATCGAATCCGTTCCTTTTTGTGGCTTCTGGCCAAAAGAAAATTGCTGACTAACTCCCAGAGAGTTGCTTGCCATCTAACACCAGACAACAGTTGTCAATACTGTGGACAGGAAGAAACTACCTTACACGTTATGAGGGAGTGCCCCAGGGTGACAGCTTTTTGGCATAAGTTTCACCTTAACGAGATAACACCCAACTTCTTTCAGTAGGAAGAGGACCAATAGCTGTACAGCAACCTTACTCTCTACGACATGTGCATATCGGGGTTTGGGCCATAATTTTTGGTACAGCTTGCTGGTACCTATGGCAATAGAAGAACAAGTGTCTGTTTGAAGATGATTTTGTTTGGCCGGTAGAGGGCCATCGCATAGTGTTTGACTATGTGAGTTGGATCCGCAAAGCACAAGAGGTGATCGGCAGAGTCATACATCCAATGGGACTACTGGACTTAGTTCACCAGGATCGATAAGGAGCGTTGTATCGACGCAGGATGGATTTTCCTTTGAAATCGCTGTGTTTTATTTCCTTTGTAAACAAAAAAAAAAATTATTGCCTTGACTAAAGTTGGAAATTCTTTCTCTATTGGACTTCTTTTTGTTGCTTACATAATTGAAGTTATCTCAATTTGAGTACCTATGAAGGAATCCACGCTCTTTGTATCCTCATGCATCCCATATGGTCTCCGGCCACCCTTCGGTGGTATTTCCATTGGGTTTAACCCAAAAAGTAGTCCGATGACTCTCAAACTATGATAACTAAAAGTAGTAAAACATATCTTTCAAAAAAAAAAGTAATAAAACATTCCGGTAAAATAGTCAATTTTATAGTGAGATTCTCTCTCGTCCGACGTTCTTAAAGATTATCAATATTAATTAAAGGCAACATTTACTTTCTAAAGTGGCTGCTACCGGCAAGCTTGTTGTGCTTCAAACTTTTCTCTCCTTTGTAGAATAATAAAATACTATCTTCCCTGAAATGACTGCAGTAGAATTTCTTGAGTAATCATACTATGGAATATGTGGAAGAAGATCAGAATTGTATTTCCTAAAAAACTAAGTTCAATACAGAGAAAAAGTGCTACTATAACTAATTAATTCTCTACGTTTTTTTCTTTTCTAGTTAATATTCTGCCACATGTCCGTTAATATGACCACAAGCAATCTTCTTCTGATATCGGTAGGTGCTTCTGACTCATTGTATGTTTTTCTAGTTGATCTATTTAAGATTACTAACAGTCTAGACTTATTAGCCCGACCACTTAATGTATTTTTATTGTCATTATCATCAGTCGCATCGGGCTTTTATTATTCCCTTCCTAGTGTATCAAGGAATATGGCATTTAAGTTGTGATGTGAGAGAATAGCAAGCAGCTACTTTTATAGTAGATAGTTCTTCAAATTTAGCGTAGGAGTTTATATTAATACGAAGTAAACTCTTATTCATGTCTTTCATAATGAAAATACAATTTTGAATTTTCAGCTTATAGTGTTATTACAGTCAAGGTGATGATTAGAGATCATCGTTTTTTTCTTGGCGTTCCGTCCAAATCAACCCTTAATGTCCACAGCTTTTGGTGGAGTTTGCTAAATTTTCTTGGCATTAAGCGATGGTGCTGTGATATTCACATTGATTGTGGTAAGTGACCAGTACCCGCGAAATTCATGGTCCTACTCCTACTCAAAACACGCTGTAATGGGAACAGCTAGAAGTCATGACAAGTTGGTTCTTTGATGTTGAAATTAAAGCCAACATAACGACTGTAGGCCGTAGTAAGTAGTAACGTCCCAATTATTTGTTTGACCAATTATTCTGGTTATTCATTTATATCTTTTCCGTGCTAATTGGTTTGGATATTTTGGTCAATTATTAATACGCCATTAATTTTTTTTGTCAATTGCACTTTTTATAATTATGATTACAATTTGCTTTGTGATTGTAATTATCATTTTTCGTATTTATATAATAAATCGTAATTATGAAGTGTCCATTAAATTCTTTCCAAAAAGCGTGGTTTCAAATAAAAAGCATCCAGAGTTGCACCACTTCAAGTTGGGTCACATCTCACACCTATCAACCAGCCCAAACCCTCCCCAAGATCAGGTGGGTAGTGGAGCGAGCTACTTTTAGCTTTGGAACGTTATAACTGTCAAGTGTAGGTGAATGACAAAAATGGCCACCATAAAATCACATGTAATGTAAAATGGATGGTCCCTCATTAAGAGTCCTGCTTCAGTTTCTAATCACAAAACAAGCTTCAGACAACAGAGGAGAGCATTGCAGTTGTCCCCATCTCCTTGGAATTTTTAGCTTCTTGGTTCCACATTGATGCAAGCAACTCGTGGTGGAATATCTGAGGTTGCAACTCAATCTAATCCTTTTATGCTACAGTTGATGCTTTGTACACCTCGCCCACCCATAGCGCGATTATTTCTTGAAAGTAAAGGAATTTTGTTATGTCATTTCAAGTCTCATTAAAAAGAAGATAAATATTTTTCTATTTTTAACATACCAGGCCCTCACTGAATAAAATTTTTAGATAGCTCCCATCTAAACCATTTTATCACTAAAACGAAAATGTTATAGGTTTATATTTGTCTATATGTTTATATTCAAACCAAGTACAGTACTTCTTTTCCTAATTATTGTTTAAACTCTTATTGAAGAAAAAGATAGAGAAGATACTCGGACTTTAAGCTCTTCCTGATTATAAAAATGCTATGGGTTAATTTTAGTCCACAGTAAGAACTCGTTGTATAATTTTTTGACCTATTTAATTAATGGCATGTCTAGGAGTAATAATTTATCGCCATGAGGTATCCTCGTCCTCGTACAGGTCCCTCGACAGAACATGGTATACAGCAATGTCTCATAAATCCATTTGGCGAGAATCATGAAGACTTGGAAACTAAAAGACCTCAGTCACATGATGTTCTTATTATATTGGCCATGGTGTTTGTAACATAAACCATTGTAACCGAACCTTTTTCTAATGATCATTCCAATACTACAGCCGTTCAGTAATTAAATATGCAATTGTCTAAGGGGAATCTTAGTTGAATATTTATCTATCTACATGGTTTTTGACAATGCACATACATATTATTTGTAATAATAAACAGATCCTATTAATCTAATTTGTTAATAGATCTCTACCCGTTAAGAAAATATTGTTAATACGTTTTGTCTCCTGTAGTGAAGGCCAAATCACGCACTTTAATGATCAACTATTCATACTGATTGCCCAGCTGTATCCGAACTTTATATTCTAGTCATGTAGGCTGTAGCTACTCAATATTTTGTTTCATTGACTACATGAAGCAACCACCCTTGTAGATTAAATGAATTCTTTACCTTAGAGATTCGACAACTATTTTTTAAAAACGAAGCATTTGAGAGGTTATTAAAATAAGATTTTTTTTTTAATTATTAAGGGCTTAGTCTAATGAGTCATGAAGTAATAACAGTGCAATTGACGGATTTTCGTCACTAACCACTATTCAACTTTCATGAAGATTTGCACGACGTAGAACTTTAGATTACTTGATCCAGTAAAACTTATGGACTTTATTGCTAATGTTTATTATTACTTCCACTCCTTTTCCTTTTCATTATAACAACTAACCTTGTTCTTTCAACATTTGAGTTGCACCTCATATTTAACTACTAATTAGATTCCAATCCCTTAATTTACTTAATTATTTTCATCAATCGACACATTTCACATGATTAATTAAAAAGGGCTAACTGCCAACTAATCTAAGTTTAGGCTTGAATAGCATGAAGTAAGACATTACATGATCATGTTGGAATCACTTCAAAATTCAAAGTGTCCATGCTGAGCAATTCATATATCGTTTCGCAGTCACTTGTCTAAAGCTGGGGCCAGCTGTCAACTAATCTAAGCTTAGGCTTGAATAGCATGAAGTAAGACATTACATCATCATATTGGAATCACTTGAAAATTCATATACAGTTTCGCACTCGCCTGCCTAAAGCTGCCTCCCAAAGTAATTTATATCAATCATAACTAGTTCGTGACTTCTTTCGAAAAAGTTAAGCCCACGCGCCAAATATTTCGTCACATTCAATTTCTTTCACCAGACATAGGCATGTTGCAAAATTGTCTATGTAGGCGACATCAATCAAGTAAGGCATTTTGCAGTTTCAACTTTCAAGCCCTGTTAGTTACTTAAAACTCGATTAAATCGTATATCTTAATAAATGGAAAAAACGAAGCTAAGGTGATTACGAAATAGGACAACAAATTAAGGTCAAGCTTGCACTCAGCAATTATTGTGCTAGTTAGCTAGCAAGTGAAATCCTTTGTTATGGTTACAATGTTTTAACTTTGTAATATTTAATTTTGTCCATATATTTATATAAACTTTATATAAATATTTGGATGAAATTTAATAAAATAAATAAAAATATTATAATTAAAATAGAGTATCTATTCCCAATTAGCTAGCTCAATTTATTTGAAGGTGGGCGGTGATTAGCGGGCCCGATTTGCAGGAAAAGTCTACTGCTTGAGGTTATCTTATATTTAAAGGAAAAGTACAGAAAAATGATAAACTTTTTTTTATTTTTAAAGAAAATTTAACTATGTTTTATAAGTAAATATTTATTAAAAATAAATAATCTTAACATTAAAATGAAAAAAAATTCTAGTAACTTATTAGTCCCAAACATTAGTTATTATTATACTCAGAATAATCTATCGTTTTTTGGGTTAGAAAAAGAACATTTGTCAATAATGAAAACATGGATATTGAGAAATGGAATGTTGTGTTCGACTTCTGTAAGATTAAGTGATGAATATAAATTATGAAAAATAAATAATTTAGTTATATTTCTAGAAATATTGTACAACACAATAATATAATTAATTATCTTAGAATACTATAAAGAATAAAGAAAATTCAACGTAATTAAGATTGTGGAAAGTAATTCAAAGACACGTGAGGTTGAATTAAGGAACACCTAACGTAGCTCTTTAAGAGCACGTGCGAAGTTGTGCAGTTTGGACTTTGGAGTTCCGACTAATAAAACTCCAAAGTCTAAACTTCTTTTTCCTTTGCATAAAACAAACATTGTTTTAAATTGCAAATGGATCTACAGGATACGGCGACAGCCACGTAAGATGTGACTTCTATTTTGTCTTTGTCACCAAAAAGGTTACTACTAAATCATATCATCGTCGTTAACATTAAAACCCAATTTAAATCTCGCTAAATTGTGAAATTTGAAAAAAAAAAAAAAGACTTTACCTTTACATTTACATAGTAGAGAAGCTCTGCTAAACCAAGTACAATGTGTCATAAACATTTTACAATAAAAATGAATGTTTATACAAATTTAATAAATAAAATAAAATAGATAAATAAATCAAAAAAACATAAAAGGTGGAATTATAATATCTCAATGATATGCAAGGTTTTAGTACCAGGAAACGGTTTAATTTAAAATTCTAAATCTTCAAATAAAGTTAAAAATTAGATCAATATATTCTTCTATCTGTCATTTCTTTTAAGAACAGTCTCACATAGTTAAAGGTTACTCAAAAATACTTCCCCTTTTGACTCAATCATCACTCACCAACTCCTTTGCAAAAAGCAAAGATAAGACAGACGACAACCCAACCCAAGTCTATTGGGTTTGAATTTGTGATAAAAATACAATGCGAGTACAAGACGTTAATTATGAAAAACTCATAGGTTAGCAAATATAGACAAACGTAATTATGCACGTGCCGTTTGATTTCTTTTTCCTATTTCCTTACGTATTACGTTCAAGCAAGTAATCCTTTGAAAAGCAGATTCATTGGAAAGTCAATTTCGGCAGAAAAGAATACAAGTCAAGTACTTTGTTTGATGAAGTTTGAATTATAAACGATTAGGCATCTCCTCTTTACTCTAATTTTCAATATCACGTGAAAGATAAGTGTAGGCAAGTCATAAAAGAAAGGGACCATTATCGAAACAGATGATATCATATTTGTGATAGTATTTCCAAACACCTTTATCGTGTCCCACACGAACAAGGTCTTCTATTACAGCTAATTTTCATTCTTTGTTTAAGGCTCATGGACATATTTAGTTGACATGTAGTTAATGTATACTTCCCATTCGTTTGTATAATCTTTTCAAGAATACTGAAATTAATATGTATGGGTCAATGATGATACATACATATATATTCCCTTTATCCCTAACATTGCAGTAAATAATTGTGTACTAGTTGCGATAACATTATTCTTTATAAGAGCATAATTATTTTGAAAATGGTGAATAAAGTATTATTTTAAAATTGCGATTGACTACAATCAAATTATGCCGTGAATAAGAAAATGAAAGGTGATTCTCAAGCTTTTGGGGTTAAGCAGTGAGTTTAAATATTCATATATGCTGAATTCTTGAGAATAAATGATGTTGATTCACACCCAATCTCCTTTTGTAAACATAAATAATTGGGCAGGCAGATTAAAATATCACACGCAATATATAAATGAGAACATTAGCATCATTGTCGATGAAAATTACTCGGATGAACGGAAAACTCCTGGACATATTCAACCGAAAATACCTGTTCAAGTAGGTCCAAATATTGACACAAACCTGAAAGATACTTAATTATATAAATAAAATTATTACGCGATTGAACTCTATAATTCAGTGGAACTGTAAAAACAAAGATGTTGAATTTTTTTAAATAAAAACAGAGATGTTGAATTCGATCGTATAGGTTCCAGTTTTACTATATATATCTGCTTGCACAATTTCAAATTATTTGCATTGTTTGGTCTCCTAAATTGGTTTCTTTGTTGAAAATTTTAAAGAGGAATTCAGTTTTAAAATTGGAAATATAGTAAGTTACGTTATAAGGAAACGAGATGCTAAAACAAAAGCCCAGAAACGTCAACTCTATAATATTGAAACATAGAGGGTTTTGAGAAATGTTAAATAAGTATATACCTTTTATGCATATTTATTTTATATCTAACAAATAACTTTTTTTGGATCCTAATAACATATGAGAGGGAGTGAATTGTGAATACTTATTTTGTGTTTTCCTTGGAATTAATAAATAAATTACTTATTTTAACAAATAAATATGTTAAATTTGTATATAATAATTATATAACAAATACAATTACAACGGAAAACAGAACAAATTAATTTATAATAATTCAAACAAACAGTCATTGATTTACATTTATATTTCAAATTACATTTTAGAATAACAATGTATTTTTATTATTAGATTATAAATTAATACTCATTTAGTTCAGCAAATTCAAATTTAACAATTTTGAAAAATAATATAAAATTTTGTACACTTACCAAATTTGAGTAACAAAAACAGAAGTATAGAATAGAAAATTATTTCAATAATCAAAATAATTGTAATACTATACGTATAATTAGAGGATATTTTCATAATTAACATGTTTCCCAACAAAAAATCTTTTAAAATACAATTCTTGTGCATCAGCCTGCGTGCATACATAGGTAAGAGCCAGTGAAGGTGGAAGGACCTGCGAACCTTTGGCGTCAAGACTCCAAAATATCTAATCCGTTTGGCCCTTGGCTGCCTTAGATTGACAACTTGTCTCCACCTTTGTTATGACTGACGATGGCTGGCCTGTAATCTTTATTTTATGTATATTTGCTTCCTATGGAATCAGCTGGCAGGTATGGTGAATCTTGGAGCATCTGAGCATGACAGATTAGCTTTTCCTTCGGCACAAAAAAATGGCAGCCCTCCGTTTTTGTCGGGAACAGTAATAAACAAAGTTAAATATACAGCACAGAGAACGACCTACGCCTACCTAACCACTCAACTGGGAGTCTACCATTAGCATTGGAAGCAAGTTGCGCCGTGGTGATTGAAGTACAGCTAAGCCTTCTTCTGGATTATCTGCATAGATCATTAATTTATCTTAAATTTGGTGCACAAATTTTTAAGATCATGTTAGTGAAGGAAGTTCTCTTTTTCTGTTTTTTTTTTTAAATTTAAATTAGTCAATATGTCAATTGGGTCAAAGAAAGATCCAAAAAACTTGGTAACCATTAATTTTCCTTACCGACTGAACCAAACTAGTCGTTGCGATCCAACAAACCAGGATTTCAGGAGACAAGAAAGCTTTACTACTCTGGGGTCCACTGCCAAGATTTTTACCATGACAGGCAGGCAGTTGGCAGAAGCTCCAGAGTGTATACATTATATGTGTTTTTACTCGAAAAAAAGGGACCTTTTTGATAGAGAAAGAAGATAAAAGACTCTGTTGTAACAAAAGAAAATCAATCAAATGCGCTTCAAAATTATTTTGTGCAATTAAGAATTGATTTTCTTTCCTTTTATGTACAAGAAAATGCATTTTAATCTTGAATCTAAGTCTATAAATCCAAACACAAAGCATATATATATATATATATATCCATTTCTTATTTGAATTACAATGGAGGGTGAGGAAATAATCTGTTACCGTGTGGTGGCCCCTCGATATAGCAAAGTTATAAGCTGAAACTATCACTAAAGTATGATAAGATTAGAATAAAATTTTATTATTTAATTTAAAGTTAGGTTTAGTGGCCTCTTCTATAAAAAGAACAAACAAAACTTTTGTAACTTTGAGTCAAAAGAATAAAATCATACAACTGGCCAACAAGTTTGATTATGCTGCTTAGATTTTAATTAATTTAATCTCATATTTTTTGTGACTACCTCTTTGTCATGTACGTTCGGATACAAGGCTTGACATTACGTTTATGTCTTGAATAGTTTGTGGTTCAGTCGGGTCTGGTTAGGGCTGGGCGATGCCGCTGTGATCCATGGGTCAGTCAGCTGCGGCGATGGACGTACCTGCAAGACAGCAAAGGCACGCCGGGAATAGATT
>JAOSBN010000179.1:43698404-43720175 GCA_027563595.1 Erythroxylum suave
ACTTCATTAAGTGGAGACAAGTTCTGAAAGAACAGAAGAAGAAGAAGCAGGAGAATGAAACTACTAGTGGAAGCAATCGTCAAATTCAATTAGGCACTTAAGGCTATTAGAATTAGTGCACCTTCCAAATTATAGATTAGTGGATTTTCATTTTATTTCTTATTACTGATTGGTGTTATCGAAGTGAAAGTAAAGCTGTATCGGAGAGTGATTGATGAAGAGAACATTCTCTTTACCTTGGAAAGAATTGAAGTCCATGAATATAAAATTAAAAAAGGTAACAGTAATATTAGATTATTATCTCTTCCTTTTTCATTTGAAATGCTTTACTTTAAGGAACCTTAAGCTTGGTGACATCTAATCGCTGCATAAATTATTGGGTTTGCTCCGTCTTCAGAATTGGCCAAAGGTTACCAAGCACCAAAGTAGCCTCCTTTAAGTCATGAAGAAAAGATATGAAAATTTCTCCTAAAGGAAAATGATTTCCTATAGTGATCAAATTTCAATTCAATTGTACCAACAACATTGCTGAATACGATGCTTAAGTTAGTAGTCTTCAAGCAACCACAAAAAATGAAACTATGAAAACTCGTATTATTTGATGCTTTAGCATCAGTAATTTATTAACTAAAAGGAGAATAGAAAGTAAGGGATTCAAAATAATCCCTTACCTAAGTACTTGGAGTGATTAATCTAGGAGTTTGAGGAAATAGGATTTTTCATCTGGGAAGAAAGAAAAATCAATTAATAACTGTAATTGCAACCTGAATACAATTGCAAAGATAGTGGTGTAAAGGAACTCAAATCCTTATAGATTGAATCCAAAGATGAACAAGCATACTTTTTATTTGTTGAGGCTGACAGTAATGGAAACTTAAGGTATTTCAATATAAGGTTTATTCACTTGCAGTAATATATTTCCGGAGTAGAGCAGATGCAGTTGAAAAAAAACACTTGAGGAAGATGGCCATGGATTTCTTCCTAAGTGGTGAAAGTTTTTGGCACACACCCTAGTGAAATAAAATGGTAAAACAAATCCTTTTAGCTAGATATTACAAGTTTACTTTAAAGAGGGACTTCATTCAATACAAGCGAAAATGCCATGCTTTTCAGATATATATTGTTAAACAAAATATGCCAGTAATATCATTACATGATATGGTTGCACCTTGGCCCTTCTTTACGTGGGATTTAACGTTGATTGACTGATTAATACACCAAACTTGAGTGGTAGTCAATTCAATTTAGTAGCCATATATTACTTCAAAAAATGGATTGAAGCAGTTATTTATGCTTACGTTACCTAACAAGTGTTTAAGAAGTTATTGGATAGAGATATCATTTAGATACGGACTATGAAGTAGAATTGTTACGAACATTATGCCGAACCATCTCATATTCAACCTCCTTCTTTAAAAGAGATCTTCAATTTCCTAAATCAATCACCACCCTTTCCCTCAATTAGCCCTAAAAATGTTGAAAGTCTACTACCTTAGAATTCAGTTGAGGAATAGCAGTGGAATAACTCCTGGAAATAGGTCCTAGAGGACTTGATGTCTAATATTGAGCTACATTAATGTCCACCTAAAGACGAAGGAGAAGGAAGGATAATGGCTCTTTATTTGGAGAGGCTAAAGGCGAGAGCTATCAGATAGACCATAGCAGTCGTCGGCTTCTTCTTAAGTAAGTGTCCCTCCTTCCTGATTATGAAGCAATGACACACAAATTCTAGAAAATTAAGGGCTAGGGTACTTATACCTTAGAGATAAAGATAACTACATATTTAAATTCAACTTTGTGACTAAGGTCTTAAATCACAGTCCTTGGAACATCAATAATAAGGCAATGTTTGTTCAAAGGTGGAGGCCTAGCCTAAACCTAAATAAAATACAAGTTGATCACTTCTCAATGTGGGTTAACATGTACGAATTCCACTAGAATATTGGACGACCTCAGATATTAGCTACTTGGCAGTAATATTGACAAACCTATAATCCTTGATGCTACTACAGTTGACGTTAGAAGATTATAGTATGCTAGGGTTTAAATTAAAGTCAGTATTAATCAAGAGCTTCCAAATTCCATCCCCATAATGAAATTAGGAGAGGATAGTGAGTTGGTAATCCTAAGTGTGGAAGTGAACTACTAATGGAAACCTCCAAGGACCTTTATGAAACATTTTAGAGACCTACAAGAAAGGTGTTAGTAGATCATAAAGAATTGACTAATCTAAATATTCTTTTGGGGGATTTGGAGGATAAAAATAAGGAAATGGTTAAAGAAAGTGAAGATGTGAGGAATTGTATGAACAATTTAGCGTTGATAAACCTGAAATTTAATTGGAACTTCTACACTTGGTCAAATAACCAAAATGGAGACTAGCCAATTCAAAAACATTTGGATATATCAGTTGTCAATATATATTGGCTAATAGCTTTTTGATAGATGCATATTTGACTATATTTTTGCAGCTATATTTGATGTATTTTGCCTGATATTTTATATTTTTGTTGTATATTTAGTACTTAATTAGCTCTAAGTGTGTGTACAGAGTATAATTGCCTTTACGAACTTAAAGGTGAAGAATTCAGACGAAAAAAAAGTATAAAACAAAGATTTGACACACGGAAGGGATGCACGGTCATGCATTTGCCAGTGCACATCTCCTAGGTCATGTAGTTTTGAGATATTCAGAGAATTTGGTTATACATGGTTTAATACACAATCGTGTATAAGCCAAAACCCTAGAATCAATATAAAAATGATTTTCAGAGGCAATCAATAAAGGGAGACATGAGGACACTTCAAGAGGCAATTACCTTAAGATCGTTCTCCAGGGGCAATTTTGGTCCAGAGAGAGGGAAAACAATAAGAACTTATTGACAGATCGATCAAAACACAAGATTAGACCTCTGCATCGTAAGAATACTCACTAAAAGACAACCAAGGAGATTTAAAATTATGAACCCATTGTTTTCAATTAGTTTTTCTTTCAGTGTATGTCTGATTTCTTGTTTGATAATGTGCAACTAAACATCATATTTTATGTTAGATGAACTCTATGCTAATAATTTAATATGATTTGATTCTTTTATTAATGCAATTGGTTTAATTCTTATATTATGATCCAATTATGTATGTTATTTATGTTCTAATAGACCCAGGAATGATCATAATCTGATATCATATATAAAGATTGAGAAATCCTATTAATGAATGGATCCATTATAATTGGAAAGAGTTGATTGTAACCCTAGAGATGGGATGACATAAATCTTCCAGATTAGGGTTAAACTTAATAGAGGGATTCACAAACTGGTAAAACAATCCTATAAAATTTAACCTGAGTAATTCGGTTGAAAACCTTATGATTAGTTGTTAGTAGACTTTAGGTCAGCTATTAGCATACCGTAGGAATCACCATAGTCCAATAAATTAATAAAGTGGAGTAATAAAAGATCAATCTATTAAGGTTTAGGGGGATTCCAAACCTAGATCTAATTGTTGATATCAATAATTTTCTAAGCTAATTCTTAATTCTATGTTTAGTATCATTACCCATTTTATTTTACTTCCTTTATTTTTATTTGCTTTTATTAAAAATCAAAATCAATATATAGGCTAGATAATAGGAAAAAGATAATTACTAGTAACCACTATTTTTGTGGGATAGACCCTTACTGACCAGTATTAGCTATTGCTGCACTGTGCACTTGAGATTATTATAATATTAACCGACAAATAAGTCAGTCAAGTTTCTAGCACTAGATACTGATATAAGGAAAGCCTCTATTTTATCCTCTATTTTATTACCCTAGCCATTTTTCTATTTTATTTTTGTTTATTTTTCTTTTATTTCAATTGAGTTTTTGTATTTAATTCTTATTATATTTTATGTAATTTTTTTTATTCATTTAATTTTCTTTTGAAGTTTTCTACTTGATCTTGGATTTGTGGTTTATTGTAGGATTCATGATACACTGTAATAGCCATAACTCATAATGGAAGGATAGAACATACAATACTTTTAAGGGAGCTAGAATGTGTCTTCGCAATACATATCATTGCCTTATGGGAGAGACTAGTGTTCTCACATGTTTTCAAAAGCTTAACTCACATCTAGGCCATATTATGAAATTAGTGGGAGTTATCACTACAATCATGAATGTGGACACTAGCATATATGTGGGAGCAGCTGAACATGTGCAACTAATCTCAAGTTGCACTATATGAGAACAACTATAATTCAAGATGGAGCAATTCTTATGCCTATGGATGGAATGATTACGCTCCAACTGAATACTTACAGCACCAAGCATCTCTAATTAACGAGCCAACTCTGGATGGTACGATGTCTGACTTTATTCAAGAATCAATTATGAGGCATCCGGAAGTAAACACTTGTATACAAAATTTAGTGAATCGAATGGACCAGCTATTGGAGATACTATCTGAAGAGATCCAATAGAGTTTGCCTAGTGATATTGAAACAAACCCTAAAGAATGCAGAGTGACAATCACCCTTAGTAGCAAAAAAAAAGAGTTCCCAGTAGAAGAGGAAGAGGAAGAGGAAGAGGAAGAGGAAGCAAATATCAAAGATAATTAATGGAATATATCATTGAACTTGAAGCTAGCTGAAGCAAAATCAAATAAAGGGTTTCTTCACGTGAATACCTTGAGCATAATGAAGAATACTATTTGAGCCTATTAATGCAGCAGAGTGAAGAAAAGACGATGGTTGGCTTCATGGATGAGGAGGCATTCTAATAAAATGAAGAGGTAAATGTTGCTGCTGTAGAGGGGGATGAAGATATTACAGAAGCATCAGATGTAGAAGAACATGAAGTCTCCATCCAAGAATAGGAAGTAAAGAAGTGGCAAGAGATGATTGAAGAAGATAAGTCAAAAACTTCTTCTATCCAAGAAGAAGAATACGAGTGGACAAAGATGGTTAAGGAATAACTGGAAGAGGAACCAAGTAAGGAAACTATTGATGAGGTGTTAATAATAACCTTAAGTATAGAAGGTTCCTACTTCCTCAAAGACAAATTGTTCGAGTTAGCCAATGATTTAAGGAGTTTCATTATCCCTCGTTTTATTAACATTTTGTCATTTAAAAGGGCATTACTGTAGTTATTTGGCTTTACTAACTTAATACATCATGTCCTTTTAATCATCCTACATCATGTAGCTTGTTTATAGGTTGTGAAACCGCTTTGTAGAGAAAAGGTGGAAGTGAGTAACTGATTATTGATCCAGGATGAAGTTGAACATAAAGGTTATGTCAAGTTCTAACGTTAAATAAGCACTGTATGAGAGGCAATCCATGAATTATGATAAGATTCAGTTTTATTTCATTTTGATTTTATTTTTTGTATTAGTATAGGATTTTATTTCATGTTATCTTTATTTCTTTTGTTTTTTATATCCTTTTCTTTTGTATTTTGTAAGGATCTAGTTCACTATCGAATAGATCTGAAATCAGGAAATCATCACAATCAGGAAAGTACCAAAAAACCTTCTCATGTTTATGTATACTTGTATTATGTACATTAGGGACAATGTATAACTTTAAGTGTGGGGAAGAGTTTAATTTAATGAATTTTTGACGTTTTTTTCAAGCTCATTATAATCTTGATTATCAATTCTATAACAGACATCTTGAATTGGTTAAAATATGTCCACAAATACTATATTTCATTGTTGAATATTGATTTGAATTGGTATGCAAAAGGATGACTGCTAGAATAAAATCAGTTTTCTAAGTCATATTTTTAGTAATCGTTGAGATGATCCAGTTAAATGATATTTCATATTATTTATACACATAATACCCATCTTTTTTCATGAGCAATTGAGCTTAAAAGAGCAAAAATTTTTAAGCTCTTATTATTTTTTCATGTATGTTTTCAATGTGTAGTAGGATGATTCTAGAACTTACTTTTTTGTGCATATTGAGACCATATTTGTTAAATTAGAAGTATTGATATGATGAAGGCACTTAGATTAACAACTTGTTTTTACCTATTTCTTTGATATTTACCATACCTATAAAATTATCCTTTAGGAATAACCAAGTTGATTCTTAGCCTTTTTCAATGATTTAACCCACATATTAACTCTTATCCTATTTTTCTTTGAAGACCTTTTTATTATTTTGAATCGTGAAGGTTATTTGCATTATTTTCTTGTTTGAGACTTAAATTTCTCGAAAGGTTTGTTATTTCTTTAATTGTGGTACTGAATGTTCGAATTATTATATAAGAAAAAGCATAAGAAAAGAAAGAAAAAAGGAGAAAAAGAATAACTATATAGTACCATTAGTTTTGCAGTGAAAGGGCCTATGTGTACTTGTAAACAAGTCTTGTATTGTTTTCTTTTAGTAAATCTACTTCAATTTAACCCTTTTTATTATCCAAATCATACTTTACCTAGGCTCCATTACAATTTTATAAGACCTTTTAATTTTTTTCTAGTTTATACATAAGTGATGGAGATGTGATTTTGTTGCAAGCTTATGGTAATAGTTCTACTATGCATTGATTGAGAGTTTTAATGCTTTTCATACTAAACACTTGAGTGCACTGAGTGAAATCTCGAAGAGGGTGTGAAGATATATGCTTTTGATTTCAATGTGATCGTTGATATGATTACTATTAATATTACTAAGGGAGTTAATTTTAGGATAAATTGATATAATTGTATGTTAATTTTATTCAATATGATATGACCACGTATAGTGTGAATGGACAAATCGATATTGATGATGAATTGATGTTGTAGATTTATAATTTTGATTATGGTTTGCTTTAGGACAACCAAAATCTTAAGTGTAGGAATGTTTGATAAATGCATATTTGACTATATTTTTACACTTATATTTGATGTGTTTTGCTTGATATTTTATACATTTGTTGTATATTTAATACTTAATTCGCTCCAAATGTATGTACATAGTATAATTGCATTTATGGACTTAAAGTAGAAGAATTCAGACAAAAACACGATATAAAACCAAGATTCGACGCGCAAAAGGGATGCACAACTATGCATCTGCTCGTGCACACCCCTCAGATTGTGTTGTTTTACGATATTCAAAGAATTTTGTTATTGTGCAATAGACCGTGCATCGAACAAAACCCTAGAATTCAATATAAAAGATTATTTTCAAAGGTAAACAGTAGAGGGATACAGGACGAGACTTTAAGAGGTGATTACGTGGAGATCATTCTCAAGGGGCAATTTTGGTCTAGAGAAGGGGAAAAACACGAAGAACTTATCAACAGATCCATCAGAATATAATATTAGATCTCTACATAGCAAAAATACTCGATAAAAGACAACTAGGGAGATCTAGAATTATGAACCCATGGTTTTCAATTAGTTTTTCTTTCAGTGTATGTTTGATTTAGTGTTCAATAATATGCAACCAAACATGTTCTTAGTATTTATGTTAGATGAACCCCTATGTTAACAATTTAATATGATTTGATTCTTTTATTAATGCAATTGGTTTAATTGTTCCAATTACGTGTTTTATTTATGTTCCAATAGACTCGAGAATATTGTATCATAATTTGATTTCATACATAGAGATTGAGAAATCATATTGATAAATAGATCTACTGTAATCGGAAGGAGATGATTGTAACCCTATAGATTTATACATAAATAAATATGTTAAATTTGTATATAATAATTATATAACAAATACAATTATAACAGAAAAGAGAATAAATTAATTTATAATAATTCAACCAAACAATCTTTAATTTACATCTATTTTTCAAATTATACTTTAGAATAACGATATATTTTTATTATTAGATTATGAGTTAATATCTCATTTAGTTTAACAAATTCAAATTGAACAATCTTGAAAAATAATATAAAATTTTGTATAATTACCAAATATGAGTAACAAAAACAGAACTTAGACGTATAAAATAAAAAAAAGATTTCAATAATCAAAATAATTATAATACTATACATATAATTAGAGGATATTTTAATAATTAACATGTTTCCTAACAAAATTTTTTTAAAATTACAATTCTAGTACATCAGCTTGTGTGCATACATAGCTAGGAGCTAGTCAAAGTGAAAGGACCTGCAAACCTTTGGCATCAAGACTCCAAAATATCTAACCAGTTTGGTCCTTGCCTACTTTAGATTGACAACTTGTCTCCACCTTTGTTATGATTAATGATGGCTGGCCTGTAATCTTTATTTTATGTATATTTACTTCGTATGGAATTAGCTGGCAGGTAAGGTGAATCTTAGAGCATCTGAGCATCACAACTTAGGTTTTCCTTCAGCATATAAAAATGACAGCCTTTTGTTTTTGTCGAAAAGAATAATAAACAAAGTTAAATATACAGCACAGAGAACGACCTACCTAGCCACTCAACTGGGAGACTATGTTAGAGTATGGAAAATATGGCCTAAAAGCTACAGCTGAAACAAGCCCAATCAGCCCCTAAAATTATCATGTATGAACTCCTGAATTAAAGGACAACATATAGTTGGTGGTGGCAAGGACAAAGGAATAATCAAAGGAGGACACGTATCATACAGTACAATTACCTTTTTTTATTTTTTCGTTGTATATATTACAAACATTTATTCAGAAAGAATCACAACTTTTATCAATGAAAAAGAACACGTTTCTTCTTCCACATTAAACCTCCAATACAGTAGCTTAATTTTTGTATGGTATCAAAGCCATCGGTTCTTAATCCTGCAATTCCCAAAAAATCCAAATACCTTGTCTAAAGAAACCTCAAAATGATTAGCAATACCGAAGGAGTGAGAGAAGTAAGTAGCCACCGATCTCCTTCTGATTCTGATTGTTTTACCATCTCACAAGTGGAAAACCTCGAAACTGTTCCAAAACACCTATCATGAAGTAGTTAGATGCTCATATCTTGAGGGCCAAAGACAAACTTAGATTTTTAATTTGCGAGATCAAGAAACCGACAGGTGATGAGAACTTAGTAAGAAAGTGGGAGACAACGGACAAAATGGTAATTGCTTGGATCCTTAATATATGCACTAAAGAAATTGCAGACTCGTTCTTATTAATAACAATGACCAGAGATCTTTGGGAAGAACTCAAAGCCAGGTACGATTCAAGAATTGTTTTTGATCCAATCTATAGGAATCAATAAAAAAGGCAAATCCCTTATGATACACCAGATCTAGCTTGGTTATTAATAGAGTGAATAGATCTGCCATTTCTTGAAATCTCTCTTCTGATTCAAAATCGTAGTGTAACGTGTACTCGCCCCCCTTCCAATCATGGAATAGATGAAAGAAATCAAAAAATCGATTTTTGTTTAAGAAAGAAATCAGATTTATAAGTAAGCATCCCTTGTAAAATATGAGAAACACCAAAGCCTTCTAGAGCCCAAACCTCCATTTCTCCTACCTGTTGTCCCCCTTGCTTAGCTCTTCCTCTAAGGGGTTGTTGTATAACAAGTGCATAATGTCCACCGGAACGACCATGTATTTTATCATCAACTTGATGAATTAATTTCAAGATATAAGGTTTTCCTACTATAATAGGTTGCTCAAAAGGATCTCCTATTCTTCCATCAAATATTCGACTTTTTCCCAGATACTTGGGTTCAAATACCCATGGATTTGCTATTTGCTTACTGGATTCATATAATTCAGAAACACTAGTTTTCTCGAAGCCTCTTGTTCACATCTCTCTTCAAAAGGTGCTATTTGATAATGTTTATCTAGAAAACTTCCCAATCCGAGTGAGCATTCAAATATCTATCCTACATTCATTTGTGAAGGTACTCTTAATGGGTTGAAAACTATATCAACAGGTCTTCCATTTTGCAAATAAGGCATATCTTGTTGAGGCAAAATTTTTGAAATGATGCCTTTATTTCCATGTCTTCCAGCGACTTTATCACCTACTTTGATGTCCCATTTCTGTAAAATATATACACGAATCGTTTCTGGATTATAACTGAAATTTTATATGATTCTGTAACCTGTAAACAGAATATAAAAAAATTCCATCATTGTTAGATCAATCCATATAATTGGATGAAGAATGATCCAATAATGTCAATAAATGGGAAATTCAAAATAACGGGGGATGAAAATGCGGGAATGTCTACAATACCTGGATTTAATCAGATGCAATTTGACGGATTTTGTAGGTTCATTGATCGAGGTTTAACAGAAGAGCTTTATAAGTTTCCAAAAATTGAAGATACAGGTCAAGAAATTGAATTTCAATTATTTGTGGAAATATATCAATTAGTAGAATCGTTGATAAAAGAAAGGGATGCTGCATATGAATCGCGTACCTATTCTTTTGAATTATATGTATCCGTGGGATTAATTTGGAAAACCAGTAAGGATGTGCAAGAACAAACAATTACATCTACTAATTGATTTAGGAAATTAACATTCTTCGACAAGGTAATGATCTGTTACCACTTACTTCACAAAATTTAAAAACTTGTGGAATGATATTGAATTCTTTATGCCTATCAAGACTTGCAGGTGAAAAGTTTCTAAGCATAATGCTAAGACTGTTAGCAACGGAAAGCTAATGACTTTCTTGTTAGGATTAAAAGAAGAATATACTACTATAGTAAGCGAAATCATACTGACGGATCTATTGCCGAAAGTAAGCAAAGCCTTTTCTCTGATTCTAACTGTCGAGAAACAAAAGATTGTCTCTTTTGATATAAATAGTGGACAGATGGGAGTTGCTTTATTGGCCAACAGCGAAGGTACGAAAAATAGAATAGTGTGGGTCGAGAATCATGGAACAGGAGAGGCAATGTCAAGAAGGAAGAGAAGTATTGCAATTACTGCCATGAAAAAGGGCATTTAAGGGAAGCATGTTTCTAGCTGCACAGGATACTCGATTGGTACAAAAAGCTCCAGAAGAAAAAAGGGAAGAAGGAATTTGCTACTGCCGTAAACGAAACAGATGTCCAGACACCGAACAGGACTGACGAAGGTATAGGGATAGATGTTGAGTCCTTAGTGAAAGAAGTACAAGAGCTCATGAGCTTTATCAAGTGTAAGGGTGTTTTGGAAGTCAATCACATCGCTTTTAATAACTTTTCAGTATGCCTCACGTTTCGTTTTCTTTTTGCAATGATAATTACGACAGTGATTCATGGGTTGTCGACTCGGGTACCTAAACCCATATATGCAAAAACCTTCGTACACTTGTTAATCTAACTGAAAAACCTGCTATTAAACCTGTTTTGCTACCCGATGGCTCAAATAGATCCCTCACTCATATTAGAGAGGATAGAGTGACACCTCACTTAAGCCTAAAAAATGTATTATGCATACCCACTTTCTATCACAACCTTATATCTGTTCACAAAATTGCAGCCCAAAGCAGTCTAGCAGTAATATTCATCACTGATACAGTTTTTTTGCAGGACCTGCAGACTGAGTATGTGGTTACGATATGTGAAGCGGTGGGTGGTATTTACAAGTTAACGGCCTAAGAAATTTTTTCTGAAAAAAGCTTTGAAAGGTACCTCACTTGATTTTTATTTAAATAATTCCTTTGCTTACCACATATATGACAGTTTTGAGTTGTGGCATCATTGGTTTGGACACGCATAAAAAAAAGTCAGTTTTTTTACCGAAAATAAATTTGAAAATTCCAACGAACCATGTGTGTGATATTTGTCCATTAGCTAAACAACAATGCAAACTATTCCCCACACATACAATTACCACTGCGAAACTTTTTGAACTTATCCACTTGGAGGGCCCACAAAACCCCAAATATCGATGATTCAACCTACTTTGTTACAATCGTTGGTGAATATTCATGTGCGACTATGACCTACTTAATTAATAGTAAAGCCGAGGTCCATGGGATACTTGAAGTTTATTTCAACATGATACAAACTCAATTTAATCCATGGGATACTTGAAGTTTATTTCAACATGATACAAACTCAATTTAACTTGTCCATTACTAGTATATAAACGGATAATAGATCTGAGTTTGTGAACCAAAAATGCATAGACTTGTTTAATAAGAAGGGAATTTAACACCAAAGGTCGTGTTCGCATACCCCGTAACAAAAGGGCATAGTCGAACAAATACATAAACACTTACTCCAAATGAATAGAGCCTTAATGTACCAAGCCAACTTAACACTAAAATGTTAGGGAGAAGCCTTATTAACCTCCACATTTTTCATAAATCGATTACCAAACAAAGTCATAGGCAAACACCCTACGAAAAACTTTACAATAAAAAACCCAAATTAGACACCCTACGAACATTTGGATGCCTATACTATGCAACTAACACTAAACCATTGAAAGAAAAATTAGAACTAAGGCCCACAAATGTTTGTTTTTGGGATATGTGTCCGACCACAAAGCATACCAATTATTGAAACTCAAAACTGGCATTATACTTATTTCTAGAGATGTATCATTTCATGAAACAACATTTCCCTACAAAGGCCCACAAAAACTGATACAAAGCAACCATCTAAGCTCATTTTTAACTTAGAAAACATTATAGATAGAACTAGCCCAGAAAGCCCGCAGAACACTACATACGCATAAGCCAGCCCCGACCCAGATTATCCTACCTTACTTGACCTGCCTACTATACTAAACTCCAGCCTACTAACGGCTTCCAACACATATGACACAAACCATCTTCTCCACTAGAAACATGATCGCTAACCCGTGCGACTTGTTGACTCTGAACCAGACCCCGATACCTAGATGACTACGTGTCTTGTACCACCACCACCGCCGGTCATGTCATAGCTCCATCTCTCATGCAGGTCTGTCCACAATCTCTTACTCCCTTACATATTCCCTTTTAATCATGCCTTTTTATCCTATATAGAAAACATCTTGGTAGCTTATGAACCACTATCATATTAGTCCGCAAAAGAAGACCCGTTGTGGGCTGAACTATTGATCGCGAATTAAACTGTTATGGGCCAAACCTATGAATCGTGAATTAAAGGCACTAGAAGCAAATGGCACCTGGTCTATTGTGGAGCTCCCACAGGGAAAGAAAGCTTTGGAGACAAAATAGACTTATAAAACAAAATGTAATCTGGATAGAATGGTTAAATGGAGGAAAGCAAGGCTCGTAACGAAGGGTTTTAACCAATGAGCAGGTATTGACTATTCTGACGTCTTTTCTTCGATGGAAAAGGTGATAACCATTCAGCTCCTACTTGTTACAACGGCAGCACGAAATTGGTCAATTGAACATTGTGACATAAACAATGCTTACCACCATGGAACAATAGATGAAGATATCTATATCAAACCTCCTCAAGGATACTAAACCTAGCCAGGAAAAGTGTGCAAATTATGTAAATCGTTGTATGGATTAAAATAGGTAGGTTGTTAATGGAATAAGGAAATTACAAGCACCTTCAAAGCAATTGGTTTTTTGCAGTCAGAGGTTGAAAATTGTTTATTAACTATAGGTACGAGAGAATCCTTTATTTCAATTGCCATATATGTTGATGACTTGTTGTTGGTTGCTCCTGATGAGAATATAATTATTGCCATTAAAGCTTATTTGCATGAATAGTTTACGATTAAAGATCTTGGTAGTGCAAAATTCTTTGTGGGTATTGAAATTGTTAGGTTCGAAGGGGGAATGCTCTTATCTTAGTCTTAGTACATTAAGGACATAATTTGAAAGACAGGACTTAATGATCTCAAACCCGTGGGGACTATACCTCAAGGTACCAAATTGGCAGCAGATGAACGGGCTTTGTTACTAAATCTAAAAAAAAAACTGATGAATCATCGACCAACCCCTCTATTTGAACTTTACTCGATCAAATATCATGTATGCAGCACAACAACTGAGCCAATTCACTTCAGCACCAAGGCAAGCTCACTAGAAAGTGTTAACACATATATTGCAGTATTTATACAGTACAACCCACAAACAGCTCTTTTACATAATACAAGACAAGCCTCATCTTCATGCATGGGCGGGGTATGTCTTTTCAAGAAAGTCTCTAACAGGCAACTACATTTTTTATAGGAATGCTATGATATCATGGAAAAAGGAGCAACAAACCATTAGCAAATCATCGGCTGAAGCGGAATACGGGTGTATGGCTAGTACCATATGTGAATTAGAATAGGTTTCTTATCTATTGCATGATTACAAACACATGCCCACCCAACTATACCTCTCTATTGTGATAACATTGCTGTGATTCATATCTCGGAAAATCCCGTGTTCCATGAGAGGACAAAACATGTGGAGATTAATTGTCATCTGGTCCGTAATGTAATAAAAAAGGGCTTCATTCGTACCAACCATTTACCATCAACACATCAATTCATAAATGACTTTACAAAATCTTTACCAGCAACTATATTTTCAGCCGTAGTTGCCAAGTTGGGACTTGTAAACGAGTCGCCAACTTGAGGAGGAGGTGTTAGAGTATGAAAAATATGGCCCAAAAGCTACAGTCAGAACAGGTCCAATCAGCCCCTAAAATTATCACGCATTAACTCCTGAATTAAAGGATAACATATAGCTGGTAGTGGTAAGGCAAGGGAATAATCAAAGGAGGACATGTATCATACAGTACGATTACCTTTTTTGTTTTTTCGTTGTATATATTATAAACATTTGTACAGAAAGAATGACAACTTTTATCAATGAAAAAGAACAAATTTCTTCTTCCTCATTAAACCTCCAATACAGGAGTTTAATTTTTTGCTGATTATCATTAGCATTGAAAGCAAGTTGCGCCTTGGTGATTGAAGTACAACCCAGCCCTCTTCTGTATTATATACATAGATCATTAACTTATCTTAAATTTGGTGCACCAATTTTTAAGATCATGTTAGCTAAGGAAGTTCCCTTTTTCTGTTTTTTTTTTAAATTTAAATTGGTCAATATGCCAATTGGGAGTCAAAGAAAGATCTAAAGAACTTGGTGACCATTAATTTGCCTTGCCGACGGAACCAAACAAGTCGTTGTGATAAAACAAACCAGGATTTCAGGAGACAAGAAAGCTTTACTACTGGGGTCCACTGGCAAGATTTTTACCATGACAAGGAGTTAGCAGAAGATCCCGTGTGTATACATTATATGTGCTTTCTAGGAAGCTTAGATGTACTGAAAAAAAAAGGACCTTTTTGATAGAGAAGAAGATAAAAGACTTTGTTGTAACAAAAAAAAATCAATCAAATATGTTTCAAAATTATTTTGTATAATTAAAAATTGATTTTCTTTCCTTTTATGTACAAGAAAATGTATTTTAATCTTCAATCTAAGTCTATAAATCCAAACAGAAAGCATATATATCCATTTCTTATTCGAAATACAATGGAGGGTGAGGAACTAATCTGTTACGGTTTGCTGCTCTCTCGATGTAGCAAAGTTATAAGCTCAAACTATCTTTTAATTTAAAGTTAGGTTTGGTGGCCTCTTCTATAAAAAGAACAAACAAAGCTTTTATAACTTCGAATCAAAAGAATAAAATCATATAACTAGCCAACAAGTTTGATTATGCTGCTTAGATTTTAGTTAGTTTAATCTCATATATTTGTGACTACCTCTTTGTCATGTACGTTCGGATACAAGGCTTTACATTACGTTTACATCTTGAAAAGTTTGGATTCCAATCTGTCACGTAAATAATACTTTTTCTTCCCCTTCCATTGTTTAAGATTTCCCACCTGCTTTCTGAAACACTAAAAGCATATTAAAATGTAACACATGCTATCACAGACTTGGCTCTCATGCTATTTTTGTTTGGTTTTCATTATCTTGATTCTTAAAAAATGAAACAACATGATGGGACTCATAACGTCATTTAACAAAAACTACACTTTCACAAACTACAGTTTTTCCTTCCATTACAATAATTTTGAACCGTAGCCGAGATACAGAGGATAACACCATTATTGAACTGACGGCATAGTCATTGTAGCAAATTTTTATATTAGTAAGCATTAGAAATATATTATTTTTTATTTTTTTAATTCACATACACGAGTTTGTATTCGTGTCCTTGTCCCTGGAGGGATGATTTCAACGTTCAAAGGATATGGCAAGCCAAACCGTCGGCTAGTGAACCCACGTCAGGGATGTCAAATTATTGACTATGTCAAATATATCGATTTTAAAAGACAAAAATGCAAATTATGTTGTATATTTTATTAATTCCAGGTGGCAAATCATATAACTTCAAAAGACGGAACGACGTATTTTCACTTTTTATTCATGAGAAAGAGCAGTGCTATGTCCAAATATATTCAACACTATGACTTTATTAGGGTATTAGTACCAAGAGTTTGTTAATTTTTACGCTTGAAAATGGAAATGAATTATGTCAATCATTTTCATGAGTTCTCTCTCAAATAGTAACATGTGTCCCAATACATAACGATAGCGAAGTTGGAATGAGTTGGGAAATAAATTCTACAACTTTCGGTGCTAAAATGTGACCAAATTGCAAATTATTTGTTAGGGATAAGTCACATAGATAGTTGCAAATAATCTTTCCTTTAAATAAAATTGGCTCCAAATGAATTTGGTTCGGGTAATATTTCTCACTTTCCGGAATTGATTATTTACGTTTATGAAAATTCATGGCGTTAAATGGAATACACTTCCGACACTAATTATATGATTGAAGGAAAAAAATTCTACTAAATTTTGCAAAAATTTCATCTGCAAATTCACATTTTATAGGTTTGAAACTATAAAAATATTGAATTTAATTTTGTGAATTTATATAGCTTATTCCAACTCTTTCTACATAATTGAAATTTATTAAATTCACTAAGTACTCTATATTTTATCGTTACTATTAAGGAAGATATTGTCAGATCCTTATCCAATTAGTTACCATATCTATTATTCAATTTATGTTGTCTTTTTGTCGTCACTAGATCCTACTTTTCAGCAGCTATACTTGTATATACATCATATGTATATGGTGAATACAATCAACACCTTTTCCCACTTATTCTTCTTTTTGGTATTAGAGCCCTCTCCTCTAACGAGTGTACAGATTTGGCCTCATGGCAAACACTTGTGATATAGTCATCATACAAACAGTCTCTCAAATTTCCCAAACCACAAATGTCATTTCCTTGAATTGTAGCTTAAAATCTTCCTTTTAAACTCAGCTCTGCCAACAATTATACAGCATGGTGTGCTCAAATCTATGCCCTTCTTCAAGGTTACGGCCTCATGGGATGTGTTGAAGGAACCATCATAAAACCTTGAGCAACTCTCGAATGTGATGGTGTCATTGTACCTAATCCTAAATTTCAATGTTGGCATCATCAAGACCAAATGATACTTCTTGCTATTATTGCATCCTATTCATTTCAAGTAATGACTCGTCCTTCTAGAGCCAATACTTCCGCAGAAGCTTGGCTTATATTACAACATATGTTTGCTAGTCATTCTAGATCAAGAATCATTTCTTTTAATGAATGACTCACCCTTACCAAATGAGAAGAGAAAACTGCCGGTGGGTACCTGTAATTGATGAATAACATCAGTGATGAGCTAAAAATTATTGGTGCTCCAATTGATGAAATTGATCTTGTGATTCGTATCTTAAATAGTGTGGGTTCTAATTTCAAAGACATAGAAGCTGCAATACGAGCTTGTGAAACTCCGATAACATATGAATAACTATATGACAAACTGACAGATTATGAACTATACCTCAATCGTACTCATGTTGTAGCAGAGCATACTCATACTGTAGTAGATTCAATATCTATCACTATTAAGTACACCAAATGATCCAACCATTCACGATAACAGAAAGGTGGAAATCAGAGGTACAATCCTATAAATACTTATGAAAACAAATATTTTTGTCCCCATACGCTAAATTATTTCAAGTTGTCCCCAATTATTTGAGCCTTAAAATATTTGTGTGCCTTTGTTATCCATAGCTCTGGCCGTACAACAAAACTAAACTTGAACTTTGTTCAAAACCTTGTGTTTTTCTTGGGTATTCTCTACACCAAATTTCCTACATTTTTTTGATCCTATATCTAACAACCTATTTACTTCACACCATGTGATATTTTAAGAGGATTTTTTCCTGATCAAATAGGCACGTTTTCAAATTATAACTCTTCTCATACGCCTGATTCCTTATGTAATTGGTATTCTATACCAAGTCCACCTCTTGCTCCTTCACATTATTTGGCTTCTGTTTAAGCTTTAACCATGAACCAATCTGATTCTAGTACTCTAACCAAACAATTTAATGGCACCCATCCATCACAACAACTATGATCTGTTACCCCCACCAACATATCTCTGTCTCCTAGTCCACCATCCAGAATGGCATAAAGTTGTGTCTGCTGAATATAATGCTCTTATTCAAAATGGCATATGGGAAATTGTACCTCCAGCACCTTACATTAATGTCATTGGTAATAAGTGGATTTTCATAGTCAAACGAAATCCAGATGGCACTGTTCACCGCTACAAAGCGAGGTTGGTTGCTGAAGGATTTCATAAGAGGGAAGGAGTTGATTTTAAAGATATTTTCAGTCCTGTGATTAAACTTGTTACCATCCGCACCATTTTGAGCATAACCATTTCAAAAGGATGGACCATCTTCTAGTTAGATGTTAATAATGCCTTTTTATGTAGTCCTCTTACAAAAAAAGTCTATATAAGCCAACCTTGTGGCCTTGTTGATCCTGCAGTACCTTCTTATATTTGGAAATTATGCAAAGCATTATATGGTTTTAAGCAGGCACCCCTGTATTGTATCTTGCACTTGGTTCTTTTGTCACATGATTTAGTTTTCGACAATCTTAGAGTGATCATTCTCTCTTTCTATATCATAAAGGTGATACCATTTGCTTTATACTGGTATATGTGGATGAAATTTTAGTCACGGGTAATAATTCTAGACTCCTTAATTCTTTCATTACTGAACTGTCATATAAATTTTCTCTCAAAGATCCAACTCCACTTCATTTCTTTTTGGGTGTTGAAGCAATAAACTATCAAGATGGTCTTTTCCTTACCCAAGAACAGCACATTCGTAAGATTCTTGTGAGTGAAAACATAGATGTTGCCAATGTTGTCTGTACTCCTTTACGTACCTCATTGTGTCTTCAAAAATCAGCCATCAACCGGCTAGTTAATGTCTCTGCTTACCAGAAGGTTATAAGGGCACTGCAATATCTTATGGACTTTTGCTGCGGCCACGCACTGATTTTTCTCTACATGTTTTTTTCTGATGGTGGCTGGGCTGGTAATAAAGATGATAGGACATCAACAAATGGCTATGTTGTATTTATTGGACCAAATTTAGTGTCATGGAGTTCCAAGAAACAACGATCAGTACTTTGATCTTTTACTAAGGTAGAATATCGAGCCATTGCAACTGCTGTCTCTAAAACGCAGTGGGTCCAATCTCTACTTCAAGAGTTATGAATTCTTACCTCTACTCCTACTTTATATTGTGATAATATTGGTACCACTTATACTTACTCCAATCTTGTCTATCACTCTAAAATGAAGGACATTGAAATAGATGTGCATTTTGTTTTACAATTGGTGGCACAAGGAAAATTACGTGTTGGTCATATTTCTTCTAAGGATCAGTTAGCTGACCTTCTCACTAAAGCTGTCTTCAAGTATCCTATTCAACATAGTTGAGCCAAGCTAGCAGTGCCACCACTATCTTACAGGGGCGCATTATGGAAGATACTGTTAAATCCTTAGCCAATTAGTTACCGTATTTGGCATTCAAATTGAAGTTATCTTTTTGTTGTAACCAGATCCTACTTTTCTGCAACTATACTTGTATATATATCAGATGTAAATGCTGAATACAACCATCACCTTTTCCCACTTATTCCTCTTTATTTACAATTTTAATTCGCTAAATTACCTTGTTTATTAATCTAAAGATGCTTATCCAAAATTTTGTGTTTCAAGCACCATACAAGTATATGGCTAAACCAATCCAATTTTCGATGCCCATTTTAATCAAATATATAAAACATATGAAAAACCAGTTCAATATCTTGCAACTTTCAACTTTGATTATTTGAAATGGATAAAACTTCATGGCTCCAAATGGAATATTCAATTGAAACTCATAGTAAAGTGGATATATCAAAACATAATGGAATTCTAGGTGTTAGTTAAGTTTTCATAAATTTTTTAGTCAAACCTTAGAGCTTCATGACTTTAAGAAATCCAATATTTGAAACACACTTTATAAATGTAGGTGGATATAAGAAGTATCCGCAAAATATATTAATTAGACATAGAAATTAGTTAAAAAACTGAATAATGTTATATAAACAATAGGGAAATGATAATACAATAGAGATATAGGTGTAGATAATAATTGAAGTGTTACGAATTGTAGAAAGTTGAGATGTCCTCGTACATGGCATATCATACATACGTTTTCTTGATGGAAAAAAGTTCAAAGTAATGGAACCAGACCAATGTTACATAATGACAGGTTGGAGAGTTGGAAGTGGTTCACCTTTATTGATCCCATGAAAATATAAATTTACAGGCTGTGAAAGCCTAAAAGGCCAGTTATAGATAAACTTCATAAAACTAAATTTTTTTTACATGCCCATCCATTGACTTGCTTGGCTTAAGAACTACACAACTTATAGGGCCCTGCTCAGAGTGGTTGAGCAAAATATTTATTATACAAGAACTGCTTTGTGCATCTACTGAATTTAGAAGAAAATGTGTTACATACTTACATGTTATACTTAACTACAACTTTAGCGAGTCATACTCAATTTTCTAGAGATTAAACGTAATTTAGAGGTAGAAGTTCATACTTCTATCCTTAATTCTAAAGATGGTCTATGTTATTAAGATATAAAACGGCATGGCAAACAAACTAACTAATTTTGGTAGCTTTTTGGCCCTTTTCTATATATATATAGGAATGAAAAACTTATTTTGATAATACTTTCCTTCATTCATTAAGTATGATCTCTATAGTTTGAAAATTTTGGTATCAATAAAAAATATTTGTGTATCAATAAAAAATATTTGTATATGTCACTAAGAAAATATCTGTTAGACCAAATTTATATTTGATGAGGGACTTTTTGAACTGACACAAGGAGTTGAACACTAACATAAATGAATGCCTTCTGGGTCCATATAAGCAACTACTTCTACTCCAAATTCTCATAGCATAATTTATCCACTGTTAGGAAACCGGGTCAAGATCTGACCTTGACCGCAGTAGAATAATTACGAAACTTTTTTGTAATCTTTGATTTGCCAAAAGCTAAGATCTCTTTAATTCTAAAATGATTAACACAAATAATAATTAAGTGGAAACTTAATTCGTTCCTTATTCTGAAGCTTGATCTTTATCTTGTCGTATCCCTTGAAATATTCTCGAAACCGATCCGCTTCAACCATTGTAGCTGCACAAATATCTGGCCTTTAAGAGTATCCATAGAATGAGTTGAGATAACTCTGTAACTCTTATAGAGAGGGTTAAGCAAGAAAAGCTAGCTCCATAGATCTTAAGTCTATTTATAATAAGCTTTAGACGTTTTAGTAATTTTATTGAACTTAAATTCTAATTTCAATTAAACTTTAATTAGAATTACAAATAATTCTAATTAAATGCCAATTACGCCCATATAAGATTCAATATCTCATATTGATCCTTATCTATTAAATATCTCATATTTAATCATAAAGTTTCTCAAACTTTACAATCAAGTCCAACTTGATTAAATTAACTTTGC
>JAOSBN010000179.1:43734171-43754361 GCA_027563595.1 Erythroxylum suave
AGACACTCATCATCGGTGGCTATAAATAGGGGCTTTGAAGAAGAAAGAAAGATCCCAACCCTTGACAAATCAAAAGCTTGGCACCTCAGCAAGTCTTCACATTTTTTAGCTTATTTCTTTTTCAGCAAGTCCTTTATTTTTCCTAGCCTAGTCTTTTTCTTTTAATTGTCAATTAGCTATTTTTCAAGTCTTTTAGTCACTGCGTTTTGCCGATTTGTTTACCAATGAAGCAAAGTACTTCTCGTTAGATTCCTGTACCTTTTCTAGCAATACACAGTCGTTTTAAATTTCAGTCAGATTACGAGACGCAACAATTTTTTAATTTTATTTTTTCCTAGTTTGGAAACACTTAAAATTCCTGGCACGCTCGCAAAATACAACAAAGGGCTATGTGTTGTCCTTTAGTCAAATAAAGGCCAAACACATATATTTAGAGGTAAAATTATGAGTTTTCATTCTATAATTTTACTGTATTCTGACTTTCTGAATACTTGAATACATTATTGCACAGAAGGTGAATGTGCAGTATGACTTTTGAACCTTTTTCTTGTTACCTGTGGCTCATAATTAGGTCAACCACGAAGACATTTGCTTACTATTGGTTGGAGTACTTTTGTCACTTCCAAAAGGCCGGTTGCAGGGGATGCTTTTGTGTTCCTAAGGTGGATGATTCAAATGCTTTTGTGTTCCTAAGGTGGATGATTCAAATCCAGTCAAAGCATGCATTTAGGAGTGTTTGCTATAGCCTCTCATGCAATTACTACGCACTCTTTTTGTCGTGTACTACAAAATTTTAATTGATTACGTGTCACGGGCAGGCTATATGTTTTTAAATTTTTACTTACATATTTTATCCATTTATAACAAACACATTACATTAACCATTTTCTAAATTTTTTCTTCATTTCAATTTTTTACTATCAAATTTTACTTATTCCTTTTTAGTATTCTAACTTACATAATTTTTACAATTCTATCACATTAACAAATTTTAAATATTTATAAATTTATCACAAAATTTTAAATTACACAATATTTTTTTCACATTAAATTGTATAATATGTTATTCTAATTAACTAAAATATTTAATCGATTATAAAATAATTTTAACATATTGTATTTCAATAACGGGTGTTATTTTAATTAACTAAAATATTTAATAGATTATAAAAATATTAATCGCACCGTGACTAATGTTATAAATCTTTTACTTTTTACTCATATAATAGGATATTTAAATTTACTTTGTATATTTTATCCATTTATAACAAATTCATTACAATATACATTTCTAAATTTTTTATTTTTTCATTCCAAATTTGCCCTAACTAATCTTACTAATTCATTTGAAATATTCTAGCCTATATATTTTTAATATAACAAATTTTAACCTAGTTAATTCCTTTCCTAATATAAATTTCAAATTTTAAATATTTATAATTTTATTACAAAATTTAAAATTACACAATATTCATTTATACATTAAATAATATAACATGTTCAAAACTTCTATTCATCAAATTGCATGATCATATTTTTTTTTACTTTTATTTCTTTTTTATCTCTTTCTTTATTTCTATGGCTCTTATCATGGTCATATTATTTTTACTTTTGTTTCTTTTTTATATCTTTCTTTATTTCTATGGTTCTTATCATACATATAAATTTGTACTCTTAACTCACAGGAAATTAAATATCAATAAAATTTTAGTTGATTAAAAATTTGTCATATGATTAATAAACAAAATTTATTTATTCATTGATTATAATATATTATGTATATATGCATGCCTTTAATTTCTAAATATACTTCACGAAATTTATTGAATGACTGATAACAAAAATTATAGCTTAACATTTCACAACCTGATTAATAATAATAATAATAATATTAACAACAACAACAACAATATCAAATAATTACAAAATAATTATTTAATTCATTAATTAAATTATAATCAATTGATTGGTTAATTATGATATATTATATACATATGCACGGCTGTGACTTAATTAGTAATAATAATAATGCCTATTAATTACAAAATAATACTTTACAAAATTTATTCAATGATTTATAACAAAAATCATAACAATTAATAAGTCACACCCATGATGTATTTTTTTTTTACTTTTTACTTAGATATTATAATATTTATATTTGCTTTGTATATTTTACCCATTTTTAACAAATACAATACATTATACATTTCCAAAAATTTTTCATTTTTTCATTCCAAATTTTTACTCACTAATTTTACTAATACATTTCTAATATTCTAACTTATATATTTTTAATATAACAAAATTTGACCTTGTTAATTCCTTTCTTAATATACATTTAAAAATTAAAATATTTATAGTTTTATCACAAAATTTTAAATTACACAATATTCATTTATACATTAAATAATATAACATGTTCCACCCAGTGAGTTTTTTAATTTTTTATTTTAATTAACTAAAATATTTAATTGATTCTAAAAAAAATTTAACCTGCTATTTTGTTTCAGTCACAAGCATGGCTTAATAAGTCATAGGTGATATATATTTTTTACTTTTTATTTTGATATTATAATATTTGTATTTATTTTGTATATTTAATTTATTTGTAACAATATATTACACTATACATTTCCACACATACACAAAATTCATTTCAAATTTTTACTAACTAATTTTACTAATTCATTTCTCATATTCTAACTTAGATATTTTTAATATAACAAATTTTAACCTTGTTAATTCCTTTCTTAGTATACATTTCAAATTTTAAATATTTATAATTTTGTTACAAAATTTTAAATTATACAATACTCATTTATACATTAAATAATATAACATATTTAGAAATACTCCAACAACTAAATTAAGCATAAATACTCCTAAGATTAAATTAAGTGGACATTATATTACTACACATTTGTGCAGTATCCTTCTACTAGTTATTATTAACAAAAGGATAACATTACGTAGACCGTACAAGATACAATGTAAGGTTGGGCCTTGGAGAATGATTAAGCTCAACTTTTATTTCCACTAGCTTGCACTATCTAATGTTCTTTAAGTATATAATACTAAGGACAAACGGGATGGACGAACATGAAATCCATCCCGTTCATCCATCTAATCCCACGGTTAGCATTCTTTCCCATGTGTGTGTGTGTATATATATATATATATATATATATATATATATATATTTCTAACACTTTAATAGAGAGAGCGACAGTTTCAACTCTCTTTTAAGTTTTTGGTCTCTCCTCTCTCCTCTCTCCTCCTCCGACTTCAAAATCGCTGACATTGCTTCAACGTCAACAATAATCACAGCTCTGATGACGAATTTAACATCTATGACTACAGTGAGTTTGTTGAAAACAGATCGTGCGGTGACTCCTTTGACATTCTCAAGGTTTTTTTTTCCTTTAAGAAAAAGAATTCTCAACTTTAATCATATTTGATTTAGATCCCCACACATTAACACAAAAGAATTTAATTATGTTTGATTATATAGAGTATTTTGTGCTTACCATTTTCGAGAGGAATCTCTTAGCCGATACGTAGGTGATCATCGAGAAGAATAACCACTATAAGCGAAAAGAAGAGCTGAGAAAGATCGTCTCCGATGGATTGTGCACTCTCGAGTACGATTCCTCTATATGCAAATCCAAATGAGACAAAACCACAACCCATCTTACTGGTAATTGTCTTCTGTCCCTCGTGCTTCAAAACATTAAATATGAATGTCACTAAGCAGGTCTTCTCAGATGTGGGAAGAGTTGCAGATTAAGATGGATGAACTACCTTAAACTAGACATTAAGGGAGGGAACATCACTCCTGATGAGGATGAGCTTATTATCAGAATGCACTCTACTAGGAAACGATGGTCTCTTATTGTTGGGAGGCTCTCGGGTCGAACCGATAATGAGATGAAGAACTACTGAAATACCCATCTCAGTAAAAGACTCAAAAGCCAAGGAACCTACTCGAATACCCAAATAAATTATCCGATGATACTCCATAACAAGACAAAAGAGAAGGAAAAGAAACGGTAAGGAGAGGACCAACAAGAAAGTGGATAGAAATAAGACAAAGGAAGAACCAATCAAGCACAAGATTCATCAACCAATGCCTTTTAGATTCACCTCTTTATCTTTACCAAGAAATGATAGTTTTGAGTGCAACACTGACTACGGTCTCTTTAGCAGAATTGGGTTTAGGTACAAAGGCTGCGGTTGATATTCCATGGGGTGGGTCCTGGATTTTTTTATATGCCGGAGTTAGACCCCTTTTTTGGTACACGATTTGTGGTCTTTTTAGAAGTTGTCGAGTTTGATGTTGTCAATTTTTGAGGAGTCGTCCGAGTTAAGGGACGAGTTCGTGATTGGTACTCATGGTTGTACAGTCCACCATGTTATGAAGAGTATTGTGGCAGTGTTAGTAAAAATAGTTTCCAAATCTTTTGTCGGGGACATTATTAGCTTTATTCTTTTGGCTTTCGTAAGTTTATTACTTTTTTTTTTTTTTGTGTCCACATACTCTTCACCTTTCTTAGAGATTTTGATTATATTGTTAAAGAGGGCCTTCGAATCAAATTTCTCTTTGAGGGCTAGGCTTTATAATAATTACTCTTTCACGACTTAATTCTTATCAATTTTAGTACTTCTTCGCTATTTTCCTCTATGTAAACCATTATTAGACTATTTAGAAGCTTAATTAGTTTAGCCTTGCGAAGACTTTAAGAAGACCAATCAATGCAATGTCTAAGCTGATGCCTCTTTGGCTACTTTATATGTGATGGTTTTCCTTGTACGACCCTAATTAAGTTGACACTGAACCACCAAAAGCTAGTTGGTGCATGTTTGGAACTTGAAAAAATCAAAGTAGGCTGTAGGCCAGGTCTTTTGTTTTATGCTTCCCCAATTAATAAAAGCCAACAAAATTTGTAATCCACACTAATATGCTCACTAAATTTAAATTTAAACAGTATTACATGAATTAATATATTTTAATCTAAAAGTGATAAGGAAAAAAACAAATTGTGAGATTGAAGTTTAAATTTATTAACATTTCTTAATGAATTCAATTTAGTTAATTTTTTAGGTTAGATGTATTTTCAAACTCAATCTACTCTTTTTTATAAATAAACTTTTAATTGCACATTATTAATAAACTTGTAATTAACTTTAGGAATTGATCCAATTTTTAAATTAAATTATTTGGGTTTAATGAAATTATTATTTTTAAAGAGGGGGAGAGAAGTCCACCTTACTTATTAGCGACTCTAATGTCAAATAGCTTCATTTCACTCATGTTCTCTTATTCAAAAGCATTCCTTTTCTAAATCCTTTCAACTTACTGAATAGTTACAAGACTAAACATTTTAGGTTTTATTATTTATTTGTTAATTATGTTATTATTAATTATTAACTATCCATTATTAATTATTTTTATTACTATAAATAAGGGAAGTAAAAGAAAGTTTAAAAATTTTAAATAAAAGCTGATAATTTAAATATTAAAAACAAAATTATAATTTTATTGCTGTAAATAAGGAAAGTCAAAAATAAAAGTTCAAAATTTTAATATAAATGGTAAATAAGGAAAAAGTTTGACAATTTACTGATAGCTTTATTAAAGGTGAGATCTTGAATGGGAAAAGAGAACAGATATTGCGTTGATGATTCTACCAAATCCCTCAATGTTTTCATTCATTTAAGGAACTTAATAAAATGAAATAATTCCCACCTGCCAATCCCACGTACCCTTCATTCATTTAAGGGAGCTAAAGACATGAAATAAACAAATAGTTAACACCTTCCCAGTTGAAATGAAGGGATGATGACATATTTACTTCTGTAGTAGTTAAAAAGATACAAGAGCTTTAAAAAGATACAAGAGCTTTATGATAACCTGACGCCGTGACAACCTAAAGAGAATATCATAATCTGATGCAGCAGTAGACTACTTTTATTTACTTTGGTAGCAATTAAAAGTACAAAAGCTTGAAGTAATCCAAAGAAAATATGATAGTCTCGCATCAAAAGCCCACTACATTTACATTTTAGTTGTTTATCAATCTAAAATCTAAAATTTGCACTTCCAACAACTCTCAACGCAGCAAGCAATGCACATCATATCCTCTTCTCTCATTCCTTCCAAGAAATTAAATGATCAAAAAGACATGCAACAAACACTTGTACAAAAGCCATCTAAAAAAGAAGAATGCGTTTACTAAGAGTCCAGATCCTTTGTCTAGATTGTTCTGGTTTTATTTCTAAGTTGGTTTTATGTTCCTTTTTGAATTTGATTTATAAATTGCAAGCTATATACGTTGTTAGTAAGGAGAGATGCATTGCAAGGGAGGCTTTAATTAGTAAAAAGAGAAGCGTCGAGGAAGAAGAGGAATAAATACAAAGTAATTAATGCACGGGCATTAATCGCTCATGCATTTTTTCTTTTTCATTTTTATTTTTTATAAAATTCATTATAAAATAATTAATTTTGTAATTATAGTATATTTTATTTTATATTAAATTAATGATTTTACTTGAATTTATATATTTTTTATGCATTTTTCTTTTTAATTTTATTACATGGGCATGCATTCTTAATGCACACCCGCGTATTAACGACTAATGCAATTTTTTTAAAAATTTACTTTTCATAAAATTAATAATAACATAATTATAATTATAATTATAATTATAATTATAATTAACATTTAATTTATTTCTTTTAAGGTAATAATCAAATTTTATTTAAATTTAATTCTTCATGCGTTTTTCTTAAATTTTATTTATTAATATAATTAATAATACCATAATTATAATTACATTATAACTTTTTGAAATTCTCTTATTAATGTAATAATTAAATTTCAAATTGAATTTAGTTTTTATTAAATTCATAGTAGTATATATAAGATAAAAATTAAATTAATTACAATATTTATTTATCTCATTGATAATTTAATTTTATATAAGAAAGATTCAAAACATAACAAATAAATAACAAATTTGCAATTTTTAATTGCAGTAATAATTAAGTATTTACAAATTAATTTAATTTCTTATTAAAGTTATAGTCGTACAATTAAAAAATTAAAAAAGCTCAAAATTAAAATAAGTTGTTTTTTAGTCTGATATTAATTTTATTTTTCAAAAACATTTGTAATGAATGCAAAACTACTGCAACTTTTTAATTTTAAATTTTTATAAATTTAATCATATCATTATTATAATTTAATTTATTTTTTATTCAGGTAAAAATTAAATTTAAAATCGACAAAATATTTATTAAACCTATAAATGCATGGGCATGTATTCTTAAGTCACACCCGTGCGTTCACTAATGCATTAATTAATAATAAAATAATTATAATCCTAATTCTAATTTAATCGTTGAAATCATTACAATATATCCTATAACATAAAGTTATTTTTATTTTATATTTAATTTTATTTAAATATTAAATTAAAAATTATTAAGTAAAACAAATTCAAAACTAGCGCATCATTTTTATTTTAAATTTTTATAAAATTAATAATACCATCATTATAATTTAATTTTTATTTTTATTAAAGTAAAAATTATTTAAAATTTAAAATTTTATTAAATTTATAAATGCACACCCGTGCATTTAGTAATTAAATTAATAATTACATAATTATAATTATAATTTAATTTAACTTTTATAACAGTAATAATAAAGTATTTACAAATTAATTTAATTAAATTTAAAATAAACAAAATTTTTATTTATTATTATTAAAATTAAAAATAATTTTAATTTTAATTATATTATTTATTATAAATAGATTAAATTTATTTAAATTTAATTTTTTATTAAAGTCATAGCAGTATAATTAAAATTAACATAGAACCATAAAAAGTGAAAAATAAAAATAAAAACCATCGACTAGTTCACGACTTGTTCGCGGATTAGATATGACACTTACAAGTTTAAGTGTCACAAATAGATGTCACCAACTAATTAACCACGTATAAACCACAAACTATATTGATATAGGCCGATTTTGACAAAGTTGTCTTCATAAAAGTTGGAGCTCATCCTCTTAGCTTTCTAATGATATAAAGTTTGAAAATTTTGACATCGAAATCAAAAGATATAACATTTACAACGATGGATGTCGCCCTCATGCATGCGAGGGTGACAAAATGGTCGCCATTTAGATGTCACCTACATGCACAAAGACGAGGGTGACAAACTAGTTAATAAAAAATTAAATTAAAATTTGAATTTAATTATTATTTTGATAAAATTAAATTAAATTATTACTTTAATAAAAAATTAAATTAATTTATAATTATGTTATTATTAATTTTATAAAAATAAGAATAAAAAACACATTATTACTGCATTACCCGTGCATCAAATGCACGGGCATGCATTTGCAAGCAAGTGCTAACACCCGTGCATTATTGCGTGCGGGCGTGCATTTGCAAGTATTTTTAATTTAATAAAAATAAATTTAATTGATGTAAGCTGATTTTGAAAAAGTTACCTTAATGAAAATTGTAATTTATCCTCTTAGTTTTTTAATAGTATAAAGTTTGAAATTTTTTGACATCGGAATCAAAAGCTATGACATTTACAAGTTTAAATGTCACACTTCAGCACGAGGGTGACAAAATGGTCACGTTTTAGATGTCACCCTCGTGCTTGTAAGCACGAGGGTGACAAACTGGTGACCTTTCAGATGTCACCCTCATACTTGTGCACGAGGGTGACACTTGATTTTGAAATTATTATATTAATATATAAAAATTTATAACAATGAAGAATGAATAAAGCACGGTTATAAATAACTTTTAAAATTAATATTAAAATAAATTATTCAATAATATAGTAACAATAATTAATTTCGGATGTAAAATTAAAAAATATTTTCTAACTATTAACAAAAAATTTACTTGAATAAAAATTAAATTACATTTTGAATTTAATTATTATTTTAATAAAAAATTAAATTATAATTATGTTATTATTAATTTAATAAAAAATTAAAAGATACGTTATTACCGCATTGCGCGTGCATTTGGAAGCAAATGCTCATGCAAATGCACGGGGTGTGCATTTGGAAGAATTTTTTGGTTTAATAAAAATTTAATTGATGTAGGCTAATTTTGACAAAGTTGTCTTCATGAAAGTTATCCTCTTAGCTTTTTAATGGTATAAAGTTTGGAATTTTTTGACATCATAATCAAAAGATATGACATTTACAAGTTTGAATATCATGCTAGATGTCACCCTCATGTTCAAGTCACATTTTGGATGTCACCTTCGCGCACAAACATGAGGGTAACAAACTGTTATGCTTGTGCACGAGGGTGACACTTGATTTTAAAATTATTATTTTATTATATAAAAATTTATAACAATTAAGAATGAATAAAGGACGGTTATAAATAACATATAAAATTAATATTCAGATAAAGTATTTAATAATATAGTAACAATAATTCATAATTAATAATTAATTTTGGATGTAAAATTAAAAAAATATTTCTGAACTGTTAACAAAACATTTGCTTTAATAAAAATTAAATTACATTTTGAATTTAATTATTGTTTTAATAAAAAACTTAAATTAAAATATTACTTTAATAAAAATGAAATTATATTATATTATGTTATTATTAATTTTATAAAAATAAAATTAAAAATACATTATTACTGCATTACTCGTGCATCAAATGCACGGGCATGCATTTGGAAGCAAATTGCAAGCTTTTTTAGTTAATAACAAAATTTAATTGATGTAGGCCGATTTTGACAAAGTTGTCTACGTGAAAGTTGCAACTTATCCTCGTAGCTTTCCAATGATATAAAGTTTAAAATTTTTTGACATCAGAATCAAAAGATATGACGTTTACAAGTTTGAATGTCACGTTGGATGTCACCCTCATGCTCATGCATGAGGGTGACACTTGATTTTCAAATTATTATATTAATTTATAAAAATTTATAACAATGAAGAATGAATAAAGCATGGTTATAAATAACATATAAAATTAATATTAAGATAAAGTATTTAATAATATAGTAACAATAATTAATAATTAATTTTTGATGCAAAACTAAAAATATTTCCGAACTATTAACAAAAACATTTACTTTAATAAAAAAATTAAATTAAAATTAAATTATTAGTTTAATAAAAAATTAAATTAAATTATAATTATGTTATTATTAATTTTATAAAGAAATAAAATTTAAAAATACATTATTAGTGCAATAAAAAATTAAATTAAATTAAATTATAATTATAATTAATAAAAAATTAAATTAAATTAAATTAAATTATAATTATATTATTAGTTTGGCAAAACATGAGTCACATGCGTGACATAGGAAGACTTACATGACCGTTAGATGAAATGGACGAAGGGGGTTACAAATAACATATAAAATTAATATTAAGATAAAGTATTTAATAATATAGTAACAATAATTAAAATTAATTAATTAATTTTGGATGTAAAATTAAAAAATGGTTACTCGCTTGAGTATTGGTATGTGAGATTATCTTTTTGTACTTTTGCCATTTTCATCAATCCATTTTCTATGTTTATGATGTTTGGATTGTGTAGAGCAATAACATGTTACACCCAATAAGATTTTTAATTTTATTATTTTAATTAACTAAAATATTTAATTGATTATAAAAATTTTTTAACTTATTTTGTTTCAGTCACGAGCATGACTTAATAAGTCAAATGTAATATATTTTTTTTTACCTTTTACTTTGATATTATAATATTTGTACTTACTTTGTATATTTTATCAATTTATAACAAATATAACAAATACATTACAATATACAGTTCCTAAATATTTTTATTTATATTTTTCCTATAAATCCGTTAATTGTAATCTGTTTAAAGAGAATTTGCACCGAATCACAGATAATCTTTTTCATAAATATTCGAGAATATTTTCATTTGATGCGACGGATATTTAGTTAACTTATTCTTCAGAGACTGTGAGAAATTTTTATTTTTCTTAGGGATACATTCATTGTTTGCTGCCATATTGTAGAAAATCTTTTCATAGATATCGATGTCAATATTTTCAATTGATATGACTATTATTTAAAGACGCATATGCTGAGCTATTTGACCCAGGCAATATTTTCGATTCATAGGTTTGGTATTCAAATACGCACTCTTATAAATAAAGTCTATTTGGTTGTTAGAAATGAAATCTGCAAATAGTTAATGTTACTTTAATAAACATTTACTATGTTTTGAAGTTTTTGTAAAGAAGTTTTCTTTTTATTTAAATTTTCCTTCGCAACAATTCCATAAGCTTCTAATTCCATTCCAATTCGATTAGTTTCCTCTTGTTCTACTTGTTCAAAAAGAATCACAGAGAAACTATCCATCACGTTCAGAAAATTAAATATGTTATTCAGCATCTAACAAAGCAAACTGCTCTGTCACAAAACCAAGTTAAATACTTATCTTTTTTATTATTTCCTATTTTTAGCTAGGAAGAAGCAATGTTATATGAATATTGTACAAAATATCTGCTTCATTAACATTATTTTATACCTAATAACAGAAGAAATTTTGTACCGAGAATTGTATTGAATGGTTCCTCAGAGCTCACAACAATGACGTTAAATTAGCTATAAAAAATTAAAGGCTTGCCTTTCTTAGAGAGAAAGCATTACTATTGGTAATTTTATGATATTTTTTAAAAATTCCTTTTTATTGTTCTATTTTTTATGATAATTTTTATACACCCTTCTTTTGATTATCCTATTTTTTAAAATTTTCTTTTAAAATGTAGATAAATTCAGAGCAGATGAATTTTCTGTTGAAGTCACGGAAGGCCTTGGTTATTTAGCAGGTCACAATCAAATTTATAGACCTGTTTTGGTAATTTTAAAACTTTGTCAATTGTGTGTAATTATTTATTTATTTATTTTTCAAACACGATGAAATTTATTAACAATATTATTTACATATATCTTTTCTAAGTTTCATTTGAACATTTATCACTTCTAAGCTCATTAAAAAAGTTTTATTTTTCTATGCTATTCTTGCTCGAAGCTTTTGAGTCTTAAACAAGATTATCAGAAGTTTCGTTCATGAAAACTGTAAGTAAATGTGTATAATATTTTTTTACATCTTTTCCTATTTTTATCCTTCTTATTTAATAACTGGTGTGAGTTATCTTTTGCTTTTATTTTTTTAGGTTTCTTTGTTGTTTTTACTTTGGAAGTTGCTATATCAACTATGCGTAAAAACTGCAAACAATTTGTGGTCCTTTTTGATGCAAGTATGTTCCTTTTTAAAACTCATGTCATAATCTATATCGAAGTATAATAAATATTTATAAAAGAACTAAACTTTTTTAAACTTCCTTGTAACTTTTTTTTTTACCTATCCAAGTTTTTTCAGGTCTACTTTCAATTTCATAAATGTATGTTTATCGACATTGAAAATTATTGGTGATTATTATCCATCCAGACTTGATAAAGTATTTGTAATCAACCCGCCATCTTTGTTTTCTCATTCATGGAAGGTAATATTGATATGTATTTATCTTCTTTATATATGTTATTTCTTAAAATTTTTATGTTTAATTTATCTAACTTTTAACGTCTTTATAAAAAAATGCTAACATTTATATTTTTAAAATATAAATAATCATATTAATAGCACAGTTAGTTTATACCTTTTACGTTCTTATTGTTACTTTAGTGATGTTTTGTCTTGTATTAATATGTGATTCAAAATTTTATTTTTATTACAGGGTATTCGACCATTTGTTCAATTTTCAACCAACACCACAATTGTACCTTCGTTGGATTTTGAAGAATCATTGGAATTTCCTAAAGACCCTTGCATATGATCATCGGTTAAAGATGGTTTACATTCATCAAGGTTTTCATTTACACTGTCGTCGTATTCTGACCCAAACAAACCATGGTATCTTACACTAGTCACGTCAACTTCTAGTTCGGCTACCAATTCGTCTTTAACCTCATCATACATTAATTCGTTAAATGTGAGATCTATTTCTATTGCATCACCCATTGTTACAACATGCTATCAACATATTAATGCTCATGCAACAGCTACCAGTAAAGGCTTATTCCCATTTACTCCCATTCCACAACGAATTACTAAGCCAATTAAAATTGCTAAACCACAAACCCCACAACCATCCCTTTTTCGATCACCTACTATGTATTTATTTTTGAAGAAAACTTATAGATCTCGTAAATCCAAGGAGGCTTTTTTAGATTATTTAAAATTTTATCGGAACCCCCTATAACGAGATCATTTATAGGTCAATTATAGGAGCCCCGATCGGTGATTTGGTATCTAATATACCGTCTCGTCTCAAACGACCTCACTTTTCTGTATCTCATCGATTTTAGAATGAGAATTAAATTCTGCAAAGTGTACAATTTATTTTTATTATATATGATGAAATATTTTTTTATACGATCAAATGCATATCTGATGAAATGTTTTTGTCTGCCGTAAGAATATGTATTTATATTTGGCTTTTCTTAGATTAACAAAACAACAATTGTTAAGTTTGTCATAATGGAAATTTTATATTTTATAAGATATCAATAGAAACGATTGTTAAGTTTGTCATAACAGGTGTGCACTTAAGATAAATAAAAAGTTTCATATATTTCATATATATTTTTAAATTAATAGTGAGTAAGGAGAGATGCATTGCAAGGGAGGCTTTAATTAGTAATAAGAGAAATGTTGACGTAGAAGAGGAATAAACACAAAGTAATTAATGCACGGGCGTGAATAATTAAATTTTTATTAAAGTCATATTATTATATATAAGATAAAAAATAAATTAATTAAAATTAAAAAATTGTAACAAATTCAAAACTACTTCATCTTTTAAAATTTAAATTTTTATAAATTTAATCAAACCATTATTATTATTTAATTTATTTTTATTAAAGGAAAATTTAAATTTAAAATCAACAAAATATTTATTAAACCTATAAATGCACAGGCGTGCTTAGAAAATTAATAATAACATAATTATAATTATAATTTAATCGTTGAAATCATTACAATATATCCTATAATATAAATTTTTTTTAATTTTATATTTAACTTTATTTAAATATTATATTAAAAATTATTAAGTAAAACAAATTCAAACTAGTGCATCTTTTTAATTTTAAATTTTTATAAAATTAATAATACCATCATTATATTTAATTTTAATTTTTATTAAAGTAAAAATTATTTTAAATTTTAAATTTTTATTAAATTTATAAATGCACGGAACACACACCTGTCCATTCAGTAATTAAATTTTTTAAAACTAATAATTACATAATTATAATTATATTTATATTTAATTTTTATTACAGTAATAATTAAGTATTTACAAATTAATTTATTTTTTATTAGAGTAATAGTATTATAATTACAAAATTAAAATATAAAATGTTCTAAATTAAAATAAGTTGCTTTTCTTCATTCTAAATTTAATTTTATTAAAAAATAATATAAAAACTAAAACAATTTCAAAACTAGTGCATCTTTTAAATTTTAATTTTTATAAAATTAATAATACTGTCACTATAATTTTATTTTATTTTATATTAAAGTAATAAAAATTTTAAACTTTTCATTTTTTTTCGTTGAATTTAAGAATGAACGTAATGCATGCCCGTCCATTTTCTAATGCATTTTTATTTTAATTTTTTGTAAAACTAATAATTACATAATTATAATTATAATTATATTTAATTTAATTTTATTAAAGTAATAATTAAGATTTTACAAATTAATTTATTCTTTTAATACAGTCATAGTAGTATAGTTAACAAATTTAAATAAAAAACTGTTCAAATTTAAAATAAGTTGTTTTTTCATTATAGTTTTAACTTTATTTTCAAAGCAACTAAAACAATTCAAAACTAGTGCATATTTTTAATTTTAAAATTTTATAAATTTCATAATACCATTATTAAAATTTAATTTATTTTTAAAAGTATAAATTAAATTTAAAATCAACAAAATGTTTATTTATTATTATTAAAAACAATAATAAATTATTAGTAATCATACTATTTATTATAAATAAATAAATTTTATTTAAATTTAAATTTTTATTAAAGTCATAGTAGTGTAATTAAAATTAACATAAAACCATAAAAAGTAAAAAATAAATATGTTTTAAAATTTAAAGAGAAATTATGTATTTTAAGTTTGAGACAGAAGGCTCCAATCTTGCACTTTCCATAGGAGCAAGGGTAGTTGAATTGGCGCTTGACTTATCACTAGACAAAGGATCTGGACTCTTAATAAATGCATTCTTCTTTTTTAGATGGCTTTTGTACAACTATTTATTGCATGTCTTTTGATCATTTAATTTCTTAGAAAGAACAAAAGAAGAGGATATGATGTGCATCGCTTGCTCCATTGAGAGTTGTTGGAATTGCAAATTTTACATTTTAGTTAATTGCTACCGAAGTAAATAAATGTAGCCTACTGTTGCATCAGATTATTATATTCTCTTTTTGTCTACTACGATGTTTCCAAGCTGTTGCGTCAAATTATCATATTGTCTAAAGCTACTTTTTCTTTTTAAACCTGCTAACTATTTTATATTTCATGTCATTAACTCTCTTAACTCAGAACCGTCCATGTTAATTTCCTTTTCTTAATTCACACCTACATAAAGTAATAATATTTTTATTAGAATATTAATTAATTAAAAATATTATTAATTAGTTAATTAATTATAACTTAATTAATTAATTCTTATATATTTAACACATATAAAAAATACTTGTTTTGATAAAATATAATTTATTTATAATTTAATTATTAATCATTAACTGTTTTGTTTATTCAGTTATAATTAATAATGATTAATATATAACACTTATAAAAATAATTGTTTTGTTAAAATATAATTTAATTATTAATCATTAACTTTTTTGTTTATTTAATTATAATTAATAATGATTAATATATAATTAATTTATTGATGTATAAATTTATTTATATAACGATCATAATAATGATAATATCAATTAATTAATTGAAAATTTATTTATTTTATTCGTTAATCAAATGAGCCTTGATTTATTGGTTAGTTATAATATATTACACACTTGTGACACGTATATATATTAACATTAAATATCCTAAATATTATCATTAATAAAGAAATTTATTAAATGATTAATTTTAATAAATTATAATATATTTATTGAGATGTTCAAAATTAAATCTTTTTAGATGACATGTTAATCAATCAGTCAATCACACTACGCTGTCGTTTATAATCAACCGCTTTCTAATTAAAAGACGTGACATGATAATCATTGTTTTTTACTAAATGAATCAAACAACGTCTTTATATTTTCTTCTCCAACTTAACTTCTATAACCTTACTTCTCCAAACACAATTCTCCATCTTCAGACTATAAAAAGTGTATATTCCATCTTCGAACTATAAAAAGTGTATATTCCGAATGACTAAGCTTTCCAGTTTCAGCAAAAAAGATATTACAACGATCTGTAAGTTATCCTTTATCCTTCTTCTTAATTTTTCTGTTAATTAAATTTTTATTAATTTCATTTGTGATTTAGAATGTTAAGTTTGATTCTAATTTTGCATATTTGGTCTATTAAATTGTTATTAGCTTTTGTATTCAAATCGAACATCTCACGGATCACGTGTATGATATTCATGTTTATATAATTACATAACAGATATTACATTTTTACGACTATATTGTGTTGATTTTTAGATTTTTAAAATAATATTTTGATGATGTTTATAAAATGAAACTGTTTAATTTTTTTTCCTCAACTGTTATATAAAAATTTTAACCGTCAGCTAGAAGTTGAGTTTTTAAGAAAGTTGTAATTATTTGACTTATTACTTTTTATTTACTAATTTATATTAAAACATTCACAGTTGTGACCCCATACCCTGCTTAGGCGGGAATTTGGGTATGTTTGGTTTGTTTCATTCAAGGTTGTGATCAATAAGTCACAGCCGTAAGTAATTTTAATGATCAACTTTTACTATTCTAAAATATTATTTCCTTTCTATCTATTTCTTCTGTGACTATAATCGTATACAAATTCAAACTTTACCTTCAAAATTCTTGTTAACTATTACTTTATATATTAAAAATTCATAATCATGTCTTTTAATATTAGGTTAATTTAATTAAAAATGATTTTAATTATTATGATTATTAATTATATATTGTTAATCACCCTTATTTATTTCATTAAGCTTTAATAAATATACATAGTTATGATTTCATATGTTACTTAATCCATTTATATCTTAAATATGAAAAATTATTAATTAAAAAACTTATTTTCATAAATTATAAAAATAAAAAGTTTTTAGTCACCTACATCTGATTAATCATGACTATTTTTCCTATCTATCATTAAATTGAGTTATCGGATTTATGTTTGTGCTTGTTATGTCTGTCCAAAATACATGATAAACAATTTAAAGTAGTTTTCATTTGCACAACTATTACGACATATCCACTCTTAATTTTCTAAACATTTCATTTCCTATAATTATTTTTCCTAATCACATTTCTCTTTTAATTTTTTTTAGGTTTTCTTATTGTTCACTCTTACAACAACTTTGTTCGTTGTTGCGATATTCAGGTATGTCTAATTTTTTCAAAAAAATTAATATATATAATTTGTTTATATTTGTTCCTCGTTAATATGATGATTGTTTTTTTCTTTATTTACTTTTTTTGTTAAATGTATGATTAAGCTGCTCTCTAAAACATATGGTTTCTTACATGTATTTTGTTATATTAACGAATACCGTAAATATTATTGATTCATGATAAATTCTTTATTAAATATATAATTTGTTAAATGGATTCTCTTATATTCATCGATAAAAATGAGATTATTGCTTCATTTTTTAATGATGCTATTTTTAGACATTATCAAAATTCTAGTCATCGTTTTTTAATGTACCTAAGCAACGTTAAATAATTTTTACCTTATTTAATATTATTAATAAATTATCGATATTCTAGTCATCGATATATATATATATCTTACCTTATTTAATATTATTAATAAATTATATTTAATAATATAATATATTTCTCACATATTTATAGCAGTAATATTTAAAATTTTTTAAATGATATTACATATCGATATATGAAGAATGTAAATATTGTCTGACTTCATCTATGGATAGAAATGCCAAAAAACGTAAAAGGTACGTTGAAATGTCGGAAAATGAAAAGCAAGAATTTTTACGGCAATTAAGAGAAACTCTTGCTGCAAAAAAGAGATGCACTACTTTACTTGCAGTTTGTCAAGCAGTTAGTGATCAACATTTAGATTCTTTTGTTGATACTGAACCTTCCAGCGGTCAACTCTACATTAATCAATCAACTAGTCAACTATTTCAAAATCGATCTCTCGATTTTAATATGAATCATGTTGATCCAACTCATTCTTCTCTCCAACAATAAGAAACTGTTCATACGACATCAACGTTTCAAGCATCTAATGTGACATGTCATAATTCAAATCATCCATCTCTATCTTCTTTTCCAATCCAACCTAACTCTGCATCAAGGTACAAATTTTTTTACCTATATTTTTAGTATTTGTAATATCATTACTAGACAAAGTCAACAACTTTTTTAAAAATATTTTAAGGCATAAATTGTCATCCTTTGTCAAAGTTAGCATCCTTGCAGAATTTGCCTATTGAGGCTCAACAACTTTGTTTTGTTCTAAATTGTGAACATTGTCATGCGAAAAGATTTTATCTCGAGCCTCTATCTTTCTGTTGTTCATCAGGACAAATTTCTATTGTTGCACCTCAAATGCCATATCCTTTGAAATGATTATTTATTGACAATGATGAAGAATCAAACCATTTCAGAAAGAATGTCCACACATATAATAATAACCTAGTTTTTACTTCCTATGAAGCTAGGTGTGATCGAGAACTAATAACAAACAAGAAAGGGGTATACATTTCGTGTTTAAGGTCAAGTTTGTCATTTCCTTGACATTTTAGTTTTGACATCTAATAAGGTATTTGGAATCCAACTCTATTTCTTTGATACTGATGAGGAACTAAAAAGAAGGACTAACTCTTGTGATAAATTTTTTGAGAATACATTAAAACTAATTATGGAAATTCTAAAAGATAATCCTTATGCCAAATTCTTTCAAAGTCTTAGGGAGATACCATCACTTGAGAATCATTCAATAATCCTAAAGTGTTCATATGTTTATAATCTTCCTACTGCATCACAAGTGGTTGCTATATGGACTGAGATTGATGATGAACACATTAATAAATGTCCTCACATCCAAGTCTATGCTCACTTGGGTACAACTTATAAAATTCAATCTTATTATGCATGTTATGACCCTCTTCAATATCCTCTATTATTTCCTCATGGTGAATCTGGACGGCATCGTCGAATTAAAAGATTAATTTCAAAGACAAAAAGGAGCAATGTTTTTATGAGGGAATTGATGTTCATATGAACTCTTTTACTGATGCATCTCAATTCTTTGCTGTGGAAAACACAAGCAAGTTTCTTTTCCTATTTGATCTTTTTGAAGATATTATTTAATTCCACCGTTTTATTTATCAAATTCACTTTCTTTGCTACTAGCTACGGATGAAGCATACTGCGAAGATGGTTTTGTTTCCACTAGAGAATATTACTATTATCGGCTCCAAATGAGAGAAAATGATGAATCTATACTACTCTATAGCTTCAGAGTACTTCAACAATTTGTTATGGGCACTTATATAAATATTGAAACATATTGACTTGATTTCCATAGAAAAAGGCAAAATGAGATACGGACAAAAATACTACAAGGTGTTTTGGATAGCGTTAGTGTTAGTCAAACAAAAGGTTCAAAAATTGATCATCGAGTTGTACTCCCAACTTCATTTATCGGTGGTCCAAGGGACATGAAATGACGTTATCTTGATGCAATGACTTTAGTACAAAAATATGGTAAACCTGATATTTTTTTGACCATAACTTGCAGCCTATATGGAGAGAGATAGAAGAGAATCTCAAATTTCATGAAAAACCACAAGATAGACTAGATTTATTGGCTAGAGTATTTAGAGCTAAATTTGAAATTCTCAAGAA
>JAOSBN010000179.1:43754461-43767649 GCA_027563595.1 Erythroxylum suave
AATAATAATAATAATAATAATAATAATAATAATAATAATGAGAAGGATAAAAATATTATTAATAGAAATAAATTAAACCAAAAAAACTTAAATAATGATAAGGAATATAATAATGATAATGAAAATAAATAAAAGGGCGTCACAGAAGATGTCGCGATTGTGACGAATGGCGAGCGAGATACTGGGTAAGATCAATAGTCTCGCCGTCACGTCAAGTCGTGATCGCGAGACTGGTGACTGGCGCAGTCTCGCAGGCGCGACAGCTGGCGATCGCGAGACAGTGTCCAGAGTCTCGCGATCGTGACATATCGCGATAGCGATATGGGTGACTAGTGACTGTCTTGCAGACGCTATCGCGAGACCGGCCAGTCTCCAGACTCTCGCGATCGTGACACATCGCGATGACGACCCTGACAGAGGATTCTCCTTCTTCTATGCAACTTTTATTATTTACCATTATATAATTAATAATTATTATGTTTCTTTATTTATTCTTATTTATTTAGTTCTTTTTAAATTATGATAATAACAAATTTTGTAATTAATATTATTCTTATTAGTGATAAACAAACTTAAATAATATGATTAAATCCTTCAATATTTTCTATTTCGTGCTTGATAATAATAAGGAAAAAAATTATATGCTATTTTTGGTAATTCGTTATACTCAGTTTTAAGGATAGAAATTTTAAAGAATTATTATCATTTTTCCTAATTTTATATTCGTTATTATTATTAGAAATTATATAATAAAAATTGTTAATAATGTTATGTTTCTTTAATTATTCTTATTTATTTAATTGTTTAAAATTTTGATAATTATAAATTTTGTACTTACTATTATTCTTATTATGATTTAATTATTTTGTTATTGATTATATTCAATAATTATTATTTTCGTAATTTTATATTCATTATTATTATTAAAATATATATTATTAACATTTTGTGCTTGATAATAATAAGGAAAAAATTGTATGCTTAATAATATGATTAAATTCCTCATTAATTAAAATTTTGTGCTTCATAATAATAAGGAAAAAATTATATGCTTAATTTTGCTAATTCCTTATAATCAGTAAATATTTTTAAATGTTTAAAACAATAATTATTATTTTTTGTAGTTTTATATTCATTATTATTATTAAAAAATATATTATTAAAATTTTGTGCTTGATAATAATAAGGAAACAATTATATGCTTAATTTTGTTAAATCCTTATAATCAGTAAATAAGCACAAAATGTTTAAAAGAATAATTATTATTTTTCGTAATTTTATATTCATTATTATTATTAAAAATAAATTATAATTATATCATTAAATTCGTCGTTATTTTTAATTTTGTTCTTAATAAGAATAAGGGTAAAATTAATTATTAGTCCTTTAGAATAATAAACCAAAATAACGACGTACGTTTGTTTTAATAATAAATATAAATTTAAACGACTTTTGTTAAAGCCATCTTCCATACTTGTTTACAAGCGGCTAATTCAAATATTTTGGCTTTGGCTTTAGCTTAAAAACGGCGCATGTGGTGGGTCCCGCAAGTGTCTGTCAAAGTTTTAACAAAAACGGTACCGTTTTGATACTGGACAGAATAAGACAGGGTAATATTCGACAGAAGATCCGGACTCCTTTTTCTCCCTCTGCAGTTTCTTGAAGAATCCCATTTTTTCCCTTTCTTCGTCACGCCTCTTTACTGTTTCCCTCCTACTGGGTTGGTTCTGTTCATTGATGGAGCTGCTTTGTTAATGATGTTTTAGCGTTGGAAGACCCAACTTCCGGGTTGGGATGGAGACCTTGTCCTTACTTCGCTAGAGGGTACTGCAAAAACAGGATCAATTGTAGGTTTGTGCATGTCGGTATTGGAGAATCAGATGGTGTAAATATGGTGTGTTCACCAAACAAGTCTGATACGCTTGACCAGTGCCATGAGATGATTAGATCCAAGTCTGCTCAGCAGCAAAGAGTAGCTGTAGCTTCGCGGTTCTTCGGCGCTACTTCTCTTCCTTATTCTCCTAAGTGCACGAAATATCTTCTTCAACAGCATTAGAGCGATAGAGGTAATAGATGAAATCCTTTGGCTGAATCTTTGGTAGAATTTTATTTTCTGGTAGAACTTAATTAGTTGTTTGTCAGGTTCACAATTTGTACAGCAGCAGCTTTGAACAAGGGGGAAGACATGCATAAGCTTTGTTGAGCTCGGTTGGACAGGAATAATTTGATCAACCCAGCTTTCAGGCAGATCTACCTTATGTTCCCAGCTGATAGCACTTTTAGAGACAAAGATGCGTCAAATTACTTAAGGTTGGTGCTTGCTAAGGAGGCTCTTTTATTTTTGTTGAGATTGGAAGTTGTTACTAATGTTTTGCCTTCATTTTTTTGCAGTATTTATGGTTCTGTGCAAGATTTAGAATTGCATATCAGCAGATGAGGATGTTTGGTTTTGTAACTTTTGTTTATCCAGTAACTGTGAAGATCATACTAGCTAAAGGAAAGCCTCATTTTGTTTGTGATGCTAGAGTTCTGGTGAAGTCTTACAAAGAGAAAGGCAAACTTCCAGAAAAGTATAAGCATTCTCTCTTCACCCTCAAATTTAACATTTCCTGACACCTTCTCCTAAACTTGCCAGATTAAGACGGTGTTTTTTGTGGGAAGCAACAGGCACAGTAAGTGGATAGGGGAGATTGGTCTCTAGCTTGGTAAGAGAGCAAGATCCAATCTTTTTGACTTAAGGATATTTCTTCTACATGGATTAACTCTTTTCCATTTCTTGAAATATAGGAGCAAGAATGTTCTACAATATTCAGGACATGTTATGGAGAAGGAAATTGGATGAGCAAGTTGATCTGCAGCAAGCTCTTGAGCTTCAGAGTAGAAGATTAATGGGATTCGAGCTTGCTGATTTTAACAAACATCAGCATCACAGAGCTCTTTCTAGTGGTAGCCCTATTCCTTCTCCGATTCAGCCTCCAAATCTTTTAAATCATCAATCTGTGGCTTTTCCTCCACTCTACAGTAGGACACAAGTTTCTCCACAAGGTACATATATTCATACTAATCTATTGGACAAATTTAATCAATATAGAGTGAACAGGTTTGTAACATATTCCATTCTTACTTAGATATTCAAATTTATTCCGTTTTTTTTAATAATTTTTTTCATGCAAATGCTTTTTGTTGAGATTAATTTTAGGTTAAAACTACGAATCAGAAGTATTGCGTTACATCAGGAAGTATAGCAGACGAGGAATGTAGAGAGTGTGGACCTTCACTTGTCTTATAACTCTCTGTTAGTTGTAATTGTCATATCTTTTAATACACATTTTACTCCATTCTTACTTAGATATTCAAATTTATTCCATATTATTTTTTGTATAATTTTTCTGATATAGATGCATTTTGCTGAGATTAGTTTCAGGTTAAAACTACGAATCAGAAGTACTGTGTTACACCAAGAAGTATAGCAGACGAGGAATGTAGAGAGTGTTGACCTTCACTACTTATCTTATAACTCTTTGTTAGTTGTAATTGCCATATCTTTTAATACACATTTTACATACTTATTTAAGGTAATTAATAAAATGAAATAACTTTTGCCTTCTTATATGTGAAAAAGTTGCACTAGGCTGATAATGAACTCTGTCTACTGAGACCATTAATGGCATTAAAAGAGAATGAATGACTGGAATTTTACTGATATCTCTATTAAAGGTGAGATCTTGAATGGGAAAAGAGAACAGATATTGCGTTGATGATTTAACCAAATCCCTTGACGTCTTCATTCATTTAAGGAACTTAATAAAAAGGAAATAATTCCACCTGCCAATCCTGCATACTCTTCATTCATTTAAGGGAGTTAATGACATCAAATAATGAAATAGTTGCCACCTTCACAATTTAAATGAAGGAATGATAACATATTTAATAAACACAACGAAATGACGAAAATTTGGTGACCTTTTAGATGTTACCCTTGTGCTTGTACACAAAGGTTACAAACTGGTCACCATCTAGATTTCACCCTTATGCTCGCGACTTCGCTGTTGCACACGCCTACTTCATATCTTCATAACTTTCAATCCTAAAATCCTAAAATTATAAATTTTATGTTAAAAAGCTAGATCCAAAAATTATAAACTTATATTGTTAGAAAGCTAAAAGAAATATCTACAACTTTCATGAAGATAATTTTATCAAATTCTTCTTAGATCAATGCAATTTATGCATTGAAGATTCGAAACACAATTTCTTCCCCTTTTTCTTAGCTCTTGACAATCAAAACTACTACCTATATCAAAATACTGAATCCAACAATCATAAACCATACACACTGAACTCCCATTAAAATAATTAAATTTAGAAAAATCTATTCAACAACCTTTGAACAACTAACAATGTTATTTCCAACCAATCAACACTTAATATAGAAGAAATTTCTGCACCTGTAGAGAAGAGAAATTCCTAACCTGTTACAATCATTTATCAATCAACGTAACTCTTATACATAATTTCAATTACATAATGAGAGTCAAAATAGTTGTAAATTTCAAAAATACATCATGAATGCTCATGTTATATATATATATATATCACTTTTTTAATTAATTAATTAAAATATTGCTAATTATTATTAATTAATTATATAATTAATGAAATAACTAATTAATTATATTTATATATAATATAATATAATGTAGTATATATATACATTGAAAGTCATGGCTAAGTCACAGCCGTGACAACTCGTGATAGTCCTTCATGGTACATGCTAACACCCGTGACATCTCCTTTATTTCTTTTTTTTGTTCTTATAATATATATATTATTTAATCAATTCATGAAATATATTTAATTAAAGATAAAAATATGTGTTACGGGTAAACTTATTTGTTAATTAATAATTAATAATATTATCTATATGTCTTAATTATGTTCTTATGAATGAATTAATTAATTATACTTTAATTAATCAATTATTTCGTTATATTTTATTTCAATTAATTAAAATGTGATTAGTTAATAATTAAAAATAAAATTTTATTCATGTTTGTTCATTATTATTAATTTGTACTTACTAACAATAAATTTAAATCTTTGTCATAAGCCTATGTTAATATATAAACTGTACTGATTTGGGTAGATTTTGAGAAAATTATCTTCATGAAAATTGTTAATTTTTCTCTTAGCTTTCAAATGATATAAAATTTAAAATATTAGAATTTCGGGACTGAAAGTTGTAAAATTTTGAAGTGGGTTTGTATAGTAGGGAAGTCACAATTGCGACGAAGCACAATCGTGACAATCCGAAATTTTTAGGAAAGTCACGATCGCGACTTGGGTTTGTATTGTAGGGAAGTCGTGATCGCAACGAAGCACGGTCGTGACAATCCAAAATTTTCAGGAAAGTCACAATCGTGACAAAACACGATGACAGCTCCTATTATTTTCAGGAAAGTCGCGATCGCTACGAAGCATGATCAAGACTCCTCTTTGTCATTTTCAGTCGCACCTATGACTTTTGAAATTCACGCTCGTGAGTTTTACGTTGCTTGACCCAAAGCTGTTTTAAATTGTCACATCAGTGACACTATTCATGCAAGCATATATATATATATAATAATAATTTAAGAAAATTAATAACAATAAGTATAATATATATATATATATACATATATATATATATACATATATATATATATATATTATACTTATTGTTATTAATTTTCTTAAATTATTATTAAATAATGATAATAATTACTATGGCAATAAGAATAATAAAACCTATTAATAATAAGAAGAAAATTAATATAATAAAGAAATTAATAATAATTAATATAATTAATTATTATTAATACACAAACAAATAAAATAAAATAGCATAAAATAAAATAGACATGAAAATAAATCAGATTGGGAGTTCAACAAATAAACAAAGAAAATGTCATCTAAAACTTCAAGGAATAAACTATACTGATCTGGGTAGATTTTGGGAAAATTATCTTCGTGAAAGTTGTTGATCTTTCTCTTAACTTTCAAATGATATAAGGTTTGAAATTTTAGGATCTGGGATTGAAAATTATGAAATTTTGAAGTGAGTATGTACAGTAGGGAAGTCGTGATCGCGACAATCCGAAATTTTCAGGAAAGTTGCGATTGCGACAAAGCATGATCGCGACAGTCCCAATTCTTTTAGGGAAAGTTGAGATTGTGATAAAGCATGATCGCGACTCTCCTTTGTCGTTTTCAGTCACACTCGTGACTTTTGAAACTCACACTCGTGAATTTTACCTTGCTTGACTTAAGTTGTTTTAAATTGTCACATCAGTGACACTGTTCACGTAAGCATATATATTATTATTATTATTGATATTAATTTTCTTAAATTATTATTATTAATTAAATTATATTAAATAATGATAATAATTATATTAAATAATGATAATAATTACTATGGAAATAAGAATAATAAAACTTATTAATAATAAGAAGAAAATTAATAATAATTAATAAAATTATTTATTATTAATACACAAACAAATAAAATAAAATAGCATAAAATAAAATAGGCATGAAAATAAATCATATTGGGAGTTCAACAAATAAACAAAGAAAATGTCATCTGACACTTCAAGGAATAAAATTTTTTAGGATTTTGGGATTGAAAGTTATGAAATTTTGGATGTACCTTTGAAATTGTTATATTAATATATAAAAATTTCTAACAATGAAGAATGAATAGAGCAAGGTTATAAATAACATATAAAATTAATATTAAGATAAAGTATTTAGTAATATATTAACAATAATTAATAATTAATTTCAGGTGTAAAATTAAAAAAATTCTGAACTATTAAAAATAATATTTACTTTAATACAAAATTAAATTAAAATTAAAATTTAATTATTACTTTGATATCAATTAAATTAAATTATAATTATGATATTATTAATTTTATAAAGAAAAAATTTTAAAAAATACATTATTAGTGCAATAAAGAATTAAATTAAATTATATTTATATTTATATTTATTTCATTAGTTTGGCATAACATGAGTGACAGGCGTGACGTAGAAAGACTTACTTGACCGTTAGATAAAATGGACAAAGGGGGTTATAATTAACATATAAAATTAATATTAAGATAAAGTATTTAATAATATCATAACAATAATTAATAATTAATTTCAGACGTAAAATTAAAAAAATAGTTACTTACTTGGGTATTGGTACGTGGGATTATCTTTTTGTACTTTTATCATTTTCATCAATCTATTTTCTACGTTTATGATGTTTGGATTGTGCAGAGCAATAACATGTTACACCCAATAAGTTTTTTTAATTTTATTATTTTAATTAACTAAAATATTTAATTGATTACAAAAAATTTAACTTATTTTGTTTTAGTCATGAGTATGACTTAATAAAGTCACGGGTAATATATATTTTTTACCTTTTACTTTGATATTATAATATTTGTACTTACTTTGCATATTTTATCCATTTATAACAAGTATAACACATACATTACACTATACAGTTCCTAAATTTTTTATTTATATTTTTCCTAAAAATTTGTTAAATGTAATCACTTTCAAGAGAATTTGCCACCGAATCACAAATAATATTTTCATAGATATCAGTGAATATTTTCATTTGATGCAGGCGGATATTTAGTTAACCTATTCTTCGTAGACCGTGAGAAATTTTTATTTTTCTTAGGGATACGTTAATTGTTTGCTGACGTATCGTAGAAAATCTTTTTATAGATATTGATGTCTATATTTTCAATAGATACGATTGTCATTTAAAGACGCATACACTGGACTATTTGACCTAGATAATATTTTCTATTGATAGGTGAGGTATTCAAATAATAAAACATTTAATATGTTTTGAAGTTTTTGTAAAGAAGTCTTCTTTTTATTTAAATTTTCCTTTGCAACAATTCCATCAGGTTCTAATTCCATTCCAATTCAGTTGGCTTCCACTCGTTCTACTTGTTCAAAAAGAATCACAGAGAAACTGTCCATCATGTTCAGAAATTTAAATCTATTATTCAATATCTAACGACGGAAACTGCTCTGTCACAAAACCAGGTTAAATGCTTATCTTTTTTTATTATTTCCTATTTTTAGCTAGGAAGAACAAAGTTATATGAATATTGCACAATGCTTCATTTAACATTATTTTCTACCTGATAACGGAGAAATTTTGTACCAAGAATTGTATTGAGCGGCTCATTAGAGTTCACGACAATGACGTTAAATTAGCAGCAAAAAAATTAAAGGCTTGCCTTTCTTGGAGAGAAAGCATTACTATTGGTATTTTTATGATATTTTTTAGACAGTCCTTTTTATTGTTCTATTTTTTAAGATAATTTTTATACACCCTTCTTTTGATTATCCTTTTTTTAAAAAAAAAAATTAAATGTAGATAAATTCAGATTAGGTGAATTTTCCAGTGAAGTCACAGAAGGCCTTGCTTATTTAGCATATCACGATCAAAATTATAGACCTGTTTTGGTAATTTTAAAACTTTGTCTATTTATTTATTTTTCAAACGCGATGAAATTTATTAACAATATTATTTACATATATCTTTTCTAAGTTTTATTTGAACAGTTGTCACTTCTAAGCTCATAAAAAAAATTTATTTTTTCTCTGTTGTTCTTGGTCGAAGATTTTTCGCCTTAAACAAAATTATCATAAGTTTCATTCACGAAAACTGTAAGTAAATGTGTATAATATTTTTTTTATAAATTTTCCTATTTTTATCCTTCTTATTTAATAATTGGTGTGAGTTATCTTTTGCTTTTATTTTTTTAGGTTTACACGCTTCGTTGCTTTTACTTTGGAAGTTGTTGTATCAACTATGCACAAAACTACAAACAATTTGCGATCCTTTTTGACGCAAGTATGTTCCTTTTTTAAACTCATGTCATAATCTATATCGAAGTATAATAAATATTTTATAAAAAATAAACTTTTTGAAACTACCTCGTAACTTTTTTTTCCTATCCAAGTTTTTTCAGGTCTGCTTTTAATTTCATAAATGTATGTTTATCGACATTGAAAATTATTGGTGATTATTATCCGTCCATACTTTACAAAGTATTTGTAATCGACCCGCCATCTTTGTTTTCTCATTTATGGAAGGTAATATTGATACGTATTTATCTCCTTTGCATATGTTACTTTTTAAAAATTTTATGTTTAATTTATCTAACTTTTAACGTCTTTATAAAAAATGCTAACTTGTATATTTTTAAAATATAAATAATCATATTAATAGCACAGTTAATTTATACCTTTTATGTTCTTATTGTTATTTTAGTGATGTGTTATCTTGTATTAATATATGATTCAAAAATTTATTTTTATTACAGGATATTCGACCATTTGTTCAATTTTCAACCATCACCACAATCATACCTTCGTTGGATTTTGAAGAATCACTAGAATTTCCTAAAGACCCTTGCAAACGATCATCAGTTAAAGATGGTTCACATTCATCAAGGTTTTCATTTACATCGTCGTCGTATTTTGACTCAAACAAACCATGGTATCTTACGTTGACCATACCAACTTCTAGTTCCGATACCAATTCGTCTTTAACCTTATCATACATTAATTCGTTAAATGTGAGATCTATTTCTTTTGCATCACCCATTGGTAGAACACAATATCAACATATTAATGCTCCTGCAACAGCTACCAATAAAAGCTTATTCCCATTTACTACCATTCTATAGCGGATTATTGAGCCAATTAAAATTGCTAAACCATACACCCCATAGCCATCCTTTTTTGATCACCTGCTATGTATTTATTTTTCAACTTATAGATCTCGCAAATCTAATGAGGTTTTTTCACCTTATTTAAAATTTTATCCCCAATGATGAGATCATGTATAGGTCAATTATAGGAGCCCCGATTGGTGATTTGGTATGTAATATACTGTCTTGTCTCAAACGACCTCTCTTTTTTTGCATCTCATCGATTTTAGAATGAGAATTAAATTCTACAGTGTACAATTTATTTTTATTATATACGATGAAATCTTTTTTTTATACGATCAAATGCATATCTGATGAAATCTTTTTGTTTACCGTAAGAATATGTATTTATATTTGGCTTTTCTTAGATTAACAAAACAACGATTGTTAAGTTTTTCATAAGGGAAAATTTGTATTTTATAAGATATCAATAGCAACGATTGTTAAGTTTGTCATATATAATGGGTGTGCACTTAAGATAAATAAAAAGTTTCATATATTTCATATATATTTTTAAATTAACAGTTGGTAAGGAGAGATGCATTGCAAGGGAGGCTTTAATTAGTAATGAGAGAAGTGTCGAGATAGAAGAGGAAGAAACATAAGATGATTAATGCACAGGCGTGAATAATAAAATTTCAAATAAATTTTAATTTTTATTAAAGTCATATTAGTATGTATAAGATAAAAAAATTAAATTAATTGCAATATTTATTTATCTCATTAATAATTTAATTTTATATAAGAAAAATTCAAAACATAACAAATAAATAACAAATTTGCAATTTTTAATCACAGTAATAATTAAGTATTTACAAATTAATTTAATTTCTTATTAAAGTCATAGTCGTATAATTAAAAAATTGATTCAATATTAAAATAATTTTTTATTTCTAGTATTAATTTTAATTTTAAAAAATTTGTAACAAATTCAAAACTACTTCATCTTTTAAATTTTAAACTTAATCAAACCATTATTATAATTTCATTTATTTTTCATTAAAGTAATAATTAAATTTAAAATCAACAAAATATTTATTAAACCAATAAACGCACGGGTGTGCGTTCTTAGGTTACACCCGTCCATTCACTAATCCTTTTTTTTATTTTACTTTTTAGAAAATTAATAATAACATAATTATAAATACAATTATAATTATAATTATAATTATAATTATAATTTAATCGTTGAAATCATTACAATCATATAAAGTTTTTTCATTTTGTATTTAATTTTATTCAAATATTATGTTAAAAGTTATTATGTAAAACAAATTCAAAATTAGTGCATCTTTTTATTTTATATTTTTATAAAATTAATAATACCATCATTATACTTTAATTTAATTTTTTTAAAAGTTCAAATTATTTTAAATTTTTATTAAATTTATAAATGCACGGGTATCCATTTTTAACGCACACCGGTGCATTTAGTAATTAATTTTTTTGAAATTAATAATTATATAATTATAATTACAATTATAATTTAATCTGATTTTATTACAGTGATAATTAAGTATTTACAAATTAATTTAGTTTTTTATTAGAGTAATAGAGTAATAGTAGTATAATTACAAACTTAAAATATAAATAATTGTTTTTCTCCATTCCAAATTTAATTTTATTAAAAATTAATATGGAGAACTAAAACAATTTCAAAACTAGTGCATCTTTTAAATTTTAATTTTTTATAAAATGAATAATACCGTCGCTAAAATTTTATTTTATTTTATTAAATTCATATAGTGTAATTAAAATTAACATAAAAAGTTAAAAATAAATACGTTTTAAATTTTAAGAGAACCAACGTATTTTGAGTTTGAGAGAGAAGGATCCGATCTTGCATTTTCCATAGGAGAAAGGACAAAGTCGTTAAATTGGCACTTAGCTTATCGCTAGACAAAGGATCTGGACTCTTAGTAACACATTCTTCTTTTTTAGATGGCTTTTGTACAATTGTTTATTGCATGTCTTTTTGATCATTTAATATCTTGAAAGGAACAAAAGAAGAGGATATGATGTGGATCGCTTGCTGTGTTGAGAGTTGTTGGAAGTGCAAATTTTACATTTTAGTTAATTACTACCGAAGTAAATAAATGTAGTCTATTGTTGCATCAAATTATTATATTCTCTTTTTGTCTGCTACCGCGTCAGTCATCATATTCTTTCCAGACTGCTGCGCCAGATTATCATATTGCCTAAGGCTATTGTATCTTTTTAAACTTGGCAATTATTTTATATTTCATGTCATTAATTCTCTTAACTCACAACCGTCCATGTTAATTTCCTTTTCTTAATTCACACCTACATAAAGTAATAAGATTTTTTTATTAGAATATTAATTAAATAATTAAAATATTATTAGTTAGTCAATTAATTATAACTTAATTAATTGATTAATTAATTATTATATATTTAACACATATAAAAAATACTTGTTTTATTAAAATATAATTTATTTATAATTTAATTATTAATCATTAACTATTTTGTTTATTCAATTATAATTAATAATGGTTAATATAAAACTACATATAAAAATAATTGTTTTGTTAAAATATAATTTATTTAAAATTTAATTATTAATCATTAACTGTTTTGTTTATTCAGTTATAATTAATAATGATTAATATATAACTAATTTATTGATGTATAAATTTATTTATATAACGATTATAATAATGATAATATCAATTAATTAGTTGAAATTTAATTTATTTTATTCTTTAATCAAATGAGCATTGATTTATTCATTAATTCTAATATATTATACATATGTGACACGTATATATATTATCATTAAATATCATGAACATTATCATTAATAAAGAAATTTGTTAACTAATTAATTTTAACAAATTATAATATATTTACTGAGATGTTCCAACCAACGTCTTTATATTTTCTTCTCCAATATAACTTCTGTAACCTAACTTCTCCAAACACAATTCTCCATCTTCAGACTATAAAAAGTGTATATTCTAGACGACTCAGCTTTCCGATTTCAGCCAAAAAGAGATTACAACGATTTGTAAGCTATCCTTTATCCTTCTTCGTAATTTTTCTGTTAATTAAATTTTTATTAATTTCATTTGTGAATAAAAATAATAAGTAAATATACTTAAGTAGAAAACTAATAATAATAATAATTATTATTATTAATAATAAGAATAATAAATTTAATAATAATAAGAAAAAATTAATAATAATAAGGAATGTAATGAATAAAAATAATAAAATTAATAATAATAAGTATATATACTCGAGCAAAAAATTAATAATATTATTAAATAATAATAGGAATATTAAAATTAATAAGAATAATAAATTTAATAATAATAAGGAATTTAATAATTATAACCGTGCTTTATTCATTCTTCATTGCTATAAATTTTTATATATTAAT
>JAOSBN010000179.1:43767749-43819649 GCA_027563595.1 Erythroxylum suave
CCTATGTCTCAAAAATCTCACAGTGTGTTTAGTGTGGATGTATGCCTATTACTCTCTAAAGGCGCAAGCAACTGAAGTAGTCTGTTTAATTCCAGTACACACACTAACTCAAGTCATGACAAGACAGGATCAAGAAAATATCAATTAGGCCAACGTATCTAACAATTCAAGTTTCCTGAACAAAGAAGGCAAGATTGTCCAAAACATTTACATGATGCATGTATGCATGTATGCACAAATCATCACAAAACAGTAATAAACATGACATTAAAAACAAAAATTGTAAAACAACAATATCTAGCAAAATAATTAAACAATAAACATAAAACGCAAATGAACAATTACGCAAATAAAACTAACAAAGCTAAACAATTGAAACTTTCCCCTGCTCACACTTTAGAATAAACATTGTGCTAACATTCAATGTTAGCAAATGAAAGACAATAACAATAAAAAGTAAAGAGTGAGAGAAAGCTTCTCTAAGTGACGCATTAAGGTGATGGTGGAACGTCGAGGTGGTGCAGAAGTTTTTTTTTGTTTTTTCTCAGTTCACCATGGCAATGATCAAACGATACTGTCCTACAAAAATCTCGCGACCAAGTGATATCCAATATCAGCAAAATGTTAGGAAAAATTCGAAAAAGAAAATGTCAAAAAACAAGAAACTGAACAGAATTATGGACAACTAAAAATTAAATTGCAAAGAACAAAATGAAAGCAAACCTTGGGTTGCCTCCTAAGAAGCGCATTTGTTTAACATCGTTAGCCCGACACGAATCCCATTCGGTTATAGGAAGGTTCATTCAAAGTATTAACTTCGACGGACTGGGGTTGAAATCCTTCGTAAAATGGCTTCAAACGATGGCCATTCATCTTGAAAATCTTTTTTGTTTCCATACTTTGAATATCTACAGCACCATACGGATAAATCTTTGTAACCACAAAAGGTCCAATCCACTTTGATCACAATTTTCCTGCAAAAAGTTTCAAAGTCGAATTAAATAAAAGTACCTTTTGTTCGACTTTAAACTTCTTCTTGGCAAGCTGCTTGTCGTGAAAAGCTTTAGTTTGGGCCTTGAATGTAACAGTGTTGTCGAAAGCATGGTTCTGTAGTTCTTCCAATTCCTGAATCTGCAACTTCCTTTGTTGCCCAGCAGCATCAAAATTCATGTTGCACTGCTTCACGACCTAAAACGCCTGATGCTCAACTTCCACTGGCAGATGACAGGCCTTGCCATAAACAAGTCTGTAAGGAGACATATTTAATGGTGTTTTGTAGGCAATGTGGTAAGCCCAAAGAGCATCATCTAAGCGCCAACTCTAGTCTTTCATGTTGAAATTCACAGTTTTCTCCAAAACACTCTTTACCTCTCAATTGGACAATTCCGCCAACCCATTGGTTTGAGAATGGTAGGCCGTGGAGTTCCTATGCACAACTCCATATTTCTTCAGCAATGCAGTAAACACTGTGTTGCAAAAATGAGTCATGCGATCACTAATGATTGCTTTCGGAGTGCCAAACCTGGCAAAGATATTAGCCTTCAAAAAATTGACAACAACCTTAGAATCATTAGTCCGAGTAGCTTTTTCCTCTACCCATTTCGAAACATAATCGATAGCTAACAAAATGTACTGAAAACAAAATGACAATGGAAAGGGGCTCATGAAATCAATCCCCCACACATCAAATATTTCACAAACAATAATTGGGGTCTAGGACATTTCATTTCTTCGGCCTATGTTGCCAGTGATTTGGCACCTGTTATATGCTTTACAAAATGCATAAGAATCTCTAAAAATGTCAGGCCTGTAGAAACCAGATTCAAGCACTTTCCTAGCTGTCCTATTAAGGCCAAAATGGCCACCATAATCAGATGCATGACAAAATTGCAATATGGAAGAAATCTCATATTCAAGTACGCACCTTCATACAATCTGGTCAGAACACATTTTTCATAAATATGGATCATCCCAAATGTAATACCTGGCATCATTCTTCAATTTATGGCGCTGGGTAGATGTGATACCATCTGGGTATCCATTCTAGGTTATAAAATTGACCAAATTTGCGTACTATAGGTTTCGACATAGCTATGTTGAAGTCATCGCGAATAACTGTTCATCAGGAAACTCCTCAGTAATGACCAGATCATCTCCACAAGTGTTGTTTAGCCTACTCAGGTGATCTGCGACCAGGTTTTCTATTCCTTTTTTATCTCTGAACTCAATGTCAAATTCTTGCAGCAAAAGAACCCACCAGATAAGTCTTGGCTTTGCATCCTTTTTGCTCAGCAAGTATCGAAGAGCGGCATGATTTGAATACACTATGACCTTCGTACCAAGCAAGTATGATCTGAATTTCTCTAATGCAAAAACCACAACAAACATCTGCTTCTCAGTGGTTGAATTATTTTGTTGGGCACTATCCAACGTCTTCGATGCATAATAGATCACATGAGGGTCACGACCTATCCTCTGCCCAAGAACTGCTCCTATGGCGTAGTTACTGGCATCGTACATGAGCTCGAAAGGCAGGTTCCAATCTTATGGTTTGATGATAGGTGCAGTAACCAGCTTTTCCTTCAGAATATTAAACACCTTTTTGCAGTCTTCATTGAATTCAAACAACACATCTTTCTGCAGAAGGTTGCTCATTGGATGAGCTATCTTCAAAAAATCTTTGATCAACCGCCTGTAAAAACCTACATGACCAAGAAAGGAGCATACTTCCAGCATATTTGCGGGGTAAGGCAGCAAGCTAATCACATCAATTTTTGATCTATCCACTTCAATGCCCCTAGCCGAAACTATATGTCCTAATATAATGCCTTGATCAACCATGAAATGACACTTTTCATAATTAAGCACAAGATTTTTTTCAATGCATTTTTTTAACACTTTCCTCAAATTTTCTAAACAAGATGTAAAGAAATCTCCGTACACAGTAAAGTCATCCATGAAAACTTCAATAATTTCCTCCATATAGTCAGAAAAGATACTTACCATACATCTCTGAAATGTCACCGGAGCGTTGCAAAGATAAAATGGCAAACGTTAGTAAGCGAAAGTGCCAAACGGACAAGTGATTCTTGTCTTTTCCTGATCTTCAGGTGCTACATGAATCTGGTGAAAACCTAAATAACCGTCTAAACAACAGTAATGAGAATGACCTACATGTCTCTCAAGCATCTAATCAATAAACGGTAAGGGAAAATGATCCTACGTGTAGTAGCATTTAATTTTCTATAATCAATACATACGCGACACCCATTTTAAACTTTAGTGGTAATTCACCTTTTTCATTTTCAACAACAGTAATGCCAATTTTTTTAGGAACTAATTGTGTTGGACTTACCCACTTGCTATCTGAAATAGCATAGATCACGTCTGCAGCCAATAATTTCAATATCTCTTTTTTTACAACCTCCATCATTGGTGGATTCAATCGATGCTGAGGTTGCCTACTGGGTTTGCAATCATCCTCCAACAGGATTCGATGCATGCAGATGGTAGGGCTGATTCTCTTGATGTTTGCAATCGACCATCCAATAGCTTCTTTATTCTACCTGAGGACACGAATAAGCCTCTTCTTCTCTAAATCACTCAGCTGATTGGAAACAATCACAGGTAATGTTTTGGCCTCCCCAAAGAAGACATAGTTGAGGTGCGCAGGCAATGCTTTAAGCTCCAATGTTAGCGGCTGAAGAATAAAGGGGAATAATTTGTTGCCATCAATCTTCAATGATTGCTGTAACATGCCAGACGTAGCTTGTAACGTCTGCTAAGCATATATTGCATGGACCATACCTCTAGAAACTACCCATTCAGTCTTGATTTCTGATAGTTTCGCAGGAGTAATGTTAATTATCAATTATCGTGGCCTGCAAAAAATCATCAACATATAACTCGAGAACTTTCTCGGTCAAGGGGTCAATACAATCAACAGCAAAAGCTATACAATAATCAATAGGATGCTTAATGGTATTGTTAATATTGAATGTAACTTTGGTACCATCAAACTCCATAGTTAAAGTCCTCCTATGAACATCAATTTTTGTCCTAGAAGTGCTAAAAAATGGGCATCCTAACAACATCATCCTAAGCACAGGTGACCCCTCATCCTCTATTCTCATCACATCAAAATCTGCAAGAAACACTAGATCAGCTACCTGCACTAAAACATCCTCCAACAATCCCTCAGGGTACCAAGTGATGCGATCAACTAGTGTTACCCCTCAAGGTACCAAGTGGTGCGATCAACTAGTGTTAAAATCACACCATCTTGCTTCAATGGACCAACATTCAATGTAGTATAAATAGACAATGGCATAAGATTTATATAAGCCCCTAAATCTAGCATAGCCCGTTCTATACCAACATTGCTAATTTTACAAGGAATGGTAAACATACCTAGGTCCTTTTCCTTTATTGGTAACTTGCCTTGCAACACTGCTGAGACATTCTCACTCGTCACCACACGCTGATTGCCTCTCATCTTAGTCATGCTAGTAACCAAGTCATTCAAAAATTTGCAGTACCTTGATGTTTGTCTAAGCAACGTGAGAAGGGGAATGTTGATTTCCACTTTCTCAAAAATCTTAAACTCTCCTCATCATTCTGCAATTTCTTCTTCTTGGCCAACCTATGTGGAAACGGTGGCCTTTCTGGATTAGCTATCATAATTTCCTCAATTTCAGCTTCTTTTTCTAGCTCTACAGTTTCAACATGGTCATGTTGAAGTTTTTACGATCCTCTAGCACTTTCAATTTCTTTTTCGCTATGCAAAGTAATGGCACTGATATTCTTCCTAGGATTGACAGTAGGTTGGGAGGGCAATTTCCATTGATTTTATGCAGCGGCTAGTTGACCAATCCCTCAGCTTTTAAAAATTTTTATTAGTCTGAGCTTGAAATTGTGCTGAGTCAGTCTGAAACTGATCAACCAAACTTTGTAGTTGTGTATTGGTCGTTAATTGAGCCATAGTCAACTGTGCCATAAGATCCTCCAAGGTAGAAATTCGGTCACCATAATTGGGCCTTGGATGCTACTGCTGCTGCTATTGAGGTTGACGCTGCTGACTACTCTGACCTTGCTGCCCATTCCCATATCTCAGATTGGGATGATCCCTCTATCCTGGGTTGTAAGTATTTGAATAGGGATCATATTTTCTCTGAGGCTGATAATTATCATTAATTGCATTGACACCAGCTTCCACAGTATTATCTTGTAGAGTCGAACAAGCATCGGTAAAATGACCGTGAAATCCACAAATATGACAAATCGGGACTTGTGGTCCCTTGGTTACGACATTTGCATTGACACTACTAGCATTGGAAGAATTAATAGCTTGTCTTTCCAACAATTCAGCAATCTTTTCAAGTTTACTTTCGAGTTTAGAACCACTTACCTCATGAACACCATAAGTGTGTGTCTCTGAACGATACCCGAACTGCTGAAGGTTTGCGACCATTGCTGCAATTAAGTTTTTGGCCTTCTGAGGCGTCTTGTTCACTATGGCTCCCCCACTAGCAGCATCAAGAATCTTCCTATCATTTAGTAACATCCTATCATAGAAATATTGAATAAGGAGTTGTTTTGTAATTCCATGCTAAGGACAACTTGCACAAAGCCTCTTGAATCTCTCATAATATTCATACATATTTTCTGTATCTCTTTGTTTAATGCCACAAATCGCTTTGTGTAAACTAGCAGCTCTAGACGTTGGGAAGTATTTTTCTAAAAATAACCGTGCCATATCAGGTCATGTATCCACTGTCCTAGGCGGAAGATAGTGCAACCAGTCTCTAACTGTGCTCTCTAGAGAACAAGGGAAAGCATGCAGTTTCAACTGATCCTTTGTTATATCTTTCGGTTTGAATCTAGAACATACCACATGAAAATCCTTGAGATGCCTATTTGGGTCGTCAGAAGGTAACTCATGAAATATTGACAAGGCTTGAATCAACCCAGCCTTCAACTCAAACCCATCATCTACAACTCGATACTGTACACATAGAAGTTGATCCTTTACTGGTGGTGCAAGCATATCCCTCAGAGTTGCAGAAGCTCGATTTCTAGCTGGTTGCTTCGATGGAATAGGTTGCTAATCTGCCATCACTACTTCTTCAAAATCTTCTAATAACTCGGTCTTAAAGGCAGGTAAATTCATAGTTTGATTAGACAGGACTTATGCAGAAGTAGAAGCTTGTTTCTTACGCAATTTAGTTGCTTTCCTGAGTTGTTTTACGATCTTCTTTATCTCTGGATTAAACAATAAATCACCTACAGAAACACAAAAAGTTGATTAGCAACACAAACAAACAAAAATTTAAACACTAGTGCCCGGCAACGGCGCCAAAATTTGATGGCGTGTCAAACCAGCAAAAATAAATTCCTACTATAGAACACTTAAACGAGTAAAGTGGTGAATAGGGTCGAACCACAGAGACCAATGTAGCAATTGTTTATTTGTGTGAAAACAATAAAAATAAAATAAATAAATAGAAATAAAAAGAATTGATTTGGGGATGATTAATTTTAGAACACGAAATCACGCAGAAAGAAATTAAAAATAAATATTGAAAACAATATAAAGAAAAGCCTAGCCAAGGTACTCCTTCGTTCAATACTGTAATTCAATCATAGACTCAAAAATATAAATTCCATTCACTCTTATGGACAAAGTTATAGCAGACAGTGATCAGCACATACCAACCAATCCATTCGTAATTATTTGATAACCCCGAGTAAAGTTTCGCAGATTATTATCCTAACCAATTAGACTATTCCCGAGTAAAGCTCTACAAAATATAACCTATAGTAGCAGTAGGCTCTAATGGACCTTTGTCTTAGTCCACAAAATCGGAAAGCCACAATCTATTTAGACTAAATTGTTTAATCTCCTTAATTTCTTAATTAAAATTAATTCACCACTTTGATAGACAACAATCACAGATTAACTAATCTATTCGGCAATTTATTACCAAGTCAATCAATTAATAGGCCTCATTAATCAACAAACTCGATAATAATAAATCGATTAAAGCGCAGAGATTAAACAAACATAAGAAATAAACGAAAGCAATTAAATCAAAGGAGTCTCACGAATTACATTTATCAAACGTAAGGTACCTTGTTTAGATTAAAAGATTAGCCACACATAGCAATATTAAAAGATAATGTTGTTAGACAAGTTTCTTTGTCTATCTCTCCCATCCACAAAAACTATTGCTGCTATTCTATTCTAATTCTAGAGCTTATTGTGAAAAATCCCACTTTTAAAGTGTTGCTGTCGTCGTTTTTTCCTAGAGCTGATTGTCCAAAAATCGTCCTTTTCTCAAAGTTGTAGCCGTCGTCCCCTTCTCTCCAAATTGAGTCGCCAAAGTCCTCTCTTCTCTAGCTGATTGTAAAAATACATTTCTTCTCTCAAGTGTTGCCGCCCTTTTCTAAAAAGTAAGTCTAAATTGTTCTAGGTTTTCCTCCCCTTCAATAAATCAAGTGGGCCCTAATTAAAATATCAAAATAAAGCACCCATGGGTTACAAGATAACTTGACTTCGTCTAGCAAAAAGAGCTGTGTCATTCAGGCCCAAATCCCAAGGTAATTAATTCAAAATTTGCAGGTAGCAATCTGCCAACGTTGCATCACCTTCAACATGGTCATGTTGAAATCCTTTCCAGTTCCAGATTAGCCAAATTCACTCCAAATCAAGTCACTTTGGTATTTCATCACCTAGAACATACAAAGACTCGAATTACCATAGAAACACAAGCAAAACATCACATAAGCCTATCAAAAGAACATAAAACATAAATAATTAAAATGCACAAAATGAAAGTTATCATGTGTATAGATGGATGTATCCAATTGAGAGGTATTATTTAAATTTATGCTATCACTCATTAAAGTTAACTAAATAGTGTCCTATCTAATTATGGTTAATTATTTGTTAAGATTCCTAGGTACACTAAAGAGATTTGTTAGAAATAAAGCACGTCTAGAAGGGTCAATTGTTGAAACGTATGTTGTTAAAGAGTGCATGACATTCTGTTCATTGTATCTAAAAGGAATTGGAACCAACTTTAATGTGCCACACGAATCAATGATATGGTTGATGGTAGTGACGTATCAGTGTTCTTCCAACGAAGTAAGCCGATTGGTGCTGCCGAAACAATTGCCTTCCTACAAAAGAGCTAGAGATTGCACATTGGTATGTGCTTATGAATTTTCATGAGATTGGGCCCTTTATTGAGTAAGTTTTTCTAACCTATTGTCAAATTAAGATATGTACTAAGTAGAGATATTTCATAGAAAGGGAGTTTGAAATTTTTTTTATCCATAGTGAGCATATGGATGAGTTGAGGCAACAAAGTCTGTTATACGATGACAGGAGACATAGAGAACAATTTTCTTCATGGTTAACGCATCGGGAGAGAAGAATGTTTGTACGTGGTGTACACTAATAATTATATATTATTAACTATTTTTCATTTGATGTTATAGATGACGACATTAAGTAGCTCCCGTGAAGGAAGTATCTTTGAGTCTTTGTATGAATTAGCATATGGACCTCATAGTTTGGTGCAAAAGTACATTGTATGCGATACAAATGGCATGCGATTTCACACTGAAGCCCGTGATCTGCATAACATTACACAAAATAGTGGTGTTGTAGTTTTAGGAAATTATGGGGAAGATAATATTACATTTTATGGGGTTCTGATAGATATTATCAGGCTTGAATATGTTAGGGGTAAAAATGTTGTACTTTTCAAGTGCAAGTGGTACAATCTTGCAAATTCAAATATGAGGGTCAACGGCATTGTAAAAAGCATCAACGTAACTAAGTTTTGGTAAATGGATGACCTATTTATTTTGGAAAATCAAGCGAAGCAAGTCTTTTATGTGAAAGATTTGTTATTTGGTCCAAATTGGCGGATTATGCAAGAATGTGAAGCTAGATGTGCGTATGATATCCCTTCACTTGGTAATGAAGAAGGTTCAAATGACATTGAGGAGTCTGATGAAGTTCCAGTGGAAGTCGAGGAATGTTCCTTAGAGTTTTTAGATCGAAATGATATTCCATATGATGTAGTAAATAATATTTTATTAAATTCCGAGCAACATTTGAATGATGATTTGGAGGACATAGAGGCAAGCAGTAGTGAGAATGAATGTGATATTGTATTAGAAAAGTCAACCAATGACGATGATGCATAAATTGTTATTATGCAATTGAACCTTTATTGTTGAGCTCTTCATTGTTATATGCAGAATTTATTATAGATTTATATGCAGATTTTCCATTCTCAGAAACCTCAAAAGTAGCTAATGCTGCTTTGTGTAGGTAAGAATCATTGTCTAACAGCAACTTCTTGCTATCATAGATGTCAATGAGCTTTTCAAAACACAGGTCTTCACCTATAGACCCCTTTGTGTGGGCAAGTTTAGATGAGAGGTGTATAAATTCCTTTACACCTTTAGGAAAACACTCATAGTTTAGTGATAGATGTCTAAAGGTTTTAAAAGTTGCTTCTGCAATATTTTGCAGCTTTTCATGATTAACCATATTCATGGATTCAAGAATGCAAAGTAGCCCCTCACCATATAAGAAGAGAGCATACTTTTAAAACAACAACCTTTCATCTACAACTTGCCCATTATTTTTAATGTGGTAAAGTTAAAAATAATTAAAAAATGCCAGGTATAAGCTGATATTATTTTTAATGTGGTAAAGTTAAAAATAATAACAAAAATGCTATTATTTATATTAAGGCCTAGATATAAAGGTCTAAAAGGTTGCAATATCTTGAGGAAGATTATGTGGTGGGATCTGTTGTGTAGTGTTCTGAAATCTTAAAGAAGCAACTCTGTGAAAGATGGATGGCTGTGATATTTGTTTTGAAGTAGATTCTGTCCTCAATATACCCTCCTTTTCTTTTTCCCTTTCTTTTAATGCATGTCGGTGCATTCACTTTTCACTTGCTTATCGTTGACATGGAAACCCAATCTGAAACTAACTCTCTTTGCTTTGAGATGCAACTCTTTCTCTACTAATGTGTGTCGGTGCTTTCAGTCGTCAATCTTTTAATTTCACATATTTGCTAATGTCTTCATAGATTCATGTTCTCATGTTTTGGGAAATGATGTTGTAAGAGTAATGCACACCAACAGTAGTTGCTCATGCACACTAACATTAATGCACACTAATAGTAGTTGTTCATGTTCTCATGTTTAGGTAAGTAGTAGTGCTGCTGTTCATTGTCATTTTTAGCAAAGAGAGCCAAATTGAATCCAAAACACCCCTCCCAAAGGTAAAGATCTGAGCTTGTTATTAATGTTGCTCTTTTTTGTTTGATAGTGTTTGAGTTTTAACTGGGAATTTTCTATGGTGGCCTTGGTTGGATGCTTGGAAAATGTGGGTTATACTTATTAGGTTGCTGTTTTCAGTTCTGAGATTTCTTTACTTGAATATTCGAATAATATATTTTAGCCATTAAACCAACATTAGAGCTCCAGTATATGTGCATTCCATTAAGGATTCCCCAAATTAATTGGATTTTACCTACATAAGAGAGTTTATGGATAACCATAGCATTTTGTATTCAGGATAGAGTCATAAAATGGTTTACAGTCTTGAAATGTTAGTTTTTAGGTTGAAATTAGCATCTAAGGTATTTGATAGGTGTTGTTGATATTTAAACTAGCGTCTGTTGTAGTTAATTAATATTTTGTTAAGACTATGATTTGGCTTTTCTCCTTATTAATAACCATTGTAGATATTTTTCAGATTGGGTTAGCATTCGTCATAATTTGCTCTCATATACTAATTCTTTCTGATTGAATTATGTATTGGGACAGGAAAGTTCAATTCAAATAGGATTAGGAATTAGAATATAATCACAGAAGAATTAAGTTTTCTGTTAGAAGTTGTAGTTATAACTTTCATTTTCACTAACTTGATTATAGAGATGTTCTTACCAATAATACTCTTAAACTATAAGTAGTTGTTTTCATGCAGATCCAACCTACAAATTGCTATTAATACTCTTAAACTATAAGAAGTTGTTTTGTTATACACTTTGCGATCCAATCTACAAATTTATGAGGAAATTTAAAAAAAATGCATAATATTCAAAATAAAGCCCTAGTTTAATGAGCCAAAAGCTTTATTGAAATTTAGTTTAATATTATAGTTCTTGTAAGAAACTTTGTTGCTATAATTCTTAAGAAGCTCTTACACTAATTAGGGAATGTACTTTAGGAGGTAGTTAACAGTCTTCCTTACTTCCCTTAACATCCTTTCCCTTTGTAAAGAATTCAAGCAGTAAATTAGTTACTATAATCTTAGTATAGTTCTAATTCTTATGAAAGAAATAGATATGAAAACCATCTACTCCTGGTACTTTATTAGGATTAGGAGTAAGCAAGGCTTCTTCAACTTCAATGCTTGTCAAAAGTATGATTTATTTTGTGATTAATGATTTTAGCACGGATATTGATGAGAATGCATTAGTGTGAGATCCTAAAGAGTTAGTGAAGAAGTAGTAAGCTTCTAAATGAACCTCAGTTTTTGAAGACAACCAAGATCCTTTCTAATTCCTTAGAAAAGTTTTCATGTTCATGTTTCTTTTGGATAGAAAGGCTCTGCGAAAAAATGGAGTTTTTTCCTCCTTCTTTTAGATATCAAATCCTTGATCTTTGTCTAGTAAGTGAAAGGTTAATCTATGATGCTTGATTAAGGGGAGCATTGTTGATTTTTTTTCTTCAAGTAAGTATAATCATTAGGTAAGTTATAAAGGGAGATTTGAACTTTATCTAACTTGTTATTGGCCTCATTCATTACTTTTTATGTATTAGAGAAGATAATCTTATTTAGAAGCTTAAACTCATTCTTGATATACCCTAGTTTTTAAAGCAAATATATTGCTTATAACCCTACACATTGAAGCTTAACCTTTAAGAATAACCTCTTTAATACCTTATACTCCAACTAAAAAAAGTTGTTGAATCTAAATGGAGACCTTTTCTTTTAAGAGTAAAACATGTTTTGATTTAAAATGAGGGAATGATCAAATAAAATAGGAATGTTAAAGTAAGCTTTTCTTTTTTGCTTATTGTTCCAGGTATAAAACAATCTCTCCAAACTCAAGTTAGTCATTTGAATATTACTGGCACGTTTTCTAAATTCACAAAGGGATCTAGAGGACACATTTTACATAAAGACCTGTCTATCCCTCAATTCTTTGCAACTATCAACTTTGATCAATCAAAGTTTTGAATATTTCTATTATTACAAATTGAATAGGTGATTTGCAATGCTCTAATTAGGAATTTCCATCTTTAAAATAAATAACTTTGGGATATCTCCTACTTAATTGAATTTACATTTTTAAAATGGGAATTTACATTTTTACGTATCAAATTAAAAACAATGTGAAGTGAATACTTGTTAAACTTTCATTTTATATCAAATATAGCCTGATGTTGGTCTTTGTTTATGACCACCATTAAGTCGAATTAGAATATGTTAGATTAAAAAATATATATAAGAAGTTTGTGAAACATTAGATTACTTGTTTCCTAATCTTCCTAAAACTACCATAAATATTTTTTTGGGCTTGTTGTTAGGGTTTTTATAATTCTCTTCCTGTCATTTATATTCTTCTTTTTATGATTGTTCATGATGAAGAAATAACCTTAAATGGATTTTGAGATTGACCTAGATAGTGTTTAAGATGGATGAAGATAAAGATTATAGTACTTCTGTTAGTGATTCCTCAAATTTATGTAAAATAGATAAGGTTAGGGAAGATGTAGTCGAGGTTATTGATAAAGAGAAAAACCTAATTTGTTATGTTAGCTTTTAATGAAGTTCAAGAAAAAAGGTCAAGTTATAGGTTATCATATTTATGTTGATGATATTTTCATGCGTGACTTTGCTAATATGGGTAGGGGTAATTTGAGTGGGAAAGCCACTGATGATGGTGATGGGTAAACCAAGATTAATTCAAAAAGAGAGCAAAAATATTTTAATTGTGGATGTCCTTTAATTATTAACTTGGGTAAAGAAGAGACTAAGAATTGAAGAGCTTACGTGGTGAAAGTGGTAATTGATACTAAGGTTGGAGGCTTTTATAGGATTAAAGAATGTAAAGAAGTAGCTGAATTAGTCAATGATATGCATTGAGTGAAAATTGGCTAGTGATGTTGGTGGAGGTGATAGGAGTAAGGATAGAAGTTCACAAAAGATTGAAATTGAGAATGATGAGTTGCAACTTGGTAAAATGCTAAAGTTAGTCGAGACATCTTTAGTGAATGGAGTTAAAATAAATTTCAAGTTAAAGAAGTTGTAGTTTTTCAATGATAAGAGTCTTTGGAAGGAGAATTGTTGAGGAAAATTACATAAGAGTTTTAGATTAATATTGTTAAGGGTGTTGGTTCTGCAGATTTTGTATTATTAAAAAGTAAAAGATTGTAGTGAACCTACAGAAAGTTGTTTGATAAGTAGCTCCATCCTTAGACACGTTGCACGGACCCCTTATTGAATGCATAAGTCATCATATAGAGAAACTACCCTTTAGTATCATATCCTATGATATAAAGGAAACAGGAGGATACTAACCCCAACTCAACTAAAGATGCTAGCAAGTTAAGCTTCATCTTTGTCTCTATTCATTTTTACTATAAAACATCTATGCATGTATCTATTATTGGAGCTAATCACATCCTTTATATATTGCAGGTTGAACGGTCACTTAGAGAAAAGAAGAGAGTTTCACTGGATCTCCATAAAAGCCCCTCTAACAGGTAATTATATATAACTTAGAGTTAATAGTATCTTGTGTATCTGATCTAAAAGCAAGCATGCATATATAGCATAGGCATCATCCCATCACTTAGTGAGCTAGGAAAATGATTGATAAATCTTGAAACATATTATTGACTCAGGGGAGATAATGTTCTTCCTTGTTATTGACTTTGGTACTGATTGTCTTTTTTATATTTCCCTAACATGAATACAATTGCCACTTCCATTAAGAAAGAAAGAATTACATTGAAGATCCCAAATTACCCTTATTTTTATTAGTGAGTAAAAATGTTATCCAACCTTTCTCGATATATGGTCAATGTAGTGTAATATTTAATTTATATCACCATTTCCTTGCTCCCTAGATCATAGTTTCTAGGTTCACTAAGTCCCATCTTTCCATCATTGAGGAGCTTGCACCAACAAAACCTCTTTTAGCTAAAAATATTTCCCTAATCCAGTACATAGTTCTCACTGAAAGGTCATATTTGCTTAAGGTCATCCCTCTATGCATTTTTATTGTTCCTTTCTCTCCAAATAGCATGAACACTACAAGAAAGGGTTATATGAGGAAACAAGAACTATGTCTCATTCTTTTAATTTCATCACTATTCAATTAATGATTAGAGGCCACTTTGTCTCAATGCAACAAAGCTAAATGAGACCCTGAATTCTAGACCAAATTACATGAAAGTAGACAAAATAAAAAAATAAGTATGGAATAATTTATTGATAACCAAGTTAGATATTTTTCAGATTATTCAGCCCTTTAAGGAGTAGCCTTACTAACATATCATCAACTTTACAAAGAAGCAATAAATCACTAACAAATGACAAGTTAAGGAGTTTAATTCTTTTACATTCGTAGTATTATTTTAAATATCCCCTTAAGTTTTCTTGTGATTTATAATCTTTATGAAAACCTCTATAGCTATAATAAATATGTAAGTAGATATGGAATCTCTTTGTCTAACTCTAGTTGCTCCTCTGACCATTTGTGTTGCTTCACCATTGATTAAACCATTGTAGGATGGGGTGGAAATACACTCGTATATCCAATTAGGTTATATTTCAGGTAATATAAATGCTTGGAGAGTCTGAAGTAGAAAAGATCAGTTAAGTTAGCTAAAACTTTAGTGAAATGTATCTTCATAATATAACTCTTAATGGCGATATCATGGTAAGATATTGGCCTGCAGACTTAAAATTAAGAGGGGTTAAGGGTTTTGGGTACTAAACAAAGTAATTTTTTGTTTATCTCTGTTAGGAGAATTCATGAATTAAAGGCTTCTTTAACCATCATATAGACATTAGTTTTAGCTAAGTTATAAGATTTTTGGAAACAGAAAGTAATGAAGCCATCAGGGCGTAGTGATTTGCTTCTTGAAAGATAAACAAGGATTTTTTATTTCTGAGGTGGTGATGGGAACTATTGAGGATTCTAATTGGGTCTAGTTTAAATGATGGGTAATAAATTTCTAATTGGTTTACTACAGTTCATCTTTCCCATCAAGGGTAGAATCTTTAAAAATACAAGGGGGATAAGATATCATAATGTTCTAAGATAAGAAAGCATTATGCTTTCTGATGTTGATTATATTTTCTATTGCTAATGTATGCATGTGCTTTTTTAATTTGTGAAAGGTGAACTTGTCTTATAGGTGTTGTGGAAAGCAGCCTGAGTTAGCTTCTTTACTTTGTGAAGTTTCCAGATATGTTCTTTATTTGTGACCATGAAATATTTTCTGAAGCTTTTACCTTAAATTCATTAGTTGGAGCTATTGCGGATGCTATATGTCATCTTATGTCATCTCTTAACCATTAGTCTTGTATCTCTTTGGACATGCATGCTATTTTGGATTTTGTTTTGTCCAACTCTAGCCGCCCTTATAGTTGCTTAAGTTTTACCATGTATGGTGTACTTGAATAAGCAACCATGTAGGTATTTACTTCAATGTCAAGTCCTATAATATGTGATGGTGAATTTGCAATTCATTTGAGTTATTTGGCCTACTAATTGCATCATTACTTTTTGGTAAGATGCAGAGTATCCCTGAGTTTTACATGCCTTGCCTATAATATCATCTAATTCAAGTGATATTGGCATATTCCAAGCATCCATTTTGTAATGCATTAGGCTAGATGCAGCCTTTCTTTGGCAATGTGTCTCTAACAGTAATATGTGTTTTCTGTTTGCGTTGCGGGTTTTGGACGTTTTTATCTATAATAGAACCTTTAATTGTTTGTAAAAGTAGTGGATTAACCTTTAAACAAATTTCACATAGCATTCACCACTTTGAGGATTTACATTTAGCAACTGCTACATTTTTAGTAATATATGGCTTGAAGATTCTCATAACTTGCTCATATGTTGGCCTCTTATAGTCCACAGCCTGTAATCAAGTTACATCTCAAAATCTCAGTAAGCTTTTAGGCATTCATAATATGGACAAAACTTCATATCTTTAGTAAGCATACCTCCTCTACAACTTCTTCAGGACTTGCCCATTTCCATTCTGCAAATTCTGGATCTGCTGTGCCATTTGCTAAATTGATCTCACTCTCATCTATTGTTAATCTCATAAGAAACCTGTTGTTTTGTCCAAAGTTATACCTTAAAATAATATATCAAAGCAAACAATATTGAAAATTCTCATACCTTAGAAAAATTAGTATATAATCAGACCTAAAATTGATTATATTGCAGGTGGAGTAACTGGAACTTCTTCGCATGTAATATCAATGAGATGGTAATCAAAGAAGCAGGTTCGTTGGTTTCTAGCTGGAATTTCTTCGCATGTAATATCGGTAATCACAGAAACAGGTTCGTTGGTATTGATCCGGCCAATTCTGATTTTTCACCTCAATTTTGCTCATTGGTTCTTTTTATGACTTAAAGTGTATTTCATAAACTACAAATGATTGCTGGTCTGCGCGAGTATAAGATTTAAAGGTTAACTAAAGCTTTTTCATTTTCTTCTCTTCCTCACTTTAATCACAGTGATGCGCTGCAATTTCAATCAACTATAATAAACATGACAAACATTATTTAGCATGCACAAATTGGACCACTCTCATCTTATGAATTATGTGCATTACTTATCATAAATCAATGAATATGTTAATTTGTATTATTTGCAAGTTTGCTACAACTAATTTTTGTTAGTTTACAGGGTCAACTAGTTCCTAACCCAAAAACATTTCCCCCAAGAATCAAAGCTCTTTCTATCTAATGACTATTGCTACCTGACAGTGTTTTTTAGTTGTTAATCTCTGCATTAATTTGTTTCGTGTCTTGTCAGCAAAAGTAAGTTTTCTTCATTATAAAAAAAGTTGAAGTATTCTTCTATTATCCTCTCTTTTTCTAATTAAGAATGCTTACGTGAGAGTAAGAGATATAAATTAAGATATGCATAAACGAAACTATGGTAGTTTATTGTTGGACTTTAGCATGGTTAATACATTCCAGAGGTGGCAGGTTTGGAATTTTATCACCAAACGAGCTATTGGTAACATTCTACACCTTGATTGATGCTTATTTTAACATTATTTGGATAAAATGTCTAACAATAACCTGTAGTTATTCTGTGATTCCTTAATTCATGTGTTTTTGTTTTTCTGTTGTTGGAATTAGGTAGTATTGTTATGTATTTCTAATCATAAGGTCTTCATGTCATTTACTTTTGAGCACAGAATTGGCTCTTTAGAAGTGACTCAAAGGAAATATCCTACAACTCCCTGAACTGCACACAAACTTAAGACACCGGGATCAAAATCTGACACGATCCCCTCTCCAACCCTGCAAGCAGTACACCAAAAGACAAAAGTCCTATTGTTACTAAACGCAAATGACATCGAAGTCCAGTAACTGAGGTACTTGTAACCAAAGCAATTAAGATTTCTAGTATTGGTTTTATACATTAGATGCATAAGAATGTTTATCAAAGCAAACAAAGAAATTAAACTGAATTTTGGAATTGGATTTGAATGTTTGCTCTGATTATCCTGATGCATTTTTCCCAGTAAAGGATAATTAGAACACACAAATGATACACAATATGTACACACGCACACACACACACACACACGCACGCACGCACACACACACGCATACACGCACACACACACAAAGTAAAATGTAAAACGTGTATGTTTATACAATTAGAAATAAGTATCTTATGGACTAAAATAAGAATTATGTTATAGTTATGAGCAGTATGGAATATAATTAGAAATAAGCATCTTATGGACTAAAATAAGAATTATGTTGTAGATATATTACTCGTATTATTCTCCATCTTTTATTTGGAAAATTGAATAGTTCATTAGCTAAGCATAAATCTAATATACAGTCATAAAGCATATTCATGAGTTTACAAATAAACCCTAAAACAGCAACCAACTAGATAGACAAAGCTATAATAAATCATCCCCTTTAAACCTCTAGGTTCCATATTAAGTTACACCAGTATAAGCCTTATTTACAAGAATAATTTCTCTAATGTATATAATTATCTTAGTACCCAACTCATATTTATCTATAACTAGTCTTTTGTACAGTATGTTGCTTCTTTCACGCCATATAGCATAGATACAACGTATGACAGCATTTTTAAGAAAACATGCATCTTGTTTCATACTCTTGACACCATTTCTTGCCCATTGAATAATATTTGGCCATGCCAAATCACTGCAACAGAGTTGCAACAACTATTGTATCCTAGACCAAATAGCCTGAGAGTAGATATGTTAGAAAAAGAGATGCAGAATGGTTTTAGGAACAGTATCAATCACATTGTCTCTTGCAAGACTCAAGAGTTCTCTAGAAGAAGGCATAAGACTCAATAGATTTGGTCTTTTTGTTTATTCTCCTATGTATCTTGCCATTTTTTTGCCACTGTAATTGATTGCCTCACAAAGGTATAAACTATATAATCTCAAAAAGGAAGCATATTCAAACCATAAACCATTAACTCTTTATCGATTCCAAGTAATCAGCATCAAATAAATCTACATCTTCCATACAAGAAATAGTTGGAAATTATAATAATTCAATATTCCAAAACTTCAACACCATTATTTTCATTGCTTGTTAATGACATTGACCAACTTTATGGCATATTATAATGGTGAGTTTTAGTTAAGTCAATATGATGCATATATGCATATATATATATATATATATATATATAGCTTGGACATCTGCATACGATATTACCATAAAGGAACTATAGTATATACCATAAAGGAACTACACTTGTTAAGTGAGATGTTATCATAAAGCAATTTTTGGAGATCAGTCATCTCTCTCTCTCTGTGTGTGTTTTTCTTCTATGATGTGGATTAGTAAATAAGGCGTGACATAACTGCTAACAAGAATTGATAGATATGGTTCTTTAAATATGGTTTATGAATATTACTTAATCAATTAATAGTATCATTGAAATCTAATGTTGAATTGAATGCAAGTGACTGATATAGGACCTGGTCTACTCAAGAAGAAGAATAAGGCTGCACCAAGCAGCTTAGTACCGACACAATTGCAATCGCAGTACTGTCAGCTTTTTAGAAGTGTAGCTAATGAGCCATCTACTTGTACACAGCCAAAAGATCACACACCAACACCTTGTGAGCCTACTCTAACACTAAGAAATGTCACATCTGTGCCTATTACTCATCCTAGAGATAAGTATCTACAAATTTTGAGAATGCGACGCAGTATTAGTTCTCCATCAAGTTCTCAAGAGATGCCTCCATAAACTTCTCAAGAGATGCCTCAAGCTTCTAATCGGCCACCAGTAAATGACACGAGCCCATTTCCCCACTATTAGTGCTACCTCTGCGAGCACTACAAGTATGATCTTTCACATCACACTGGTTAAACATACAAATTTAATAATTTTTTAATCTAACTAATTAAGAGTATGTTATATGTTTATTATAAAATATTCCTTGCCATATTTTAGGATCCATGATTGATCCAAAAAAGACAAAGGTGTCACAAAAGGACACAGATTGGCAAAGATTAATAACACGATAGGTAAGAGATTAGAGATAGAGATCTCCCCTGCTGAAGGACAACCAACCAACTCTTTACAGTCTGCCAAATTATCGAGTGAGATTTGTGTGGTATCCCAAAATCCCTTACTTGTAAGAATGGAAAAAAATAACCAATGAGGAGTTGGACATTGCATTTGATAAGTTAGACGTAAGTATTATAAAACTATCTAATATGTACGTGTTTTCCATATGCCTAAAACTTTGACCAATAATTTATAACTTTTTGCAACAAAAGTTGGAAGTCAAGGAAATGAGGAAAGACGATGAAGTACGTGCTGCTGTCAAAAAGTTTCTTTCTTTAAGATCTAAAGATCAAAGATTTCATTTAAAAACACATTTTACCAAGCACGGAAAGGATGCTAAGTATCAAAATGTCACAGTGGCAGAGTGGATAGATTTATGAGAATATTGGGAGCAATCAGCTACTAAGGTTAGTTAATTTGATCACAAAACATAATTTTACAACTTTTTTGACAACTGACTATATTTTAGTGTTTATGAATTGTGATTTATAGATGTTATAATAATAGATTTTGTTACGTTTATGGTTAGGAAGAAAGTCAAAAAGCCAAACTGGCTAGGAGTCAGGTCAAATGTCAACCAAGCTCCGGCTCCAAGGCGTTTGTAGCGATACGACATGAGATTGTAAGTTATTTTCTTTTTAATTATATTTTACTTTGATTGATATTTCAATTTTTATAATAAATATTACTAATCATATATTTCAATACAACAGAGTGACAAAGATGGAGAAGAGTGTGACCGGATGAAGCTATGATATCACACTAATTATGATAAAAGTAAAGGTCAATGGACAACTACAAAATGCAAAGAAAAATGGGTGAGTATATAGTTCAAATACAAAAAAAAATTAGTATTTATGAATTTTAGTATCTAATTAATTCTTAATTTTTCAAGAATTAATGTGTAAGGAATTAACAGATTCAATAGAACAAGGTCATTCGATAAGAATGGATGAAGTGTGCAACAAAGTCTTAGGCACTAGATCTGATTATGTTGTTGGCATAGAAGTTGGGCTTCAACCACAAAGGAAGACTTCGGTTAGAAAAAGATTTCGGGACGAACTAGAGGAGTCGAAGAAAGTTAATCGGGAATTACAATCTCAAGTTGATGAATTGACTTAAAAAGTTAAACAAATGCAGGATCGATTTACTACCGAAGTGGAGCAATAAAGAATTGAATTTGAACCCAAAAAAAAACTCTTGGAACTTTTATGTTCTACATATAATATTTGTTTAGATTAGATATATGTACTAATATTGATATCTTATTAAATTATGACATACTTTTTATATTAATTATTGTATTACGACATGTTTGGGAATTGCAATTAAATAATAAATTGTCTGCACTTATGAAATTCTTGTGATACATAAATAATTATTAAAATTAATGATATACTAAAAATTTTAAGAATTACTAAATAAATAAAATTCAATATTAAATAATATTGAATAATTATTACATATATAAGATTTAACAGAATAGGATAAAGGTGAGTGAAACCCTTTAAAATTCACCAATGACAGTCGAGTAAGTCTATCAAGAGTGTGACTGGTACCACTCGAACGGTATTTCGACAGCGTGTAGGAGAAAGGCCCAGAACGGATGCCGCTAACCATAATATTCCCATTCTCTCAAGGTTGCCGCACACATAATTCTAGGCCTATGGGAGTTAAGCAGCGAAATTTCCATCCCTGCCTATCAAGTATTCTTACAGAGTTGGGCTCCATTTCAAGTGTATCCTTCCCTTTACCTATTTATTTACTTTTGTTTTCATTATTATCTCATATACTTGTGGGTCTACTGGAAACAGTATCTTTACTATGTAGGGGTAAAGCTGCATACTATCAAACCTCGCGTTATTGCCTGATTCCAAACTGGGTGATGATGATGATGATGATGATAAGATTTAAAAACAATATTAAAATTTGAAAATTATTAAATTAAATTTGTTTTTGGATAAAAAATACAAGAAAACGTTCTCCAAACACATTCCGCAACTTCTGCGACGTTTTTCTAAAACATCGCAGAAACCAACATATGTGGCATTCCATGACGTTTTCCACAACGACGTGGAATATCAAAGATTCCGTGGCGTTTTCTGAAACGCCGCGGAATGTAGCTTTTCTCGACATTATAGAAAATGTCATGAAATCTGCATTTCCGCAACGTTGGCTGAAAACATCGCGGAATCAACATCACGGAAAGGCCAACGCTTTAGTAATGTTTTCGTAAACATTGCTGAATGTTAACATATTCCGTAATGTTTTACATAAAACGTCGCAGAAACTTTTTGCCTACACCACAATCTACGATTTTTTTATGACGTTTTTTAAAATGACGCAAATTAGATTCTGCAACATTTTTCGACATTCTGCGATTCTTGTAGTAGTGCTGGTATCCTCCCGTTGCTTGTAGCTCATCTTTCTTCCAACGAGTCTTGTCCTTAAATTTCGCTCGCTGCTCAATTGACCCGTTGGAGTGAGAATCGGAACGTCGATGCTGAGACTTGTATTGTAATTGCTTTTCAACCCATGCACAACATATCCTCAAGTTCCACGTAATGCTGCAATTCCACGACATTTGCAATGTCTTTTTGCAAGCCATTAAGAAACCTGGCCATCGTTGCCTCTCGATCTTCGTGCATGGATCAAAGCAACTTCCATCTCTTGAAAATATTCGTGGACTGATTTATTATCCTGCCTCAAAGTCTGAAGTTTCCAATGCAAGTATCGGTAGTAATGGGTAGGAACAAAACGCCTTCTAATGATTGCTTTCAGTTCATTCCAAGTCGTAACTGGTCTTTCTTCAGCCCTGCGACAACTAATTAAAATCTGGTCCCACCACACTAAAGCATAATCAGTAAAGTCAATAGCAGCTAATTTCACTTTTTCTCATCTGAATAATTATGACAGTTAAAAACAAATTCTACCTTTCGCTCCCAGTCAAGGTAGCCATCAGGATCATCCTTACCAGAAAATGTCGGGATTGTCATCTTAATGCTACCCAAGTTTCTGTTGGCATTATTTTCTTGTCGTAGTGTCTGAGTTTGACGACCAAGATCAATTCTGTCGGTCTCTACAGCCTGCCGTAGTGGTCCTTCCAAATCTTCGGATCCCTGTCCATGCTCAATTTCAATGTTAGAGGCATTTGGAGTGCGAGGGTTATCACCTGTAGGCGAATATCCGATGAGATGGTCGAGTATCCTTTGTTGATCATCAAATTTAGTTTGGAATTCACCAAAGATTCGATCCAACTTTGCAGATAGAGTTAATAGCGGATGAGTCATCGGCACCACTAAGTGTAAAAGCTGCAAAAATTTGTTAGCGAAAAGAACAAAGAGAACAAGAATAAAAGAACCTCACAACACTCCCTTATGTGTATTACTCGAAAAAGAAAAAAATTCGCTCGTCACTCGTGTTTCACACAAATCATAGGCTTTTACCTCAAACGTGCTTACCACTTGTGCCTTTTACCACTCGAGTTCTGTTCGCTAAGTTCTCAAAGTAACTTCAATAAGAGCAATTAGCAAGGTCAAGTGAACAAAACAGCTTACAAGGACCACAGAAAATTAATGGAATATAGGTCGCAATGACAAAGGCAAGTGATAAAAATTATTTTGCAAAGAACAAAGAAAATTGCGAAGAGGATTGCCAATGTCGAAACCAAGTCGAGGCTCAAGAATTTAAAAAGAAAGGATAGAATAGCAAGCTAAGTTTGTCGAATAAGACTTGTGCTGAGTGTCATAAATTAAGTACGTAAATCAATCAATAAATTCGTAGTTAAGTCTAAGGAAAAAAAAGGGAAAAAGAAATGTCGCAAGATAAAAGGTTCAGGAGAAGCTTATAAGGAAAAAGAAAAGGGCAAAGAGATAAAACTAATCGTGCACTGTATCGAAAATTAAACTTGCAAATAACAGCTTTTCTTATTCTCTTTCTTTTTTTTGAAACTTGATGCTCCCTTTGTTTTTTGACGAAGCTGCTTCTGTTTTTTCTTTTTAACGATGTTTTTTTATTTTTTGCTCTTTTTTCTATGATACTGTTTTGATTTATTTTTTTTTGGGCAGGGAACAGTTGCAAGATGTAAAAAGGAAAGGGAAAAGTCTATGAAAAGGAAGGAAATAAATGTGATCTAAAAATATGTAAAGATTTGCTTAGAAAAACAAAAAGGGAAAATGTCTAAAAAGGAAAGAAATAAATGTGGTCTAAAAATATGTAAAGATTTCCGTAGAAAAAGGGAAGAACTTAGCACAGAAAATTGAAAAGATTACAAAACTTAACAAACACACTTAACGAAAAGTCTAAATACGACAAACGAAGCAACACTAATCGAAGAATATGAAAGGTCACCAAACAAAAGAAGAAAACAATGAAGAAAAGAAAAAAAATCAAATATAGGAACACGATTCGAACGAGGATAAAGAAGAACAAAAATCACAAACAAAGCACACAACGATAATATGTAAAGAAAGATAGAAATCTTAATTTACAGGTCTGGAAACTGATAACAAAATTGATGCGGAACCCAGGATCAAGCCAAGGACCCCTCAACAATTCTTAGAGAATAAACATAACCGTGGATGATGGAAGTCGAACCATGACGATAAAACCCAGTAGTAGTCTAAGACTAGGAACCTTATAGTAACAAGGGTGGATCAATGAAAGCTAGAAAGATCACTAGCTCGGCTAGATCAACCCTGAAAGTCTCAAAGGGTACAAAGAGAAAAAACTTCTCTCACTTTAAACAAAAGCTTATTAAGTATATAATACTAAGGATGAACGGGACGGACGAACATGAAATCCATCTCGTTCATCCGTTTAATCCCACGGTTAGCATTCTTTCGCATGTATATATATATATATATATACACACTTTAATAAAGAGAACGACAGTTTCAGCTCTCTTCTAAGTTTTTCTCTCTCCTCTCTCCTCTTTCCTTCGGCTTCGGAATCGTTGTAATTGCTTCAATGCCAACAACAGTCACAGCTCTGATGATGAATTCGACGTCTATAAGGATGGTGAGTTCGACGGCAATGGATCATGTAGTGACTCCTTTGACATTCTCAAGGTTTGTTTTTTCCTTTTAAAAAAAAGAATTCTCAACTTCAATCATATTTGATTTAGAACCCTGTACATTAACACAAAAGAATTTGATTATGTTTGATTATACAGAGTCTGAATCTATACTTACCATTTTCGAGAGGAACCACTTAGCCGATACGTCGATGATCGTCAAGAAGAATAAGCACTACAAGCAGAAAAAAGAGTTGAGAAAGATCGTCTCTGACAGATTGTGCACTCTTGGGTATGATTCCTCTATATGCAAATCCAAATGGCACAAAACCACAACCCATCTCGCTAGTAACTGCCTTCTATCCCTCGTGCTTCAAAACATTGAATATGAATGTCATTAAATAGGCCTTCTCAGATGTGGGAAGAGTTGCAGATTAAGATGGATGAACTACCTCAAACCAGACATTAAGGAAGGGAACATCACTCTTGATGAGGATGAGCTCATTATCAGAATGCATTCTCTACTGGGAAACGATGGTCTCTTATTGTTGGGAGGCTCTAGGGTTGAACTAATAACGAGATGAAGAACTACTGGAATACCCATCTCAGTAAAATACTCAAGAGCCAAGGAACCAACCCGAAGGAAATTATCAGATGATGCACCACAATGGGAAAAAAGAGAAGGAAAAGAAATAGTAAGGAGAGGACGAACAAGAAAGTGGACAAAAATAAGACAAAGGAAGAACCAATAAAGCACAAGATTCATCAACCAAAGCCTTTTAGATTCACCTCATTATCTTTACCAAGAAACAATAGTTTTGAGTGCAACACTGACTACGGTCTCTTTAGCAGAAGTGGGTTTAGGTATAAAGGTTGCAACTAATATTCCATGGGGTGAGTCCTGGATTTTTATATGTACCAGAGTCAGACCCCTTTTTCTGGTACACGGTTTGTGGTCTTTTTAGTTAGTCTATTTGGAAGTTGCTGAGTTTGATGTCGTCAATTTTTGAGGAGTCGCCCGAGTTAAGGGACAGTTTGTGTTTGGTACTCATGGCTATACAGTCCACCATGGTATGAAGAATATTATGGCTGTGCTAGTAAAAATAGTTTCCGAGTCTTCTTGTGGGAACATTATTAGCTTTATTCTTTTGGCTTTCGTAAGTTTATGACTTTTGGTTTTTGTGTGTGTGTCCACATACTTTTCATCTTTCTTAGAGATTTTGATTATATTGCTAGAGAGGGCCTTCGAAACAAATTCTCTTTGAGGACTAGGCTATATAATACTTACTCTTTCGTAACTTAATTCTATCAATTTTAGTACTTCTTCGCTATTTTCCTCTATATAAACCATTATTAGACTATTTAGAGGCTTAATTAGTTTAGCCTTGCGAAAATTTTAAGAAGACCAATCAATGCAATGTCCAAGTTGATGCCTCTTTGGCTACTTTATATGTGATGATTTTCCTTATACGACCCTAATTATGTCTATACTGAACCACTAAAAGCTAGCTGGTGCATGTTTCGAACTTGAAAAAATCAAAGTAGGCTATAGGCTAGGTCTTTTGCTTTGCACTTCCCCAATTAATAAAAGTCAACAAAAGTCGTAATCCATTCTAATTTGCCCACTTAATTTAAATTTAAATAGTAATGCATGAATTAATGTATTTTAATCTAAAAGTTATAAGAAAAAAAACAAATTGTGGGATTGAAGTTTAAATTTATTAACTTTTCTTAATGAATTCAATTTAAGTTAATATTTTTAGGTTAGATATATTTTCAAAATCAAATTACTCTTTTTTATAAATAAACTTATAATTGCACATTATTAACAAACCTGTAATTAACTTTACGAATTGATCCAATTTTTAAATTAAAGTATTTGGGCTTAATGAAATTATTATTTTTAAAGAGGGCGAGAGAAGTCCACCTTATTATTAGATAACTTGATCTCCTATGTCACGCCTGTGACTTAACTAGTCACAGTCGTAACTCATGTTCTCTTATTCAAAAGCATTCCTTTTCTAAATCCTTTCAACTTACTGAACAGTTACAAAACTAAACATTTTAGGTTTTATTATTTATTTGTTAATTATGTTATTATTACTTATAAAATATTATTAATTATTAACTATCCATTATTAATTATTTTATTACTATAAATAAGGAAAGTAAAAGAAAGTTTAAAATTTTAAATAAAAGTTGATAATTTAAATATTAAAAACAAAATTATAATTTTATTGCTATAAATAAGGAAAGTCAAAAATAAAAGTTCAAAATTTTAATATAAATGGTAAATAAGGAAAAAATTTGGAAATTTACTGATAGCTCTATTAAAGGTGAGATCTTGAATAGGAAAAGAGAACAGATATTGCGTTGATGATTCTACCAAATCCCTCGATGTTTTCATTCATTTATGGAACTTAATAAAATGAAATAATTCCCACCTGCCAATCCCGTATACCTTTCATTCATTTAAGGGAGTTAATGACATGAAATAATTAAACAGTTACCACCTTCCCAGTTGAACTGAAGGAATGATGACATAGTTACTTTGACAGTAGATGAAAGATACAGAAGCTTTAAAAAGATATAGGAGCTTTATGATAACCTAACGCCGCAGTAGCCTGAAGAGAATATCATAATCTGATGCAACAGTAGACTACATTTATTTACTTCGGTAGCAATTAAAAGAAATAGAAGCCTTAAGTAATCCAAAGAAAATATGATAGTCTCACAATAAAAGCCCACTACATTTACATTTTAGTAGTTTATCAATCTAAAATCTAAAATTTGCACTTCCAACAACTCTCAACGCAGCAAGCGATGAACATCATATCCTCTTCTCTCGTTCCTTCCAAGAAATTAAATGATAAAAAAGACATGCAACAAACATTTGTACAAAGGCCATCTAAAAAAGAAGAATGTGTTTACTAAGAGTCCAGATCCTTTGTCTAAATTTTTCTGGTTTTATTTCTAAGTTGGTTTTATGTTCCTTTTTTAATTTGATTTATAAAATTGCAAGCTATATACGTTGTTAGTAAGGAGATGCATCGCAAGGGAGGCTTTAATTAGTAATAAGAGAAGTATCGAGGAAGAAGAGGAATAAATATAAAGTAATTAATGTGCACGCCCATGCATTAATCACTCATGCATTTTTTCATTTTTATTTTTATAAAATTCATTATAACATAATTAATTTTGTAATTATAATATATTTTATTTTTATAATAAATTGATGGTTTTGTTTGAATTTTTAATATTTTTATGCATTTTTCTTTTTTATTTTATTAAATGGGTGTGCATTCTTAATGCACACCTGTGCATTAATGACTAATGCATTTTTTTAAATTTACTTTTCATAAAATTAATAGTAACATAATTATAATTATAATTGTAATTATAATTAACATTTAATTTAAATCTTTTAAAGTAATAATTAAATTTTATTTAAATTTAATTCTTCATGTGTTTTTCTTAAATTTTAATTATTAATATAATTAATAATACCATAACTATAGTAACATTATGATTTTTTAAAATTTTTTTATTAATGTAATAATTAAATTTATTTTTTATTAAATTCATAGTAGTATATATAAGAAAAAAATTAAATTAATTACAATATTTATTTATCTTATTGATAATTTAATTTTATATAAGAAAGATTCAAAACATAACAAATAAATAACAAATTTGCAATTTTTAATTATAGTAATAATTAAGTATTTACAAATTAATTTAATTTCTTATTAAAGTTATAGTAGTATAATTAAAAAATAAAAAAGTTCAAAATTAAAATAAGTTGTTTTTTCTGATATTAATTTTATTTTTCAAAAAACTTTGTAACAAATTCAAAACTACTACACCTTTTTAATTTTAAATTTTTATAAATTTAATCATAACATTATTATAATTTAATTTATTTTTTATTCAAATAAAAATTAAATTTATAATCGACAAAATATTTATTAAACCTATAAATGCACGAGTGTGCATTCTTACGTCACACCCATGCATTCACTAATGCATTTTTTCTTTCGAAATTTATTTTTTGCAAAATTAATAATAACATAATTCTAATTTAATCGTTGAAATCATTACAATATATCATATAACATCAAGTTATTTTTTTCAGTTTATATTTAATTTATTTAAATATTAAATTAAAAATTATTAAGTAAAACAAATTCAAAACTAGCGGATCATTTTTATTTTAAATTTTTATAAAATTACTAATACCATCATTATAATTTAATTTTTATTTTTATTAAAGTAAGAATTATTTTAATTTTTAATTTTTTATTAAATTTATAAATGTCCGGACTTGCATTTTAAACGCACACTTATGCATTCGTTAATTAAATTTTTTATTAAATTAGCAATTACATAATTGTAATTTAATTTTATTTTATAATAGTAGTTATTAAGTATTTACAAATTAATTTAATTAAATTTAAAATCAACAAAATTTTTATTTATTATTATTAAAATTAATAATAAATTATAATTATAATTATATTATTTATTATAAATAAATTAAATTTATTTAAATTTAATTTTTTATTAAAGTCAAGCAGTATAATTAAAATTAACATAAAACCATAAAAAGTCAAAAATAAATATTAAAGCCTTCGGTTGGTTCACGGCTTGCTTGCGGATTAGATATGAGACTTACAAGTTTAAGTGTCACAAATAGATGTCACTAATTAATTAACCATATATAAACCACAAAATGTATTGATGTAAACCGATTTTGACAAAGTTGTCTTCATGAAAGTTGCAGCTTATTCTCTTAGCTTTCCAATGGTATAAAGTTTGAAATTTTTTGACATCAGAATCAAAAGATATGATATTTACAAGTTTGAATGTCACGTTGGACGTCACCCTCATGCAAATGGTCACCTTTTAGTACAGAGGATGACAAACTGGTGACCCTTTAGACGTCACCCTCATGCTTGTGCACAAGGGTGGCAAACTAGTCACCATCTAGATGTCACACGAGGGTGACAATCTGGTGACCGTTTAGATGTCAACACGAGGGTGACAAATTGGTTACCATCTAAATGTCACCCTCTTGCTTATGCACGAGGGTGACAGTTGATTTTGAAATTATTATATTAATATATAAAAATTTATAACAATAAAGAATGAATAAAGAAAGGCTATGAATAACATATAAAATTAATATTAAGATAAAGTATTTATAATAATTAATAATTAATTTTGGATGAAAAATTAAAAAAATTTCCGAACTATTAACAAAACATTAACTTTAATAAAAATTTAATTTAATTATTACTTTAATAAAAAAATAAATTGAATTATAATTATGTTATTATTAATTTTATAAAGAAATAAAATTTAAAAAATACATTATTAGTGCAATAAATTTAAATTATAATCATAATTATGTTATTAGTTTGGCAGAACATGAGTCACAGGCGTGACATAGGAAGAGTTACCTGACCTTTAGATGAAATAGACAAAGGGGGTTATAAATAACATATAAAATTAGTATTAAGATAAAGTATTTAATAATATATTAATTATTAATTTTGGATGTAAAATTAATAAATGGTTACTAACTTACGTATTGGTATGTGAGATTATCTTTTTGTACTTTTACAATTTTCATCAATATATTTTCTACGTTTATGATGTTTGGATTGTGTAGAGCAATAACATGTTACACCCAATAAGTTTTTAAATTTTATTATTTTAATTAACTAAAATATTTAATTGAATATAAAAAATTTTAACTTATTTTGTTTCAGTCATGAGCATGGCTTAATAAGTCACGGGTAATATATATTTTTTACCTTTTACTTTGACATTATAATATTTGTACTTACCTTGTATATTTTATCCATTTATAACAAATATAACAAATACATTACATTGTACAGTTCCTAAATTTTTTTATTTATATTTTTCCTAAAAATCCGTTAATTATAATCGTTTTCAAGAGAATTTGCCACCAAATCATAGATATCTATGAATATTTTCATTTGATGAGAAAGATATTTAGTTAACTTATTCTTTGTAGACCGTGAGAAATTTCTATTTTTATTAGGGATATGTTCATTATTTTTTGTCATATCGCAGAAAAGCTTTTCATAGATATCGGTGTCAATATTTTCAATTGATACGACTGTTATTTAAAGACGTATACGCTGGGCTATTTGACCCAGGAAATATTTTCGATTGATAGGTCATGTATTCAAATACGCACTCTTATAAATGAAGTCTACTCGGTTGTTAGAAATGAAATCTGCAAATAGTTAATGTTACTTTAATAAATATTTAATATGTTTTAAAGTTTTTGTAAAGAAGTCTTCTTTTTATTTAAATTTTCCTTCACAACAATTCCATCAGCTTCTAATTCCATTCCAATTCGATTGGCTTCCTCTTGTTCTACTTGTTCAAAATGAATCACAGAGAAACTGTCCATCACGTTCAAAAAATTAAATCTGTTATTCGGTATCTAACGAAACAAATTGCTCTGTCACAAAACCAAGTTAAATAATTATCTTTTTATTATTTCCTATTTTTAGCTAGGAAGAAGCAACGTTATATGAATATTGTACAAAATATATGCTTCATTTAACATTATTTTCTACCTGATAACAAAAGAAATTTTGCACCAAGAATTGTATTGAACGGTTCCTCAGAGCTCACGACAATGACGTTAAATTGTATTGTACCACAATCGCATTTTCGTTGGATTTTGAAGAATCACTGGAATTTCCTAAAGACCTTTCCATACGATCATCGGTTAAAGATGGTTTACATTCATCAAGGTTTTCATTTACACCATCGACGTATTCTAACCCAAACAAACTATGATATCTTACAATAACCACACCAACTTCTAGTTTCGCTACCAATTCGTCTTTATCCTCATCATACATTAATTCGTTAAATGCGAGATCTATTTCTTTTGCATCACCCATTGGTAGAAGACGCTATCAACATAGTAATGCTCATGCAACAGCTACCAATAAAAGCTTATTCCCATTTACTCCTATTCCACAGCGGATTACTAAGCCAATTAAAATTGCTAATCCATAAACCCCACAGCCATCCTTTTTTCTATCACTTGCTATGTATTTATTTTTCAAGAAAACTTATAGATCTTGTAAATCTAGCGAGGCTTTTTTACCTTATTTAAAATTTTATCAGAACCCCTATAACGAGATTATTTATAGGTCAATTATAGGAGCCTCGATCGGTGATTTGGTATCTAATATATCGTCTTGTCTCAAATGACCTCCCTTTTCTATATCTCATTGATTTTAGAGTGAGAATTAAACTCTGAAAAGTGTACAATTTATTTTTATTATATATGATGAAATCTTTTTTTATACAATCAAATGCATATATGATGAAATCTTTTTTCCTACAGTAAGAATATGTATTTATATTTGGCTTTTCTTAAATTAACAAAACAATGATTGTTAAGTTTTTCACAATGGAAAATTTATATTTCATAAGATATTGATAGCAACGATAGTTAAGTTTGCCATAATGGGTGTGCACTTAAGATAAATAAAAAGTTTCATATATTTCATATATATTTTTAGATTAACATTTAGTAAGGAGAGATGCATTGCAAGGGAGGCTTTAATTAGTAATAAGAGAAGTGTCGAGGTAAAAGAGGAATAAACACAAAGTAATTAATGCACGAGCATGAATAATTAAATTTCAAATTAAATTTAATTTTTATTAAAGTCATATTAGTATATATAAGATAAAAATTAAATTGATTACAATATTTATTTATCTCATTAATAATTTAATTTTATATAAGAACAATTCAAAACATAACAAATAAATAATAAATTTACAATTTTTAATCACAGTAATAATTAGGTATTTACAAATTAATTTAATTTCTTATTAAAGTCATAGTGGTATAATTTAAAAAATAGGTTCAAAATTAAAATAAGTTGTTTTTTGTTCTATTATTAATTTTAATTTTAAAAAATTGTAACAAAGTCAAAACTACTGCATCTTTTAAATTTTAAATTTTTATAAATTTAATCAAACCATTATTATAATTTAGTTCATTTTTTATTAAAGCAAAAGTTAAATTAAAAATCAACAAAATATTTATTAAACTTATAAATGCACGACATGCATTCTCAAGTCAAAGTCATGCATTCACTAATGCACCTCTTTTCTTTTGAAATTTTACTTTTTAGAAAATTATTAATAACATAATTATAATTATAATTATAATTTAATCGTCGAAATCATTACAATATATCCTATAATATAAAGCTTTTTTCATTTTATATTTAATTTTATTTAAATATTATATTAAAAATTATTAAGTAAAACAAATTCAAAAGTAGTGCATCTTTTTTATTTTAAAATTTTATAAAACTAATAATCACATAATTATATTGTATTATATTATATTATATTATATTAAAGTAATAATTAAGATTTTACAAATCAATTTATTCTTTTAATACAGTCATAGTAGTATAATTAGCAAATTCAAATAAAAAACTGTTCAAATTTAAAATAAATTGTTTTTTTCATTATTGTTTTAACTTTATTTTCAAAACAACTAAAACAATTCAAAACTATTGCATCTTTTTAATTTTAAAATTTTATAAATTTAATAATACCATTATTAAAATTTATTTTTTTAAAAGTATAAATTCAATTTAAAATCAACAAAATGTTTATTTATTATTATTAAAATTAATAATAATTATACTATTTATTATAAATTAATTAATTTTATTTTTATTTAAATTTTTATTAAAGTCATAGTACTGTAATTAAAATTAACTTTAAACCATAAAAAGTCAAAATTAAATACTTTTTAAATTTTAAAGAAAAACAACATATTTTGAGTTTGAGACAGAAGGATCTGATCTCACATTTTCCATAGGAGAAAGGAGAAAGTGGTTGAATTGGCGCTTGGCTTATCACTGGACAAAGGATTTGGACTCTTAGTAAATGCTTTCTTCTTTTTTAGATGGCTTTTGTACAACTGTTTATTGCATGTCTTTTTGATCATTTAATTTCTTGGAAGGAACAAAGAATAGGATATGATGTGCATCGTTTGTTGCGTTGAGAGTTGTTGGAAGTGCAAATTTTACATTTTAGTTAATTGCTACCGAAGTGAATAAATGTTGTCTACTGCTGCATCAAATTATTATATTCTCTTTTTGTCATTTGTGGCGTCAGTTATCATATTCTTTCCGCGCTGCTGCGTCAGATTGTCATATTGCCTAAAGCTATTAAATCTTTTTAAACCTTACATCTATTGTATATTTCATGTCATTAACTCTTTTAACTCATAACCGTCCATGTTCATTTCCTTTTCTTAATTCACACCTACATAAAGTAATAATATTTTTTATTAGAATATTAATTAATTAATTAAAATATTATTAGTTAGTTTATTAATTATAACTTAATTAATTGATTAATTAATTATTATATATTTATCACATATAAAAAATACTTGTTTTGTTAAAATATAATTTAATTATTAATCATTAACTGTTTTGTTTATTTAGTTATAATTAATAATGATTAATATATAACTACATATAAAAAACAATTGATTTGATAACATATAAATTATTTATAATTTAATTATTAATCATTGACTTTTTTGTTTATTCAGTTATAATTAATAATATTAATATATAACTAATTTATTTATATAACGATCATAATAATGTTAATATCAATTAATTAATTGAAATTTTATTTATTTTAGTCGTTAATCAAATGAGCATTGATTTATTGGTTAATTATAATATTATACACCTGTGACACGTATATATATTAACATTAAATATCCTGAACATTATCATTATTAAAGAAATTTATTAACTAATTAATTTCAATAAATTGTAATATATTTATTGACATGTTCAAAATTAAATCTTTTTAGGTGACATGTTAATCAATCAGTCAATCACACCAAGCTGTCATTTATAATAAGTCATTTTCTAATTAAAAGACGTGACATGATAATCATTTTTTTACTAAATCAATCAAACAACGTCTTTATATTTTCTTCTTCAACATAACTGTAACATAACTTCTCCAAACACAATTCTCCATCTTTAGACTATAAAAAGTGTATATTTCATCTACGGACTATAAAAAGTGTATATTCCGAGCGACTCAGCTTTCCAGTTTCAGCAAAAAAGAGATTACAACGATCTTTAAGTTATCCTTTATTCTTCTTCGTAATCTTTCTGTTAATTAAATTTTTATTAATTTCATTTGTGATTTAGAATGTTAAGTTTGATTCTAATTCTGCATATTCGTTCTATTAAATTGTTATCAACTTTTGTATTCAAATCGAACATCTCACGGATCACGTCTATGATATTCATGTTTATATAATTACATAACAGATATTACATTTTTACAACTATATTGTGTTGATTTTTATATTCTTAAAATAATATTCTGATGATGTTTATAAAATGCAATTGTTTAATTTTTTTTCCTCAACTTTTATATAACAATTTTAACCATCAGCTGGAAGTGAAGTTTTTAAGAAACTTATAATTATTTAACTTATTACTTATTATTTAATAATTTATATTAAAGCATTCACGGTTGTGACCAATAAGTCACAGCTGTATTCGTGTGCCAAGTTAGTGGTAGCTTGGAATCCTGATAAATTCGCATGCTCTCCCCTAATTACTATTGATGAATTGATCCTTTTGGAAGTGACCCCGTTGAATTGTGATTCTGGGTTTTTTGTTACTTGTATTTATGGTTCTAATAATTCTAACCATAGGAAGCTCCTTTGGTCGACCCTCTCTAATCTTAAACATAGTGTTGGGACAAAACCTTAGCTTATAGCTGGAGACTTTAATGTAATTTTGTATGCGCATGAAGCTGAACCTCTTAGTTCCTCTGCTATTAACGGGATGAGAGACTTTAGGAAGTGTGTGGAGGAGTGAGGTGTATTTGATCTAAACTCCAATTGTCTGACTTTTACCTGGTCTAATAAGCAATATGGAGACTCCCACATAGCTAGAAAATTAGACCGAGTGCTCATCAACTCGGAGTGGATCTCTCGATTTCCTAGATCTTTTAGAGGAATTCTTAATCCCAATATTTCAGACCACTCCCCTGTAACAATAAGGTCTTTAATTGTCCAAAAGAAGAGAACTTCACCTTCTAGGTTTTCTAATTTCCTAGTCTCACAACCCAATTTCCTACTAACACCTTCAGTTAGTAGAAGAGGCTTGGAATTCACAGATCTGAGGAACCCCCATGTTTTGTGTAGTGTCAAAACTCAAATTAGTCAAAACAGCTCTCAAATCCCTAAACTGTAATCAAATTGGCGATATTAATGGTTGTGTTGAGACTTGTCAAGTTTCCCTCAATAAAATCCAAGACCAAATGAAAGTTTTTCCTAATATGATTCATCTGGTAGTTGAAGAACAAGAGGCTATGACCAATTTGTTTCAGGCTTTAAATGAACAAGAATCTTTCTACAAACAATATTCCTATAACCAGTGGCTACGAGATGGGGATAGGAATACCAAATTCTTCCATGATTCCATCTTGTCAAATAGGAATAGAAATAATATCCATTCCTTGTTGGTGAACCATAACCATAGGATTACTGCCTTCGAAGAAATCCAGAAACAATTTCTAAATTTCTTCCAAGATTCTATTGGTACTAAGAAAGATCTAGCTTCTTTAAGTGGGTATGTGGTAGCTCTCTTTCCCTATCCGATTCTTGAGACCCTAAGCAATAACCTTGTAGCTGAAGTCACTTCGTAGGAGATTTAGGAAGTGTTCTTCTCCTTCAATCTGAATAAGGCCTCTAGCCCGAATGGCTTTAATGGCTTCTTCTTTAAACACACTTGGCATATTATTAGGAATGACAACACTAAGGCCATCCAAAACGTTTTCAAAAATGGGAGGCTTCTTAAAGAACTGAATTCAACATTCCTTTCCCTTGTTCCTAAAACGAATCAACCTTCCACTATGTTGGATTTTATACCTATCTCCTAGTGTAACGTGATCTACAAGGTGATTACAAAAATCATTTCTAATAGACTTAAGGAGATTTTTACCCTTCCTTATTAGCCCAAACCAAAGTGCTTTCATCTAAAATCTCCGTATAGGGGACAACATACTTTTAGCCCAAGAAATTTTCAAGAGCTATCATCTTTCTAATCAGCAGAAGTGATGTGCTTTCAAAGTAGATTTGACTAAAGCTTACAACTCTATTCAATGGGATTTCCTCCTCACAGTGTTGATAGCTGTAGGGCTCCATCCTAAGTTTATTAAGTGGATCGAAGAGTGTGTAATCTCTCCTTCCTACTCTATCTTGATCAATGGGTCTCCTCTTAAATTTTTCTATGGGAAATTAGGATTAAGACAGGGAGATCCTTTCTCTCTGTACCTATTTATTATCTGTATAGAGGTGCTTTCTAGGTCCCTGAATGTTACAATAGTAGAAACTCCTAATTTTCAATTCCATTAGAGATGCAAAACTCTTAAATTGTCTCATCTTTTGTTTGCTGATGATTTGTTATTGTTTTGTCATGCTGATCCTCCTTCGGTGAATACCTTGTTTAAGTGCCAATGAACTTTCTCTAATTTCTATGGGTTGGATATGAAACTTAGCAAAAGTCAATTCTTTTTATCTCCTGATGTGGATCATTTGTCCATGCAGTTGGAAACTATTTTGGGTCTTAAAAGGGGTATTCTTCCTATCCGATATCTAGGTGTTCCTCTTTTAACAGGTAGATTGATTGAGAGAGATTATATCCCCCTGTTGGACAAAATTGATTCCAGAGTTAACAAATGGACTCATAAGGCCTTGTCCTATGCTGGTCGACTTCAATTAATAATATCTGTCTTATCTACTTTTTAGTTCTACTAGGCTAGCCATTTCTTACTTCTTGTCTCTATCATTAACGAAATTGAGTCTAAACTTAGGAACTTCTTGTGGTCTGGAAAGGTTGGGTCTAATACTCGTATAAAAGTCAAGTGGAATGACAAATGTAGACCTAAAACAGAGGGGGGTCTTGGGATTAAACATTGGTCTACTTGGAATAATGTCTTGTTAGCTAAAAGGATTTAAACTCTTTCAATGATAAGGAAGCTCTGTGGGTAAAGTGGGTCCACACTATTATTCTTAGAAGGAACAACTTCTGGAGTGCCCAACCGTCAAATAATAGTTCTTAGAGATGGAGGAAAATTATTCAGGTTAGGAATATTATTGGGAACCATTTCCAATTTAAGATAGGCATGGATTTTCACTACCGATCAGGAAAATGAAAGGCAGCTCATCCTCCGTCACCAGTAGAGGCATCAAAGACAACAATTGCTAAACCTATAAAAGTTTTAACGAATGTGCATGGTGTCCCAAGTCCACTCACCTGGCAAATTATCAATGGGAGAGGATTAATAGGAAGTCTATTAGTTTTATTGCTTGAGTTTCATATATGGAATAATTGTATTGTTGGTAAGATGATCCTTGATATAATTTTGTTGCAAGAAGTGGTTAGCTTGCAATTGTGTTTATTTTGGTTGGGGAACAGTTCGGGTTCCTCTTTCTTTCTTGTAAGTTCCTTCAGGATAGGGTAACAAATTGCCATCTTTGGCAGACTTTGTTGTACATGTATTTTATTTATTTATATAATTACTGAATTACCAGAAAAAAAGTCACAGTTGTTACCTACATATATTAGCTTTTACTATTCTAAAATATAACAATAAAAATTATAACATAAATTTTTCCTATCCTAAAATTATAACAATAAAAAGTTTTTTCTAGTATGATTTTTAGTTATGATTAATCATGATTTTTCCTACATATGATTAATCATATGTAGGTGATTTTTAGTTATGATTTTTATTTATGATTAATCATATGTAGGTGAATAACAATTATAACAACAAAATATAACAATAAAAATTATAACATTAATCATGACTATTTTTCCTATCTAACATTAAATTGAATTATTGGATTTATGTTTTTGCTTGTTATGTCTGTCCAAAATACATGATAAACAATTTAAAGTAGTTTTTATTTGCATAACTATTACGACATATCCGTTCTTAATTTTCTAAACATTTCATTTCCTAGAATTATTTTTCCTAATCACATTTCTCCTTTAATTTTTTTTAGGTTTTCTTATTGTTCACTCTTACAACAACTTTGTTCGTTGTTACGATATTCAGGTATGTCTAATTTTATCAAAAAAATTAATATATATAATTTGTTTATATTTGTTCCTCGTTAATATGATGATTGTTTTCTTCTTTATTTACTTTTTTTGTTAAATGTATGATTAAGCTGCTTTCTAAAACATATGGTTTCTTACATGTATTTTGTTATGTTAACGAATACATAAATATTATTGATTGATGATAAATTCCTTAGTAAATATATGATTTGGTAAATGGATTCTCTTATACATTGTTTAATGATACTATTTTTATACATTATAAAATTCTAGTCATCGTTTATTAATGTACCTGAGCATCATTAAATAATTTTTATAAAACATATATATATATATATATATATATCTTACCTTATTTAATGTTATTAATAAATTATATTTAATAATATAAATAGTATAGATGTATATATATATATATATTTTTTTTCTCACATTTTTATAGCGACAATATTTAAAATTTTTCAAATGATATTACATATCAATATATGAAGAACATAAATATTGTTGATAGAAATGCCAAAAAACATCAAAGGTACGCTGAAATGCCCGAAAATGAAAAGCTAGAATTTTTACGACGATTAAGAGAAACTCGTGCTGCGAAAAAGAGATGCACTACTTTACTTGCAATTTGTCAAGCAGTTAGTGATCAACATTCAAATTCTTTTATTGATACTAAACCTTCTAGCGGCCAACTCTACATTCATCAATCAACTGGTCAACTATTACAAAATCCATCTTTCAATTTTAATATGAATCATGTTGATCCGACTCATTCTTCTCTCCAAGGACAAGAAATTGTTCATACGACATCAATGTTTCAAGCATCTAATGTGACATGTCATAATTCAAATCATCCAACTCGATCTTCTTTTCCAATCTAACCTAACTCAGTCATATGTGTTGAAGATCAAGGTATAAATTTTTTTACCTATATTTTTAGTATTTGTAATATCATTACTAGACAAAGTCTACAACTTTTTTTAATATATTTTAAGGCATAAACCGTCATCCTTCGTCAAAGTTAGCATCCTTGCAGAATTTGCCTGCTGAGGCTCAACAACTTCGTTTTGTTCCAAATTGCGAACATTGTCATTGGAAAGATTTTATCTTGAACCTTCATTCTATTGTTCATCAGGACAGATTTCTATTGTTGCCCAACGATTATTTATTGACAATGATAAAGAATCAGACCATTTCAGAAATAACGTCTATACATATAATAATAACCTAGCTTTTACTTCCTATGGAGCTACGTATGATCGAGAAATAACAAAAAACGAGAAAGGGGTTTATACATTTCGTGTTCAAGGTCAAGTTTATCATTTCCTTGACAGTTTAGTTTCGATATTTGATAAGGTATCTGGAATCCAACTCTATTTCTTTAATACTGATGAGGAACTAAAAAGAAGAACTGACTCTTATGATAAAATTTATGAGAATGCATTAAAATTGATTATGGAAATTCTGAAAGATAATCCTTATGCTAAATTCTTTTGAAATCTTAGGGAGATTCCATCACTTGGAATCATGCAATAATCCTAAAGTGTTATCTTGGCCTTGATCAACGTGTTTATAATCTTCCAATTGTATTACAAATGGCTACTATATGGACTGAGATTGATGATGAACACATTGATAAATGTCCTCACATCTAAGTCTATGCTCGCTCGGGTACAAGTTATAGAATTCAATCTTATTATGCATGTTATGACCCTCTTCAATATCCTCTGTTATTTCCTTATGGTGAATCTGGATGGCATTGTGAAATTAAACGATTAATTTCAAAGACAAACGGTAGCAATGTTTTTGATAAGGGAATTGATGTTCATATGAGCTCTTTTACTGATGCATCTCAATTGTTTGTTGTAGAAAACACAGGCAAGTTTCTTTTCCCATTTGATCTTTTAAAAGATATTATTTAGTTCCACCATTTTATTTATCAAATTCACCTTCTTTGCTACTAGTTGCGGATGAAGCATACTGCAAAGATGGTTTTGTTTCCGCTTGAGAATATCACTGTTATCGGCTCCAAATGAGAGAAAATGATGAATCTATGCTACTTCATAGCTTCAAACTACTTTAACAATTTGTTGTGGGCACTTATATAAAGATTGAAACATCTTGACTTGATTTCCATAGAAAAAGAGAAAATGAGATACGGATAGAAATACTACAAGGTGTTTTGGATAGCGTTAGTGTTGGCCAAACAGAAGGTTCAACAATTGGTCGTCGAGTTATACGCTCAGCTTCATTATCGGTGGTCCAAGGGACATGAAACGACGTTATGTTGATGCAATGGCTTTGGTACAAAAATATGGTAAACCTGATATTTTTCTAACCATGACTTGCAATCTTATGTGGAGAGAGATATAAGAGAATCTCAAATTTCGTGAAAAACCACAAGATAGACCAGATTTATTAGCTAAAGTATTTAAAGCTAAATTTGAAATTCTAAAAAATGATTTGATAAAAAAAATCTTTGGAGATGTTGCCCCATTTGTTTATGTTATTGAATTTCAAAAGTGTGGATTCCCTTATGCTCATTTATTACTGATACTTAAGCCACATTCTAAATTGTTAAATATAGAATCCTACGATTAAATCATATCTGCTGAAATTCCAGATCCTGATAAAAATTCACAATTATATTCTTTTGCCATTAAACATATGATTCATGGTCTTTGTGGTTTTATGAATAAAGATTGCCCTTGCATGAGAAACAGTGCATGCAAAAATCATTATCCCAAGAATTTTGCTCCTTTTACTGTTCATAGTGAGGACAACTATTTATGTTATAGATGAAGAGATGATGGTAGGAAAGCTAAAATTTGCAGACAAGAGATTGATAATAGGTGGGTGGTTCCTTACAATCCGTATCTCTTGATGCTAATTGATTGTCATATAAACGTTGAAATATATTCAACTGTGAAGCTTGTCAAATACTTATACAAATATGTTTTTAAGGGCCATGACCTTGTGAACTTTAGCATTGTCGATCAACAGAGCACAGCTGATATTAATGAAATAAGTAATTTCCAAGAAGGCCGTTGGATTTCACCTTCTGAAGCTTTATGGCGTATATATGAATTTCGCCTAGGTGAGACTAATCCATCAGTTTATATACTACAAGTTCATCTCCCAGATCATCAGTTGATTTCCTTTGATAGAAATGATCTTTTCAATTTGTTGAGAAAAACTGACTTCTTAAAAACAATGCTCACTGAATTTTTTAAGATGAATTTGACAAATAGAAAGGCAGAAGAGATCAAATGTTTATATAAAGATTTTCTAGAATATTTTATTTGGAATCAAAAAACAAAAACATGGTCATAAAGAAGTCGAAGAAAAGTTATAGGAAGATTGGTTACTGTTGACCCCTAGAGAAGGAGAAAGGTATTACCTAAGGTTATTACTCACACATGTTAAAGGACCAACATCATTTGACGATTTGTTGACTGTTGATGGCGAAAAAAGAAGTTGTTTCAGAGAGGCTGCACTACAGTTGGGATTGCTAGCGTCTGATTTTTATATACAACAAATTCCTGAAGAGGCCGTTATGTTTCAAATGCCTACATCGCTCAAATTTTTATTTGCTACGCTTCTATTCTATTGTTCACCAACTAATCCTAAGCAGCTTTGGGAAACATTCAAAGACGACCTTTTTTCTGACTATTAATATGCCTCTTCTTATAGTGCTTAGACATCTGATGACATTACAAAAATGGGCCTTCCAGATATTAATAAATCTTTGGAGCAAATGGGGAAGACTTTAGCTGATTACCATTTTGCTAATCATTAATTTCGTGTTAATTACATGAAAGTCAAACTAAAGAAATACAAAGTGAGAAAAGTATACAAGTTGATCCAGAAGACCTATTATTACAATCAAGGTTGAATGATGAATAAAAATACATATTTGATTTGATACTGGATTCAGTTTTGACTTCGAACGGTGGAATTTTTTTAATTGATGGTCCTGGTGAAACTGGGAAAATTTTCTTATATCGAGCTCTCCTTGTAAACTTACAGTCACAAGGACATATTGCAATTGTTGTTGCTACATCAGGTATTACAGCATCAATCCTTCCTGTTGGAAAGACAACTCACTCAAGATTTAAAATCCCACTTGATTTTTCAAAGAAAAAAGTTTGTCAATTAAGTAAGCAAGGTAGTATTGGAAAATTGATATTTAAATGTAGTCTTAACTTATAGGATGAAGCTTCCATGTCAAAATGAAAAACTATTGAAGCATTTCATGATTTACTTCATGATATCATGGATTTCAATGAACCTTTTGGACAAAAAATTGTTGTATTTGGTGGTGATTTCCGTCAAACATTACCCGTTATTAACCAAACTATAAAATAACAACTCATTGATTCAAATCTTCTAAATTCACATCCTTGGCAACACATGCATAAATTCTATTTGACAATCAATATGAGAGTTATATGAAATCCAACTTTTTGTGAATTTTATTACGTGAAGGAGAAGGCATCAAACCAGTTGCTAAACAAGAACAAATATCCTTACCAAAACAACTAGTTATTCCTTATGATAGGAAGGACAAGTCTCTTAACAGCTTAATACATTCTTCATTGTATATTTTACTTTGTTTTTTTTTGAAATTGCAAATACATCTTTTTGATCCACCCTTATCTCCACCAGATTACTTGAAGGCGTCTTCCCTGACCTAAGCTTCTATTCATCTGATCCATACCAGATGATAAATAGATGTGTGTTGTGTCGAACAAACAACTGTGCTGATAAAATTAACAAGATCATAATTAATAGATTGTCAGGAAATATGCATTCATACATGAGTTTTGACAAAGCGGTTGATCTGAGACATCAAGTGGATTATGAAGATTTTCTAAATTCTTCAAATCTGAAAGGCTTACCTCCACACAAACTCTTACTCAAAGAAGGCTCCCCCATTATGCTCCTAAGAAATTTGAATCCAACTGAGGGTCTATACAATAGGACAAGGTTGATATTCAGATAACTAAAAGATCATACAATTTCTACAGAAATTGTCCTCGGACCTTACAAAGAAAAAATAGTTTTTATACCTAAAATTCCCTTACAGTCTTCTGACAATGAAAAAAATGGAATATCTTTTGTTAAAAGGCAGTTCCCTGTTCATTTGTGTTTTGCAATGACCATAAACAAATCTCAAGGTTAGACACTTGATTATATGGGAATTTATCTCCATCAACCTATATTCTCACATGGACAATTGTATGTAGCTTTATCAAGAGCTCGAACTCTTGAATCAGTTAAAGTTCTAATTATTCCGGGAACTTTTGAATCTTCAAAGTTTGATCAAAAGATAAGAAATATTGTATTCTATAAAATATTTCAATTAGTCAAATTATAAAATACAAACTTGTCAGAAGGTATATTAATTGCTTTATTCAAGTTAATATATTTCATGTAAGAAAATTCTTTTCCACTGATTAATTTATTAAACAAAATTTTCAGGATGGAAAAACGTTTATTAAGGAAATTTTACCCAGAGCTCAGTGGTGCTCATGCGAAATTATTGTGCAAGAAAAACAACATATTTTGTATCACCTAACTCACTACCGAAAAGACAAAATTTTATCTTTGTTGATTATGAGGTATGACGATTACACTTTCTTCGTTCTAAATGTTTATTTATTTAAATTTAATTTTTAACAATTTCTTTACTATTAACAGGGCTCATGAGTTGAAGATATTATATTCAACAATGACATCCAAAAAATGAGTCATATCCTACAATCGTGTAAAAAATATATTATTTGTAATGCCATTATGAAGGCAATTCCACTTCAGTATCAAACTAAAGACTTACAAATATAGTGGACAATTACAAATCATACTGTCATTAAACCTATACCAGATGATGATGTCATCATCCCCACCAAATTTAACTACACACCTTTCATTGATCTTATCAACTACATAAACTAGAAGGAAAAATCAGTTGGTTAAACCATTAATTTATTTCTTTATACAATGTTGACTATTTCTTTCTGTTATATGTAATGATATTTATATTTACCATGTGATAGATATTTTGGTTGTGGTTATTCAAGTCTTGGATCACAACGAAATCAACAAAGATGGAAAACATTCAACTGTGCAAAAATTCGTTATGGCCAACAAGCGGTAATATAAATTCTCTGTTTTTCTTTATAACTCGCAAAAACTCAAATAACTTCTACTTCTTTTTCTAACGTTTTTAGACAACAAACAATTATACTATCAATGTGGAATTCTTTCGTTACTAACGAGGGACAGCGAATTATTTGATAATTGTGTGTCGCAAACTGAAAATCAACTTCTATAATGGTATTTTTATTTCTTCTTCATTACGCTATTACATTTTAGTACTTATCTTTCTATTTTATTTTTAGCTTACAATTGAAAAATTTTAGGTGTTGCGTTATCTACCTGGTTTGACTCAGCGATTCTTGTTGATCCACCAATAGAAGAAGTTGTTGTGTTTAAAAATTGGTACTTCATTATCTTTACTTCAATGAATAATCAAATTGTACATAATTTTATAATATTGCACGATGAAATAATAAGGAACTTAAAACCCTTATTAATCAACAAGTTTATCTGAGATATGATCATGATATATCTTTCGAATCGCATCAGAAAATAGCAAAAATCATCTTCTTGAATTCTACTAGTAAGGTAAATACATTTTATATTCTCATGAACATTACTTATTTGATATTCACTTATTTAATAAAAATCTTATCATATATTTGCAGGCAACATGAATTAAAGCTAATATTTCCTTTCAACACATCTTACAAAAGTACTGGAATATGGCATGTAAGAAATGCTTTCGTTCTACAGTTGCTAATTATGGAGTTCCATTCACTTGTAATTCTTGCCGAGAGAAAAACTTCCTGCTGAACCCAGGTTCTCCTTTTTTCCTTTTCTCTTTTCAATTTACTACCTTATTCTTGTCGTGCACTTTATATGCGCAGAATTTTTTTCCAACGTTTTAACGTTTTGCATTTGGACGTTATGGTTATAACATGCTAAATCATACCCGTGAGACCTTCTTCACTTCTTCTTCACTGACGTCTTCTTCACGGGTGTGACTTCTAACTCACACCTGTGACACCTACCTTCTTCACAAGTGTAACTTGTAACACACACCATTGACAATTCTTCATTTATGAAGTAGATCTCATTGTTATACAACCTTCCAATATATCTAATTAACATATATATTCTAATTAACTTTTTATTGTGAAAATAAATGTCGCTATGATATGGATTTGACTGATGAAATGGGGACTATCACAGCATCTATTTTTTAGCAAACTTGCTGAAAAACTTATCAACTTTACAGCAATTTAAGCTATGGAATATTACAACCAGGTTATACTTCTTTAACTTATTACAGATGTGATTTAATATAGCGATAATAAAAATATCTTTATTATATGGCCGAAAACTAACATTTTTACCTTTGCATGATAGGAATATGGAACTTCTTCTGGAAAAAGTGTACATATAATTAAAAAAAACAAGACATTTTATTTCCATACTAAACCTGTATGGGTTCCTTCGAGGGATGAAAGATAGTGGTTTACTATTATGTATTACCGTGAAATCGATGGTGATGAATTAGAAAATGCTTCAACTTCTGTTGGAAAAGATAATCAAATCTCAACTGACAATGAAAATAACACTGATGACATTACACTTATCCCAATTTCAGGTATTTGCCATTATTTATTTATTCAATTTGTACTTATCCTTATTTATTCGTTCAATTTATTTGTTTTTATCTTTATCCAAATATATAAACTTTTCTTAGCGTTAATTATATTGTCATCTTTATCTACCTATTTACCATTTTTATAAAAAAAATCCCCTGTATATTATATAGCTAATATGCTTTGTTCTTTATAATTCCAGAAGATATTTTTGAATATTTTTCCACAATCAGACAATGTCTTCATAAAAGATTCAGCAATGATGAACCAACAATCCACTCAAGTGTAGATGTTAATGATAGCAACAAAAAACCTAAACTGTCATAGACTCTTTTTCTTACAATGAAATAACCATGAAAATTGTATACTTTTCATGTTTTTAAACTTTGAAACTCTTCATATCCGCATGATGGTTTTTTGTTGTTAAATCACAACTGTCAATATTGTATTACTTGAATCATAAGGGTTTATTACTTCTACCATATAACAATTATCTTTATTAAGCTCATGGAAATTGTATAACAATTATCTTTATTAAACTCGTGGAAATTGATTAACTAATTATTCAAAATTTCTTCACATCTTAAGCTGAACATTATAATTATATTTAATAATGAAATTTAAATCAACTAATAATATTTACAGTAATTATATCCATATTAAATATGAAGTTATATTTTGTTGATTAACCAATCCCTTATCTATAGTTAACTAATAGTTCATGTTTAAATTAATTAATTATATTTTCTTTATATGTTAAATATATTATTATTAATCAATCAGGTAATTATGTTATAATTAATCAACTAATTAATAAAATCTTAAATGATTAATTATTTATTTAATGAACAATTTTAAAAAATCAGTTGATGTTGTAAAAAAAAGACAAAATAACAAGCATGGTTGTGGACGCTAGTGAATATTAGGTCGTTGCTACTCAAGCTATATATATATATATGCTCAAACATAAGTTAGAAATCATGGATAAAGCAAATGCCATTTTTAAAATCATGGATAAAGCAAATGCCATTTCGTAAAAATTAAAGCCTCAGAACAGTTGATTTTAATATTTACTATATTATTTACTCATTATTAATTACTATATACTAATATTTTTAATTTAATAAAAATAAATTTAATTGATGTAGATCGATTTTAACAAAATTGTCCTGATGAAAACTGCAGCTTATCCTCTTAGCTTTTTACTGGTATAAAGTTTGAAATTTTTTGACATCGGAATCAAAAGATATGACATTTACAAATTTGAATGTCACGCTACAAGCATGAGGGTAACAAAATGGTCACCTTTTAAATGTCAGCCTTTTTGTCACCCTTTTACACAAGCACGATGGTGACAAACTAGTGACCTTTTAGATGTCACCCTTATACTTGTGCACAAGGGTGACAATCTGGTGACCTTTTAAATGTCACCCTCGTGGTGACACTTGATTTTGAGATTATCATATTAATATATAAAAATTTATAGCAATGAAGAATGAATAAAGCATGGTTATAAATAACATATAAAATTAATATTAAGATAAAGTATTTAATAATATAGTAGCAATAATTAATAATTAATTTTGAATATAAAATTAAAAAATATTTCCAAACTATTATCAAAAACATTTATTTATTTGCGACGCCCTATCTAAATAAGATAAATGGGATAAAATCTATGAAAATAATAAAATAATTTAAATATAACTAATTCAGTGATTGAAGCATAAGAAATTAATTATTTAATTAAACTGTAATTAATTAACCAATTAAAATCTAATTTAACGTGTTAGACAAATATATTTAACAAACAATTTTAAAAGCATACATAACATAATTAGCTTTATAGTTTTAAATGTAAAAAATATAACAATAATATATATATCAACATCAAAACAATAATAATATATAACATAATTTTAATATATTTTTATGCAATTTCTTTTTAATTTTATTACAATAGGTTTCACAAAGGTTTCGAAAGGTTTTCTGCGATAAATGATAGTAAGATTTGTAGACTTTCTCCTCTTTTAAATGGATGCAATAATTTCTTCTCTGCTTAGTTTCAATGTGTTTGGGAATAAAATTATTAGTTATGTGATGACAGAATGAGAGAAAAAAAGAAAATAAGGTGATGAAAGTGTGTTCTGAAACTTCAATGATTAAATTGTATTGATCTAGGCAGAATTGAGCAAAATGGTCTTCATAAAAGTTGTAGATCTCTCTCCTGGCTTTTTAATGACATAAAATTTGTAACTTTTGGACGTCTAGATTTAAAGTTACGGTGATTTGAAGTGAGGGTATGCGACTAAGAAGTCGCGATCATGCCAATACGAGAATATATTAAAAGTCGTGATCGCGACGAAGCACTTAAGTATATTTATTTATTATTATTAATTTTACTTATTATTAATTTTATTAATTATTATTAAGTCAACCAAACTTTTTGCAAGGTTAAATGTTGATTTGCTATAATAAATTTATTAACTAAATTTATTATTATTAGATAGTTAACACATAAAATTAATATTGTAAATTAAGTTAAAATTGTAATTAAAATATGTTATTATTAATAAATTTTAAAAATAAAACTACAAATAAAAAATTTGCATGAGTCTATAGGCGTGACTTACGTTTATTTTAATTTTAATTATAGTACTATTACTTTAATAAAAAATTAAATCTAATTTTAAATTTAATTTTTACTTTAATTAATAACAACAAACATAGCTAACATTAACAGCTACAATATCTCTTTTTTTTCCTTGCTCTTTTCTTTGTTTGTTTTCTTTCTTTTCACAATAATCAAGAAACACAACTAACATTACCAGTTGCATGTGATTGCTACTATATGTCATTCTTTTCCTTTTTCATTTCTTTTTTTCTCATTTTATTCCTTTCTTTTCACGATAACCAAGAAACACAACTAACATTAACAACTACATCTAATGTGCTCTAAAAGTACAGACACAAAGGAAGCCACTCAAACCATCTTAGGAAAAAAAAAACAACATTTATGTCAAGAATCAGCACAAACTAATAGGATTTAGAAGTCAAAATGAAGGCCTTTTACAAACAATAAGTCTGAATGCTCCAAAACGATGCATAGTAACAAAACAATTAGAAACATCAGAGAAACAAATACACAAAACAAAAAACAATAAATGAGGAATTTTAGAAAACTTATGGAGAGGTGGAGGCGATGGAGGTGGAGATGACACATGAAGTCCTTGCATCTCCCAAGCCTTGTGGATTTTCTTTTCCAACTTTTGTCGTTGACGGGCTATCAATTGCATTTGTTGATCCATCCGATTAAGTTTCTCTTGTGTCTTATTGTAAGTGTTAGCCAACAATACATAAACTTTTTCCCAATCCCTTGGCGCGAGTTCTTCCTCACTTGATTAATACGTGCCCACAATAGCTACAAAACTAGAAGCCTTTCCTGAGAACCTGAGCTTGACTCCACTACGTATCTAAGGATCTCGAAGCTCCATCTTACCATGCGACAATATTTCCCCAGGTCTTAAATATGGTACATCAAAATACACACGACAAAAAAAGGTTAGTTCACTAACATCAATCTGAAAATGCTGGGCCAAAACATTAGCTAAATAACCCATTCCTAGGGATGTTTCCTTCTTTGTCATAGATTGAATCAAAGATTGCAAAAAAAAAACAGAGAGAACATGTTACGTTTAATCCTTTCATTTATGCAATATAATAATGACAATTCCTTAACGAGACTTTTATTGCTATGAGTTTTTCCAAACACAGTATGATACTTGAATTTATGCAGCAGTAACTGATCTTCATAAACAATGTGAGATTTTGATGCATTGTGAGGATCAAACTTAGGCAAGTCAGTTAAAAACTTCCAATAAATTGTACTTGAGAAGTCCTGATGATATATTTCTACCTCTGACCTAGAAAACTGGAAAAGTTCGCATAACAATTTCTCATCCAAACTACAAAGCTGACCTTGTAGTCTAAACCAAAATTTCTTAGGTTTACTTGATTCAAACTTCAATGAAGTGAAGAACTCTAGTGTAAGTTCACGAAAAATAGGATAATCTATCTGGACAAATCGTCCCCGGGCGCCTCTATTAGCCAATGTCATCACTTTATCTTTCAACCCAATTTCTTCTAACACTTCAAAATTGAAATATCGTGGTGCGAGAATCAATCTACTTTTAAGAGAGGCATACCTCAACACTTCTTTCGCCGAACAAATAGGAAAAGGAGTGTCATAATCGACTGCAATGTCTACAACCATTTCGCCTCTCAACTCAGCTTCAATATCTTCCACAGTTTTCTTCGATCTTGGAGGCATAATAGTGTAAAAACCTGCAAAAAATACCTAAAGAAATATGACCAATTTTAGAACCCTAAAAGATAGGAACTTGCAAAAACATAAAATAACTAAAATGTCCGTAAATCTCAAAGTTTTATTGAAAAATTTAAACCAACTTAAAAGATTTTGTGAAAACTTGGAGCAAAATCAACGACTATGAAAGGAGGGTTCAGCGAGAGAAAACTAGGAAGAGAGGTCGCAAAGAAACAAAAGACCTGTTTTACTATGCATTTCATATGCGCTGCTATAACTAATAATAATCATAAAAATTAATAATTACGTAATTAACAATTACTTAATAATCTAAATTGCTAAAAACATATAATAATTAAATATTATAAATAACACGAATAAAAATTTGAAAAATATTTAATAACGAAGAATACCATAATTACTAATCAGATAAAAATTATTTGAAAATAATTATTACATTATTCTAATACCACGGTTCCAATCCATTATATAAAATTAAACAATTTGAAATTATATCTTTCTTATATAATCCTACATTGATTGAACTTAATTATATTTTAAAAAATTATAATTAAGTGAACGTTGCCACTCTATACTTAATTAAAAATAAAATAACGAATTATATACCAATAACTATTAATAATAACTAAATCAATCAATTATATTCTAATAACTAGTTATTACATCAAAATTAATTATATTTAAGTATATTAAAATTAATACAAC
>JAOSBN010000179.1:43822829-43845714 GCA_027563595.1 Erythroxylum suave
CATAGATCAAGATTGGCATCTAGCAACACATCATGACCACCCAAATATTTAGGAATGTCAAAGTGGTTTTGACTAACTTTTTTTCTTGTATGATTTTTCTGTATAATTCAGTCATTTCATTAACCAATGTTCCAATTAGACATAGAGCATAGAATTAATGTCTATTCTATTTTGAGTCTAATCATATTAGTTCTTCGCCATTAGCTATTGATTCAATTAATAATATAGGTAAACTATTTACAAAATATCATTCCACCTTCGCCAAGGATTTCTTGAATCAATATTAATTGAGAATAACATAATATTCTCCCTAATTACTTTAGGGTAATGAATTCTATCTTGATTACTCAACTACCTCTATATAGTTCATGCTACATCCAATGACTATTGATTAAATGACCATGATTAAATAGATCATAAGTAGTATCCAAACATAGCAATCCCCATACAAGATAACTTTGATAAACTCAAATCGAATGATCACTTATACAATCATCATAATGAGAATTCCATAAATATACAAGTAATGTTCTAAATGGATTTTTCATATCGGGTCTGTTCAGTAAACTTATTCTCTAGCAAGCATCCACACATTTGTTTAAGTATTTCTATACTTTAGCCTATAAGATCGACTAGTTCCTTCATAAGGAAAAAACAAACTTGTGCTAGTCTTTTTACGTTCTATTAATGTCTAATCTTAATATAACGATAACTAGGAACATTTAGGAATAATACATAATACAATATGAATCTCATAATTATAATATCATTATAATTTCTTTTGTAACGTACAATTATTCCATGGACTTTATCGTATACATCTAAACATGTACAGGGGAAATAATGCCTTTAAATAATTTGTCACTAAACTACAACCACAACGATTGGCTATAGGGCATAAACCAACAATCTCCCACTTACACAAAGCCAATCATTTAAGTATCTAATACCATATCACCATATGATGATTATTCTACTATTGGTTTAACGAGAGAATTCTACAAGATTCTCTATAGTGAGCACTTGCAATTGTTTTACAACGCTCATCTTAGTTATCATCGGAATTAAGAAAATTTGCCTAAACACATTCTTGGATCTTTGATGAGACATTAGCTCCTTATGCATGCCCAATGGCTCTAATGTTCTATTGTACATTACTGTCTTGAACAATGCAAAGAAACTCTACTAAGTTCACTAAAGAACTTGTTGATCAATTAATCATTTGCACTAAATAAAAATTGTATTATGGCTTAATTAACAGCCATTGCTACATTGGAACCTTTCCAATCCTAAATGATATTGTTCTAAGTAAATAAACCTTAATTAAGATTTACTTCTAAAGTTATATCCTTATCATCTTGAACTCAAATATCAACTCATACATAGAGTAATGGATATCTTTAATACTACATAAGTATCTGATATCTTAAATAATAAATATATTTAGTACATTATCTATGTACTTGGACTTAGAATAAGTTAACAACGTCTAATATATCTCTATAGATTTAATTCCCAGAATTAAGTTGTTACCTTTTCATATCTAATAAGAAATGTTCTTGTACAATTATGTGTTCAATAATTGAAAGTTAGAACTATTGTTCTATGTGAGCAATATGTCTCCACATACTACTGCTTAAGAGGATAACTATAATCTCACTAATCTTCTTGTAGATGTGATAAATTCACAATCATCTCTAAAACAAATTCTTTGAATTCATCATGAAAGTAAATCTTTCAATGTCTTGTAGCCTTTCAACTATTTGATCATAAAAGTGAATCTTTCAATGTCTCGTAGCCTTTCAACTATACATCAAATGTATCATTAACGATATTAGTTCTAATTAGATATAATGTTATGAGATTTGAACCTTTCAAATTTCTTCTTACTCCCACTACTTATCTTGAGAACCATTCTCTTATAAGTATACATTGAATCAAATAATTTTTTCAATTAATCTATAAGATTATACCCAATCTTTTGGATATCTCATAACGTTTTGTTATCCAATTTAGTTCTAAAATCATCACATTCTTTGAATCATTAACTTTGACTCTTTCAAAGACCTAGCATTTCATATCTAATATGAAATCTTGCTTAATTGATTCAACTAGAACTATTGAAGGTAAGTTATTGTACTAGGCATCGCTATAGAAGAAATAATATTGCATCATACAATATCTCATATTATATTTTCCTCCTTACATATGAAGGTTTTTACTAGAGAATTTCATTCCCTAAAGATAACAAAAAATTTAAAACTCACCATACCGATCTCATCAAAGTGCTTTAGCATTCCCAATGCTTAATTTCTACTTAGATTTAATTAATTTGAACTTTTCAAAAAATTTAAATCATCATGTCATTTAATACGTATGACTATATCACATAAAGTCATTAGTAATATAATGAAATATTATATTATGCTTTTATGAATTGTTATTCCATCCATCCTTTCACCAAAGCTTAATTTGGTTATTCTTCAACTTTACAAGTTTCACAAGTTCTATACAATTCATAATAAAAAAGGACACATATATTCCAGTATGTAACTTTATAATTTTCATTATGTTGATTTAACCAATACGGCATAAAACGATAATCTTGGTTATCTAACTTTTAATTCTTGTCACTAATGTTAAGCATAAGTCTCCTTTGATCCAACACACACAAACTCTTAGTATAAAATTGGATCAACCGCTTTTACTTAAAAATCTATTTCTAGCCATGCATTGCACATTAAAGTAATGTTGAATCTAAATTCAGTATCAAATACTCATAACCATGAATTAGAAATATATATGATCTTTATCATATCATATAAAGGCAAGAAAAGTCATACAATAATTTTCTTCTAATGAAAACTATTATCATATTGTTGCCAAGCCTTTACTTGCAATCCACAATTATGTTTTTAGTAAGCTAAATTAAATGGAACAATTCCAACAAGGTATTATACCTTTTAACTCTACTCCCTACAACCATTTGCATTTTCCTATCATGGTGTTAACATACATCTTACACATTGTCATAAAAGTTTATGGGACATTAGTCAACTCAAAATGTAAATACATTTTGTCATCTATATGATTTTGACATATCTCTAAAACTTTGTCGCTCAATCTTTAACAGATATTATAGTAAATTTGTATAATAGGTATACAATTTTCTATTTAACCTTTGAGAACTCTTCTCAAACATAATCCTATGTCCAAGAAATTTCACTAAGTATCAACTATACTAAACAAGATAAATTCTACTTAGAACAAAATAAATGTAAGAGTAATTAATTATATGCCATGACTACGAAATTAGATTAGGACTTTAATCATATTTGGTTACTAATAGAGAAACTGATAGGCTTTTTTTGACACATTACTATAGGTGAATTTTGCAGTATTTTGGGGTATATATTATGCTAAATTGTTGTTTTTATATTATCTTTGAGTGTTAGGAGCTTTTTGGAAAAATGGAGCTAAACGACATGTAAGATGAATAAAACACAGCACGTGAAAACCAGGAGAAGGGAGGCCAAAAACGTAACCATAGAAAAAGCAAATGACGTACAGACCAAAAACAACACAACAGTGTTGGTGAGTTAAGGAATCAACATGCAAAGCAGCTGGACCAAAATGCGAGCCACATGAATAACAAACGTAGCAGTTGGAGCAAGAAGCAAGCAAAACTCAGTGCACACGCAAGTAAAGAAGGGACCAAAATGAAAATGTTAAAGAGGGCCTGCGTTTTGAAAAATAAAAAGCAGCAACCCCACTCTAACAAAAAAACCCTCCATCTAGCAAAACCCATATAGCCTTCACTCACGCATGCAGCTCAACGAAGTCTCCACTTACCCCATAGGAAATCACGCCTCCACTCTGCCTTCACTCACGCAAAATCATGCCTTACACTCACTTCATACATGCAGCTCAACGAAGTCTCCACTCACCCCACAGAAAATCACGCCTCCACTCACACTCAATTCACAAAAACACAACAACACACCAAAGCAGCCTCCACTCCACTCATGCCAGCCTCTAGAAGAAAAACACATAACCTTCACCAACGCAAGCTCCACATAAAAATGCAGCCCTCAGAAACGAACAGCACGCAGCCTTCAGCAGAAGTAACACAGCCAGCATCCATCTACCAGGAACTCATGCACCTTTCATTCACAGCAACAGAGCGGCCTGCCTCCACCCCATCCAAATAAAAATCATACAATCTCCACCAGCAAAAGAACAACATAATAGCTCCATTCTTGCCACAACGTTTTTTTTTTGTTATTTAGTTTCTTCATGAGTTTGTTCAGAGTTTTTGCTTATAGATTGCTTGGCATGATGATTTATGGCTAGATTATTTATTTTGTTAGATTATATAATAGAAAGATAGTTATTATTGGTGCTGATAGTTCTTGTGGAAATGATACTTGTCTTCAATAAACTATATGATAAAAACGATATGTGCACTTGCCTAGTTGATCTTTAATATTATTAAGATCGTATACCTCAAGTTTTTGGCATCATTATTGGAGACTACAATATTAGGGTCACTTTATTTTTATTAATCTAATTGATTTTCGTTTATTTTTTTTATTTTTTTCATCTTGTGTTTGCTTAATTTAGAATTTAGCTACTTTAGTTTATGACTTGAAGTTGTTGTAAAGTACTACTTCATTTAGATCTAGAAATTAAAAGGAATTTAGTTTGGACATTAAAGGAGAGAAACTTAAGAATTAAAAGACTACTATAATTGACAACTACCAAATGCAATAGTAGGACAAGGAGAAGAACATACTATGGGAAATTATGCTAGACTATCACTTATAAAAACAAAATTTAGCATTAATAAGCCAAGAATACAAGCCAAAAATTTTGAGATCAAGCCCAAAATGATTCAAATGGTTCAACAACTTTTGTAGTTTGATGGTCTAATGGGTGAGGAACCAAAAGTACACATTGTCAACCTTTTAGAGATCTATGATATTCTAAGATTAATTGAGTTTTATATTATTCTTTTTTATATTAAGGACATAGCTAAATCATAGATGAAATTCTTGCCTCCTAAATATATTACCATTTAGAATGGTCTTGTTAAAAAATTATTAGACAAGTTCTTTTCTCCATCATAATCAATAAAACTCAAGAATGACATCTTTTTCTTTCAATAACTAGTGAATGAGACATTGTATGATACCTAGGAGAGATGAAAGGAGATATTAAGAAATTACCACACTATAGGCTTAACTTAAGATTACAAATATAAATATTTCATAATAAAATTAGTTATCCATCCAAGTAGTATATGTTCAGGTAGGACTAACAATTTTAAAACTCCTAAGGAATTGTAAGAGTGATTAAGAATAGAAGTATATGTAATTATTAGTAAGGGAACCTAAGGCCAAAGCTAAAATCAGGTGCTATTCATAATGTTGATGTGGTGACAACATTATAAGCAAAGTTCAAAGCTTTGAGCAAAAACCTTAGTAATATGAGTTGGTAGCTAAACAAGTACAAGTGATAAGTTACGATATTTCTAGTATTGAACTCCCAATCATGAATGTTAGGCACCTAATAATTAAGAAATTTAATTTTATGGGAATGTTAGGCACCTAATTATAGTACTTACATTCTAGGGTGGAGAAACCATACTCACTTTCATAGAATAATTACGAATAGGAAAGACAAAGGCCTTTACATAAGTTTCAATAATAATAATAATAGTAATAAAGGAAGCCAAATTTTAAGGACCTTATAATAAAATTTGTTATTACGTTTGGGGCTCAATTTCAAAAGATGGATGTGTCTCTTGGATTTTAATAACTCTTCATCCATAACTTGGAAAATCATATTAGCTTGCGTAACAACACTAGGCCAGACCCAAGGGAGTAAGTAAATTTGGTAACTTTAAGGAATTAAAAGGAGCTAAAATTTGAAAAGAAAAAGAAAGAAAAGATGGAAACGATTGTTGTGCAAGAAAAGAAGGATAAGAAGAAGAAGAAAAAGATGGAGGAGGAGCCAAAGAAGAAAGTTGTTAAAGAGTATAAACTGGAAATTCTATACTTGAGTAGATTTGAGAAATATAGAAAGAAATATTAATTAAGTTTTAAAGCTTTTTAAAAAATTATCAATTGGGATTCATTTTGTTGAAGCTCCTTCATAAATGCAAAAATATGCAAAGTTTTTAAAGGATATCCTATCTACTAAAAAAAGACTCAAAGATTTTTTGATAGTTTCTTTATATGAGGAGCGCTTCACCATCTTACAAAAAAAATCAAAGATCAAAGGAATTTTACTATTCCTTGTAATGTCAATAATTTTGAATAGAAAAGGTGTTAACAGACCTAAGAGTTAGTATTAACTTGATGTCATATGAAATGTTTAAAAAATTATGATTGGGTTAACCTGCCGTTGACTAAGATGGTCATTCAATTAATGAATAGGTCCATTAAGTATCCTAAATGCATTGTAAAAGATGTTTTGGTTAAAGTTGAAAATTTTATGTTTTATGTTTTATGTTTTTTCATTATGAATATGGAGGATGATATAAGGTTCGCTTGATCTTAAGATGACCCTTTTGGTTACTACTAAAGCTATTATAGATTTACATAATGGTAAATTAATCTAAAAGGAAGAGGAAAAAGTAGTTTTTAATATATTTGAAGCCATAAGAAATCTCCATGATAAATATAATACTTACTTCTATGTAGATTGATACTGAAATTTATCATATAATGAAGAAAATAATACACATGATTAATTGAAGACTTAGATTATACAAGAAGAAGAAGAGGAGATGGTCAGCGCCATTTTAATAGAGTATATAACATATTTGGAAGCTAAAGAGCCTATAATTAGGAGGAAGATCTTTGAGTATATTAAAAAACTGAAAGAGAGTAAAGATGTCTACAACTTTCATGATCCTCAGAATGAGATAAGTGCTTAAGTTAAAACTCTATCTAAATAACTCATAAAGAAGTGCATTTTAGGAGGAAACCTAATGATTTACGTATTTTGCTTCTATTGGTTACCCTTAAGGATCTTAAATAATCATTTTAATATGTCTTTGCATAATTTTGATATTTGTTCCATATGTTCTTAGTTAAAATCAATTTTAAAGTCATAGACATAAGTGTGTTTTGATGGTTTTTCACTACTGGGTCAGGATTATTTTACTTAAGATGAGATTTGATTAAGTTTTACAAGCTATATAAGTAATCTAATATCTAACATGGGTTCATATTTATCCCATGTTATAGTACCTATACTTTTCCCATATAATCCCCTTATTGTATTTCTTGCTTTATGTCATCTAAAGAGTGAAATAGCAATCGAGAAGCCACCAATTATTGATTTAGAAGATGATATTTTGATGCGGTTACATGATTAATGATTAATGTTGGCATTTGATAATCTTGCTACCTTGTGTCAAGGAATTACTAGTTATTCTAATTTCCTTTTTTTCTCTTATTTTATAATTTATTCATTATTCTTGTAAATTGTATACATTAAGGATCATTTACATTTTAATTGTGGAGAAATGGTTACCTTAAACTTAGTTTGATTATGAACATTCAGTCTAATAATTACATTTAGTTCAGTAAGTGAAAATTTTAAAAGATTATGCAAGGAGATTGAGGTGGTTGTGTTGATATATTAGGATTTATATTTTCTTATGAATTGGTTGCATTAGGTTAACAAATATGATAATTGATGAGTAGTTTAGTGAAAAATTATTAAATACTCTTTATAAATGATGTTTATATTGAATGATTAATCAAATGTATATCACTGACATAATTTGAGTATGGATTCTTAAGTGGCTTATTAGTCAATTCTGAATGTGAATTAGTGAAAATACATAAACAAAGTGTGCATAAATAAATTCTACTTTGTTGATTTTGATCTAAGTAATGGGTTAAAGTTATGACTAGTGCTAGCAATTAGCTAAAATTATGACTTGACTGAGTAACTCGAGATATTTATAACAAGGTGTTTATTCTCTTATCAAAAGGTTAGATGATATTTTAACCAACCAATGATGCTCGTTAAACAATTCAAACAAAATCATATTTTTTAATTATGTCTTATCAAATATATATTGTTTTAAACTTTTTATTCTTTTTATTATTCTTTATATACGCAGTGAAGCTTTAATTGAGTTGAATTTGGAAGATTATTTAATTAGCTTAAAATTAAATTATAAGTTAGTGTATTATCTAATGATCTAAATGCTTAATAAATGGGATGATTAAAATAATATAGTTATACTTGACCTCTTTGATTGGATTGTTAGACTTTCTGTTACTTAGGATGATCTCCTCTTAGGTTGATTTACTTGTGGGTAAGCAAAGGCTTAAATGTAGGAGAATTTGATAAGTGATAATTAGCTATATTGTTAGTATATTTTTAATTGTTTTGCCTTCAATAAAGAAGAAAAAATTTAGGCAAATTAGATTTAAGTTGGAGCATGTTTGCTATAATTTTAGAGAAAGGATTAGAAATATAATTCACAACATAGAACTGTTTCCAATCTATGTTATGATCTAGGGTTTGATTATTGAATAGTCAAGCATTACAAGTGTAATATGGATTCATTTTATGATCCATATTAGTAGTCATATTTTGAAATTCAAAGGTTTTTTGCATAATAAAATTGAGGGAGAGTGACAAGAGCCCAACATGGATCTATGTTGGTTATATATTGGTGGTGATATTTTGAACTTTTAGAATTTTTTTTAATTATAAAAAGTGTGGGAGACTATTATGAAAATAATTATCATTATAGAGACAAATTAAAGTATCTAGAGATAAAAAAAGGAGCAACTTTGGAGATAAATAAATATAATTTCATTAATATTCACTTGAATAACTCCAACATTTCAAGATCCATGAATTAGTTTTTTAATTTTGTATTTTTTAATTTTTTTAATTTTTCTTAATTTTTGTGGGAACTAAATTAGGATAGATTTAAATGAGATTAATCCTAAAACTATTTTTGTGGATTGAATTTTTTAATTTAATCAGAGACCTAAATTTCCTTATGAATTATTCATTATTACTTATTATGTTTAAATTACAAGTCTTTAGCGTTTTGATTCAATTTCAATTTATATATATGAATTGACAAATCATATGTACGAATAGATAATGGCATGAATAATAAGAGTTAAATGAAATCTTAAACACAAGATTACATATATTTTCTAGATTAGATTAAAACCTAAAAAAGGGTTTTTTATTAGAAAGAGATTTCAATTAGTCATCTTAGAGATATAATTGAATAAAGATAAAGTTAAGCAAAGAAAGGCTCTAGGTGGATTCTGTATCCTGATTATGATTATATTGTTTTTATTGCTTTAGTTTGTTTATTTTAGGTTACTAATTTTACTCTAGTTAATCATTTCTTTTAAGTCAATTATTTATCTTGATATATTAAATAATAAAAAGTTAGTTATTATTAGTACTCATCATCCATATGGGAATGATACTCTTATTTGTTACATTATACTATAAGAATAATAGATATACTTGCTTATTGATCTTTATTATTGTTAGGAACACAGACATTAGATTATCATGCAAAAAAATATTGGATCCCCTTTAAAAACTCCACTATTCGGGTGCACAAACTTTGATTCATATTTGCTTGAATCCATAATATCTTTTTATCTTTAGTGTTGCCCACTTATGCCTCTTGAATTTCATTTGTAATATCACTTTTTAATCTCTTTTCTTCAATTTTCATTGTTACATAAAATGTTTACTTTTCAATGAAGTGATGTTACATTGTCTTAATGTATAATGGTCTCCATCAACATCTCCTATACCCATATTTGTAAGGAATTTTATGTGTAGCTAATATAGCAAAGGTGTGGTTTTTTTGTGTATGTAAAAGGTCTATCAACAATAATATTACATGTAGTAGGTCTACATATGATATGAAATTCTATTATCTTATTTGTTTTATTTGAATACATTTTAATTATTATAGGAAGGTTTATCTTTCCTTAAAGAAAGAACTCATTTCCACTAACACTAATAAGTATAAAATGGAGGTTTTTAAACTAATAATGTTCAAGACCTATTGCCTTATAAACATTGTGAAACATAATATCAACCAAAATGCCATTATCTACTTAAATTTATTTTACTTTATAATTCACTATGTTCTCCTGTACATCTATTACATCCTTGTGTAGATTTTATAGGTATGACTCCTCTTCTTCATCAAATATTGTATGTCTCCTTGAATGCCTCCTTTTATTACTAAGAGCTATAAATGTATTGACCTAGTTATAATATGTATCTCTTTAGTTAATACATGCTCTAGTTACTATTATTACCACCAATCATGTTTTTAACCCTTGTTAGTACTATGCCCCTACTTCTTTTGCTAAGAGTTCCTTTTTTTTCACTTTATCATTAGATATTTCTTATCTATACACTTTATACTTATTCCTTTTCACATATTGTTCTTTATTTTCTCCTACGATCTATCTTAAATGACCTTTTTCATAGAAGCAGTTCTATGATGTGTTAATTTTAAAAAATCTTTTTTGTTACGCTTATAGTCTCTATGGAACTTGGAAAACTTTTAGTTGAGTGTCTTTGTAAAGGAATTATACGTAATGTGTTAGATAAGTCCCTTTCTTTAATAAAATACAAAATATTATTTATTTATTAAATTAATAATTATAGCTTGATAACACCTTAAGTTTGCCCTTTTTTGGGCATTCTCCATTCCTATTATATTTTTTCACTTATTAAGGCAAAATCCTATACTGCTTTGCCCTTTCATAAGGCAAAATCCTATACTACTTTTCCCTTTAATAGAAGTGTTTATGCATATGATATTTATTTGAGCTCTTAACGAATATCTCAGCCTCTTCAAAGTGCATATATTTATGAACTATTTTTTGAACTTCTTCTAAGGTCCAGGCTTTATCCATTTACAATGATCTCTAAAATGTACTTTGTCAATTGTTCCTTAAGGTTATTAAAATAATGGATGTGTTATTTAGTGATATTAAGGCTAAATCTTCTTGAAATATGGCAAGAGGTTTTACTAGATTTATGCATGACATTGAACAAGGCTATTAATTGAAAAGACACACTCTTATTACTAGTAGAATGAGTTTCAAACTCATTTTTCAATTGTTTGAAGTTATCTATTAAGCCTATTAAGAGAGTGTGGCACCAGACATTGCTGGGTTTGATAACATTGAAGAAAAGATGCATTTAGACTTTGATGAGTTTATTACAATGCTTATCTCTAGAGAGTTATGATGAGTTAGGTATAAGTGGGCTTGGTCTATGCTTATGAACTTCTGAAAGATAATTAGATTATAGGGCTTACAAAGCCAATTATTTAAGAAAGATACATCATTAGGCCTCTAATATTTATGCCCGTTGAGGCTAGTAAGGGAGCAATTAATCACTATATTAGAAAAGAAAGAGAGTAAAAGTGATCTCACTATAAGAGATTGAGATGCTTATATAGTATTCTTAAAATGCATGAAATGATGAAATATATCCTCATCTGGAAAAGGTACCATATATGGGCCCTTTATCACATTGAGCCTAAGTGAGATTTGGAGTTGTGTTTCTAATATGATTTAACTTATAAAAGTTCATGCTTTACTTAATTTCTCTATATATGGCTTATTTAACAAACTTTTTTTTGGTTTTGAAAGTTTACAAACTCATTGCTTTCAAATGGAGTCATAAAGTTAAATGTTTAAAGCTAATAGTTAATAAGTTATATACGGTTAAAAATTAGGATAGCATTCAACCTAAACTTAGTCTGACATAGGCCAAAGTCAATAAACCAAGCCTGGTCAAACTGAGTTTTAGAATTCAGTCTCAGCTTGGTCGAATTGGGCTTTAGACCACGTATAGGCCCAAGAGTGCTCAAAAGTTTGGTCCATCAGCACGAACAACCTATCTTCTATAGTAAGAAAAAATTATTTTAATCTTAAATTTAAGAAATATGATGCCTAAAATTATGTGATTTTGGAAACTTTCTTAAAATGATGTTATTTTAGGTAGTCCAAATTATACGATGTGAGCCTAAACTATAATGCCAGATTTTTTGAGCCCTTTTATATTGGTTGGTACTTGGAGATACTACTATATATTGACATATACATGGTTGTATATGAGTTCAAAAATATATTTTATATATGTCAGTGATATAGAATGTAATATGCCCTTACATGAACTTAGAGTTCATCGGTATGCAAAATCTTGGAGATTTATAACATATAAGCTTCTAAATGGGTAAAACCAAGTCCATTGGATGGTTATGGCCCTGGTGGCTAAGTTAAATGTGTTTTAATGCCTTATAGGTGATTAGAAATGCTTTATAGACTTATTGAAAACATAGAAAGCTTAATTTGAAAAGTTGATATACCTAAGGGCTTTATGTGCCAATTGTTAAAAGTTAAGGGATTTAAATGTAATTTTTCAATTCTCGGAAGACCAAGAAGTAATTCTATATGCTAAGGGGATTAATTATAATGTTCAAAAGTTTAGAGACCAAAAATGAAAAAAAGAGTTTTGATCATTCTCAAAGTTTGGGCTTAAGTGCAAATTTAGGAAAGTTTGGAGGGTATAATGGTAATTTCACATAAGCTAAGGCCAAAAAGGTAATTTCACCATGTTTAGTCAAATAAGAGTCAATAATCTAAATCTTTCTTTATTTTGTGGTCGTGCGCCCTTCATCAAACATTACAAACACTTTGTTTTAATTAAAAGAAGGAGAGAAGAAAGAGAAGACAGGAGGAGAAGTAGAGTTTTGGCCATCACCCACCTTTCACCAAATTTTTTTAATTATTTAACACAAAACTAGGTGTTCTAAGGTAATTTGGGGTCAAGGAACTCAAATCTATCACTAGATTTGAGAAATTCACAAAGGATTGGAAGATATCACCAAAGGAAAGTTTAGGTAAATTTTGTCTCATCTCTCTCTACATTATGATTTTGAGTTTGGTGTTAAAATATGTTGTTCTCCATGCTTGATTATGCATGAAAAATGGTTTAGATGAATGAAATGAGTCGTGGAAAAGTTTCTTTAAGCCTAAACCGAAATGCCCTCTCTTTGGTGAAAGTTTGTCAAATTTTGAATATCTTTCGAATTGATGGTTTAAATGCATTCTATAGTGTTAATTGTGTATGTATAATGTGAATTGAAAAAAATGAAGAAGATGTACATTGTATAGGCTTGGCCAAAATGATGGGAGAAGAAATGGACTAATGTAATGAGTGGTATAATTATGATGAATATGGCTTAAGTGAAGGGGATTGGATTTAATGGAGTAGTGAAATGTGTTGTTGTTTGGAACTACTTGTCATATAACAAGAGAGGAGCATAAATTACTATGAAAATATGACTTGAAATTCATGCACAATAGGTGTTTGATGAAATGCCTAAGTAAACTCGACTTAGGATTTAAGGATTTTAATGGAGCATATTGGAAAGAGGCTTTCATGTATACTTAAGCTTAAATTTTTGTTTAGATTGATGAGTAGTGGACTACTGTATTTAGATACAAATATGCATAATTATGCTTTGAAATGTTTAAATATTGGATCCAAGGCATTTAATTCCTTGAAAAATGCAAAATTTTGTGTTTTATACGCTTATATGGTGGTTTATACATATGAGATACATGTTTGAATAGTAATACATTGTATATAGTATGTATAAAGGCTCGGGAGCTATTGATCAAGGAAATCGTAATGAGGATTGTTAAATTTATGGGAGTATACATTTTTTAGGTGAGTTGGAAAAAACATATCTCTCAAATGGGATTAGGACATCCCAAGACATGCATGATGACTTGTATGTGAATTTTGAACTTAGTTAATGCATAGTAGAATTGATTCTTAAATAAATGCTAGTATACTATGTATTTAATAAATGACATTATTTTGTATAACTCTTTGAACTTGGAGTCAAACTGATGTTTTTATTTCATATTTTGAGGAATGATATTGTTTTCAACAAACCTACAATTGAAGTGCAAAGGACAATGTTTGATATTTTGAAATTATATTTTTTAATAACTTTGCTTTTGGAGTACAAAAGATGACTTTCACTGCATGAAAAAGGTTCTGAAACTTACATATACATAACTGAGTCATGTATGCTGCATGTACGTGTTGTCTTTTGGCTTAAGGTCATGGCAAGGTTCCATTTTATTGGTTGGACCGATAAATAAAGGCATGGTACTTTACTTGATTTTTGTACTTGATGTTTGTATATAATTTTTTTGTGATTGGTGAGGGAACGATTTGCCAATCGTGTGCTGGGCTCAAAAGATTAAATGACCCTGTACCCTTAACACTGATACATAAAAGTTGAGTCCTTGTAACAACACCTTTCTACAGGATTTACAGGTGATTGTACACCTAAAGGTCTGGTCATTGACGAGGTCATCACCTAGGGTCATGGCGCTCTTGCCGATTATAGTTTGGACTCACCACAAATGAAAGTCGAGCAAACAATAGGAATCGGTGAATGTGTACACTAGTTTGGCCGACTAGTGGCGACACATATAACCATTTTAGCTTATTTTGAGATTTGACTTCCTAATGAGTTTTGATTTTATATGTGATTTTTTCTGCCCTTGTGTACTAGAACTGGAACCTATGTTCACTAGCTGAGTAATTAATAAGCTGGGCCTATATAGTTCCTAACCAGTATATATTGAGTCATAAGCTAGGCCTATGTGTTTCTATGTCATGTATATTCATTTCATAGAAGGTTGTGTATAAGCTAGATGTGTGAAAAACTTGTCCTCAAGTTATCTTGACTGCCTTAGTGTATATCGAATTCTGTTTGTAATATATGTTTTTCCTACTCATTGAGTACATAGCGCACTCACCCCTCTACTTTTCAACCATAAAGGTTAATTTGGTGAGCTTAAATCTTTGACTGATTGTGCAATCTTTTGGGCATTTTCGGAGCATTACCGCATATAGGTAGTCTCTGTTTTATACTTTTGTTGTATAGTGGTTCATAATCATGTTGATATGCGTTAAAATTTTGTAAATTAACTCTTGACTATCTTATGGTTTGTAAATGACCTTATGTGTGAACCTTTGTGCTGTCCAAATGTTTTTAAAGATATTCAGTTAGCCTTGCATAGTTAGGTTAAGGGTACCGTGAGTATCCTTAGCCTAGGTATGCAGCAGTTGTCATATGCCTGATGTGATTCCGGGTCGTGACATAACCAAACTTTACAAGTCGAATTGATCCCACATGTTGCCATATCTATTCAAAAATAATGTTCTACTAAAAATAAATTTAATTCTCTATTAAAGAATGCAAATATTGGAGAAATAAGGGCAAATTGGAAGAATGTAGACTAATGTTCACAATCTTACTTACCACACTAACTTTACTGACGTCATCCCGTACTAACATTTATGTCATTTAACCTAATAGGAGGTAAACCTAAAGATTGGAAACTTTTTATGTAAAGCGAGAAACATAGAAAGAAGAAGAGAAAGGTTTAAATATAAACATAGAAAGCCTATAACAATCAATTAAAGCCAAATGTTGGAATCTCTCTCACTCTATGCTTCCCCTAGATGGTATCACCATTAGTAACCCACATCAAATACAAAACCCAATTTTAACTTCTCTTACCATAGTATATCATTCAATGAATTATTCTTTTTAGAAGGCAATAAAAAAATGATAGAAGGGGCATCAAATTATAAAAAAGTAAAGGAATTTAAAAAATAAAAAGTTTTAAACTTTAAGCATTATCTGTCTATGTATAAAGAAATCAATAATATAAAGAATTAAAATAAAATGGGACATCATCCTATAAACAAGCTAGAAATTTAAAAATTAATGTTTCAAATTTTAGGAATTACTTGCTCATCTGTTAAAAAAAAAAGCAGTGATATAGAGAATTAAAATAAAAATAGAAAATAGAAGTTTCAAATTTAAGCATTACTTGCTCATATATAGAAAGAACATTAATATCTATAAAATTAAAATCACAAAGGTAGAGATACAGAAAAATAACCTTAAAGAAACAAAATGGTATTGAGGGAATTCAGATTGGAAGCAACAAGATTCCTAGAAGAAGAAATGTCAAGGAACAAAATAAAAAGATATAGTAAAGGCAGGTAGAAATGAGTGAGTCTCAAGTTTACCAAGTTGTGTTGGTTTAATAACTTGACTAAAGATATATTTTAATTTTTACAATTTGGCTTAAGCTGACCAAAATTTATTTTGAGTCAATCTCTAAGTTGAGTTTGATTCAAGTTGAAACTTTGGACAAGCCTACCATTTAGGTTATAAATTACTATTTTTAACTTTTTACAAAGAAAGTTACCAATTTTCCTATTGCTAAATTCTATCAAAATTCTATTAATGTAAATGTATCATTCGTTCATATCCAATATTCATTTGAATTAATAGCATAAATATTAAGTTGTTAAACATTTTTCTTATCCTTTAGTAGTTTGAAAAGTTAATAACAGCCTTCAAGCTTCACCTCTTTTATGAATTAGAGACATTGATATTTCTTTTTCTCTATCTGGTTTTTATATCCATATATTTGTTTCTCTCTCTTTCTTGCTCCTATATATAATAAAATTTTAATGGTGAAGGCATTAAAATTGTCCATTAATTATCAAATATGGATCATAGACATTTGTAAATGTCCAAATTAACCATATACCCCTTGAAAAACTTAAGCACATTTGTACAATGAACAATAAACCTAAAAAGATCAACTAATTAAAGACATATAACAAAAGTTAAAAATTATTGTAATAATATGAACTAAATTTGAAATTTATAAAGAATTAGAATATTGGACTAAGAATGGTCCTAATACATATTTTTATATGGTAATGAAATATGTTAAATTAGTGAATTCACTTTTAGTGATATTAATAACCTAACAATTATAAAATCATGAAATATATAAAATATCAAGTTTAATTTAATGGGAAAAATCAAACAAATGAGTTAATTGAATCAGATGGATAATAGGGGAATGAAATAAAATGAGTAAAATTAAGAATAAGTATAAGTCAAGAAAGATTCGAGGCAATACAAGTCAACTGGACAAAATTTCTAGTTTGAAATTGATTAATTGTTCAAATGGTCAATGTGATAAATAGTTAAAGGATTTTGGTTAACTAGCTAATGTTTTTTCTGAACTAGATATAAGGGAAATTGGGTATCTATCTAGGTTTTCGGCTAGTCAATACACAGACTAAAGGTATATTAACAAGTTGAAAGCTATAGAACAATTAAATAAGTTTGTTCAAAAACTTTTGATTGTAATGGCTTATAATGTGCGTGGTGTCTATTTGAAATATTTTTAAGTAAAGATATATCACAATTAATTTGTGGGAAGAAGCTTAGCTAATTATAGTATTTTAAGAGCCTTGAGAGGCTAAAGGGAGCATTTGAGTGCGTATGTACATTACATAACATATATTTAGTTCTAGTTGGCTATTTTAAGAAAGAAATAAAGATTTTAAATTGCATATGACTGTGTTAGTGTAATAAGTGAGGATAATTATTGGGACACACATTGTGAAGATTTCGCTTAACAATGGACAAGGATTATAAATTATTCCTCATCATTTATGATAAAGCAAGATAATTGTATGAGTTTCTCTTTATGTGTGGTAAAGAAGATATTACAGGAAGGGTTTCTCTTCACCCATTAAAGGAAGAAAATATTGACTTCACAAATGAAGCTTAAGGATAGAAGACATGCAAAATTTGTTTAGGCAAACTACTATAAGTCAATTGTATCTCTCTTTCCTTTATTCTCTTTTATTATTGTTGTGATTATTTTCTGATTCCCTTATTTGAATTTGTCACAACATACATTAGTATGGTCAATTCATTCATTAAGTTTTAAAAAGGCATTAAATTTCATAAGCACACAATTCACATCCCTAAAATTTATAAGCTTGCAATTTATTTCCCTATTTTGTGTCATACAAAGACCAATAATTATTATGGCCTTAATCATTACATATACATTTCTAGAAAAATTTAAAAAGATTAGTACGACATATTTTAACTCACTTTTTAGCTAGGAAGCTAAAGAAAATGTAGACTACTATTCCTTAATTAAGACAATTACCTATTTTGTAAGACTAGGATGAAACGCTTCTTTTAGCATAACAGTTTGATATTTAGGTGTCACAAAAATATACCTTATATCTTAATGAAATACTTAAATCAAAAGCCTTTCTCATTCAAGAATAATCCTAATTATTTAACCTTCCCAATAATTAATTTCAATGACAAATAGATATCCCATGGCATTAATAAAATTAGTGCAAGAATTTTATTTGTGAATAATATTTAATGGTAAAAAAATACAAATCATCGAATTAATATGTAAGGATAAGCTTAGATGGAATCATCCAACTCAACATCAATTCATAAATATAACCATATCAAACCAAACATAAAAATAAACATCAAAAATAAAAATAAAGAGCTAACAAAAGAAGACAACATTAAATGAAAACAAAGATCTTTACTTAAAACATAAATATGCTTATAATTGAAATACATGTAAGTTTAAGAAATGAGAATAATGCTTTCATTATTATAACTAATCCACAACCATTAAGCTACACAATAAATAATGACTTGGTCTGCTACAACTTAAGATTTAAAAATACTACCACCTTGAAAATGTGATCTTATATAAAGTGATCAAAATAGAGTTAAGTGATATTGATAATCTAAAACTAGAAATGCATATGTCAAAATAACAAAACACTAATTGAAAGGAAAATAATGAGATAGGGAACTAAAAAGACCTAACAGACTCATTAATAGCCAAAAATTGAATGAACAACAAAATTAAATAGGTTTTAAACTTCTTTGAACCTAGTAAATGCTGTGAAAGCCTTTGGTATTAGCTAGACATCAATATGTTGCCGGAATAAGCATATCATAATGCTATAATGAATCATGTTTAAATACATAGAGCAATAGCAACAATAATGAAAAAATGATAAAACTTAATATCACAATTCTCTAATTAAGAAATTATAAAGTTATCATAACAAAAGTAACAAAGGGTATGAATCTTGAAAAAAATATTTAATAAAAAACAAGTATAACATATAAAATAAGATTGGGAAAAAGAACCAAGGGAATACAAAAAACCTAACAGAGAAACTAAGGTTACCATAAAACAGATACAATAATGGTTTTAACACCTTCATATTTGTTTTGTCTTAATACTTGAAAGCCACTAAATTTCTTCCTTGCTGACAAAGTTTTCTAAGGCAAACCCTTAAAAACAAAGAACATAAGGGTAAGCCATGTTTAGTTTGATTTCTTTGAATGATTGTTAGGTACACAACTTAGTTATTGTAATAACTAATTTTGTAACACATTTGGTTAACTAATCTATTATCTTCAATTGTTTGGTGTTCCTTCAGTTAGTATATCAACTATCCAAACCTTATATGACTAATTCTCACTTTAATTGGACTTATCCTTCTTGAACAATTAGTCCTTTTATGTAGGCTCAAAGTAAACATGCCTATAAAAGATTAATGAGCCTATTGGACTAAATCAAACCTAATTCATCATGCCTATAAAAGGTTAATGAGCCTATTAGACTAAATAAGACCTATTTCATACACTCATTAGGGGTATATCAAAGTTCAATATAGTACGCGTATGTGAGACAACTCAAGGGATATGTCATACACTTAAAGTTACACATGAAGCACTGCTTAACTGAAAAAGAGCCATGTAAGTATATAATTGTGCATCAATATGAATTTCTTCGTACGGAACATAATGAATCAATATCTAATATGTATTTTCACTTCATTTATATTATTAATACTCTTAAGGGTCTTGGTAAGACTTCCAATCTTAAATTGGTGAAAAAGTTGCTTAGGTCTTCACAAAAGGCATTAGAAGCAAAGGTTAGGACCATTCAATAAGCAAAAGATTTAATTACCTTGCAATAGAAGAGCTAATAGAATCACTCCTCACCTTTAAGATGTGAATAAATGAGTAATGTTAAGAGGAAGTGACTCCGAAAAAACAGGTTTGCCCTTCTCAGTCTTCAAGGATGAGAAAAGTGATAAAGAAGAGACCTCTATAAATAAAAGTGATGAGGATAAAATAAAGCTCATCATAAATAAAAAGAATAATCAATTGAAGAATAAGGAGAAAGCTCTTATAGCCACATTAAAAAATGAAGTTGCGAGAATATGTTTTATAGCTAACAATAATGAGGTACCCTCTAACTCCTATTCTTATAAAAAATATACTGATTGTAGGGATAAGTTTTCACATGATGATGTTCTTGAATATTTAGAGATAATGAGGATGAAAATGAAGAAAATATCTTCCATATATAGAAAAGCCAAAAACTATTAGAGGTATGCATGATTAAGAAAGAGAAATAGAAATGTGAAATGCATGACATAGATTTAAGAATATGATAGGTTGAAATGACAATATGATATATTTAATTGTATGAGAATACGAATTAAATAAAGAGACCAATCAACTAAAATAATCCTTGTCAAGTTCCAGTAAAGATGGTAAAAACTTTTAATCTTTTTTGTAATCTTGTCTTGATCATTTTAATGGTTAAAGAGCCAATTAATGGATAATTATTTGCATTTTAGTATTATTGCATGTATTTTATCACAATTAAAAGAAAATTTGGAAAGGTTTTTAAGACAACTCTCTTGATAATCAAAATAATATTTTAGGAACTTTTGAACTGAATTTTAATCAATTTTTTAGTTAAAGAAGTGTTTAATAATTTAGAAAGACTTAGGAGTTGGAAAATTTTCAACTTATTTTTTTATAGGACATCAGCTAACTGAAAAATTAATATTGGTTAAAATGATAAAATGTTTAAAAGTGAAAAAATACGTAGTTTAACATTAGCTAGGTGTTTCTCTAACCACTATCCCAATTGATAAAGAATCAATTAGTTAAAGGATTTTGGTCATCTTGTTGATGGAGTTTTAGAAGTAGACATAATGGAAGTTTAGATGTCTAACTAAAAGTTCAAATAGTTGATATACCAACTGAAGGAACACCAAATAATTGAAGCCAATAGATCAATTAACAAAATATGTTACAAAATTAGTTATTACAATAACTAGGTTGTGTACCTAACAATCATTTAAAGTTTGTTAGGATAAATAGATAACAATTAAGTTCTCGGAAGAACCTTTAACATGTTAGAGGGTTATTAAGAGGTTTAGAAGACTAAATAGAGTATTTATAAGCACGTGTGTCTTACATAATATATATTAAGCCCTAGTCCATTAGTGTTACCAAGAAAAGGATATTTTGAATTATATATGATTGTGTTAGTAAATTTTTGAAGTATATATTATAAAAGTTCCTCTCCAACTTGAACAAAAATTTTAAAAGGTACCTCTTCACTCAAAGCTAAGTAATGTGATTTTAAGGGTTCCCCTTCATTTATAGCAAAGAATATATTTTGCATGGAGAGTTCCTCTTCACTCATTTAAGAAAGACAATAATAAATTCAAAGTGGCATTTAAGAGTAGATATAATACAAATATTATTTTTTAAAACCATTATAAGTCACTATTGTCTCTCTTTCCCTTAGTTCATTTTTACAGTCAGTATGATTGTTTTGTAATTGTCTTATTTGAATTTTCCACAATCATATATTAGTAGTCACTAAACTTTAAAAAATGTCTAAAATTCATGCATACACAATTTATAATGCTATTGAGTGTCATCTAAAGACCAACATAAATCTTATATATCATATAATTTTTAAACTTATGGAACTAGAAAGATATATGCACTATTATATTCTAAACTTAAATCATGCCTAGTATCTTTACACTAATATTGATGTAATCAATATTAAAGTAAAATAAAGAAAATTGTTAGACTTTTTTTTTTGTTTAAAGATTCCAAAACAATGAAACTATTCAACCTTAAAATTTATCTATCATATTTTATCTTCACAAAAGAAAAGGATTGATGATCTGCTATAATAGCAGTAACAATTATTTGATATAATAAGCCTATATAATGTATCAATTTTAATAGAGTAAAGCAACTCTAATAGACCTCAACTAATTTCCAAATTGCAGCAGTCACTCTCTAAGAACAAACAGTTACATGTCCAAGAGTGATACTAGCATAGGTAAGTGAGATAACTAAATTAGGGGAGTAAAAATAGTGAGTCGGTAGGGAGAGGCAATTGAACTACTGGAGTGAGATAATTAACCTATATATCAAAATCATAATCTCTTTTAAAACTTACTAGCTTACTTCCAAGTTGATAAGCAATCATTCGAGGTCTATTCCAATACTTCTTTCTTATCCGGACACACCAGATTTAGATCCACAATAATTTTAAATTACTAATCTTAAATAACACACCTTTGGATATCCAAGAGTGAAGTAATTGGCCTCGGTGAGGCATATGTGGCTTGGAAATGAGATAATAGTCGTAGTTCAGTGGGATAATTTATTTTCAACATAAAAGAATAACTTTTTTTTTTTTACTTTGCAACTTACTAACCACATGTTAAGTGATTATATTAAGCCTCATTTAACAATTATCTTCCATTGTGACCCACTTTTGGACCTTAAATTAATGCTCAGATATCACTATTCACTCACTAAAAACACATCCTTAAATGCCCAAAACTGAAGCAATTGGTATCAACGGTATGAATACCGTTTCGTACCGGCCGGTACGAAAATAACCCTCACCGGTACCGGTGGCAAATACCGCCCGGTACCGGTGGTTTTCGCTCGGTATCGGACAATACCGGCCGGTACCGTAAAATTTGAAAATAGGCAGGGACCATTTTGCAAAATTAAAAAATTTTTAACCCA
>JAOSBN010000179.1:43851364-43871881 GCA_027563595.1 Erythroxylum suave
AACAAAACCTAGTTTTTCTCCACTTCCTTCAACATCTTCTTCACATAAAACCTACTTCTTTCTTCTATCAAAACTAAGGACTAATAAGGTTTACCTAACAAGAAAATTAAGTTGAAACCCTTCCCTCTATCTTTTTCCTTACTCTTTTTTCTTCCTTCTCCTTGCTTCGTTTTCTTCTTCTCTCCTTTTAGGTGATTCACGATTCTCCCACTCTTTTCTTTCCTTCAAACATACGAGTCTTCCTTCTTCTTTGTCTTATTCATTTAATACAACTTTTTTTGTTCTTACAATTTTACCCTTCCTTATCTAAGAATTTCCATAACTCTCCTTCTCTTTATTCCCCTTCTCTTCTTTTAATTCACACACACGACTCCTTCTCTTTTGTCTTATTCATTTAAGACAACCCCTTTTGTTTTTACCAAATTACCTCTTTCTTTATAAAGAAATTCCTACTAACTCCTTCACTTAATTTTAATTATTTCTTTTAATTCATACCATCATATAAAATTCAAAATATACCTTATTAGACTCTAAAAATTTCTAATTCATAAATTCTAATTTATTTTCATGCTTGATAATTTAATAAAATAAAGAAAATAAAATAAAAATATAAAAATCCTAAAAACGAGATCCAACATATGTTCCTAGACCTCCAACATAAGCAAGGATAATCAGTAACTTTTGGAGATAACTAGCACGGAAAATTAATTGGGATCGACAAAATTGGTAAAGATTCCTTTTCATTTATTGATAATGTTATGCTAGTTAATCGTTTAAAGCATACTCTAATCAGTATAAGTCAATTATGTGATTTCTAGTTTTGAAGTATCCTTTAATCAAAATTCTTGTTTTGTTAAAAACAAGGATAGGTTCATATTCTTTTTTGCCAAGAGAAGAAATAATCTCTATAAAATTAACCTAGACGATTTGAAAAATCAAAATATTTCATGTCTTATATCAAAAGATGATGAAAAATTGATTTGGCACAAAAAGCTAGGTCAAGTTAGCTTTCAACATATTTACAAATTAGTTAGACATGATTTGGTAAGAGGTTTACCAAAGATAAGTTTTAACAAAGATTTCTTTTGTGAGAGTTATCAGAAAGGAAAACAAGTTAAAACATCTTTTTCGTCTAAGAATATTGTAACTTCGTTAGATCTCTAGAGCTGTTACATATAGATTTGTTTGGACCAACTAGAAAAGCAAGTCTTGGTGGAACGAAGTATGGTTTTGTAATTGTTAATGACTTTACTAGATTTTGTTAGATATTGTTTTTATCTCATAAAGATGAATCTTTTAAATTCTTTAAAGTTTTATCCAAAAAGTTACCAAATGAAAAAGAAATTTCTATTACTGGAATTAGGAGTGATCATGGTGGAGATTTTAAAAAATGAAAAATGCAAAATGTTTTGTGGAGAAAATGAAATTTTGAATAATTTCTCTGCTCCTAGAACTCCTCAACAAAATGGAGTTGTAGAAAGAAAGAACATGATGATTCAGGAAATGGCAAGGACTATGCTATGTGAAATGAATCTTCCTAAGTACTTCTAGGTAGAAGCTATAAATAAAGCTTGTCATATTAAAAAATAGAGTATTTCTGTGACTTAGTTTAAATAAAACTCTATATGAATTATGGAAGGGAAGAAAGCCAAATATTTCTTACTTTCATCCTTTTAGCTGCAAATGCACTATTTTGAATACAAAAGAAAAATAGGATAAATTCAATTCTAAGATCAATTTAGGAATTTTTCTAAGCTATTCTATTAGTTCTAAAACTTACAGAATTTATAATCTTATTTCTAAATATGTTGAAGAATCTATGCATGTAAAGTTTGATGATGATTCTCATCTAAATAAGAGAGACGAGATTGATGATGAAACTCTACCTGCTCCCTTAGTTAGTAACCCAGATGATTCACCATCAGATGATCCATCTGATAAAGTAGTAGATATTTTTGAAAATATTAGTTTAAGAAAAGACTGGAGATATAAATCTTTTCACCCAGAAAACTTGATTATAGGAGAAACATCAGAAGGAGTGAGAACTAGATCTAAGTTTAGGAGAGAGGCCAATGTAGCTTTTGTTTTTGAATTAGAACCTAAGAAAATTGATGAAGCTGTTCAAGATGAAGCTTGGATTTTAGCTATGCAAGAGGAGTTAAATAAATTTACTAGGAACAAAGTCTAGTCTCTAGTCCCTAAACCATCTAATAAATCTATCATAGGAACTACTTGGATATTCAAGAATAAACATGACGAATAAGGAAAAGAATCTCATAACAAAGCTAGATTAATAGCTTAAGGCTATAATCAATAAGAAAGAATAGACTATAATGAAACATGTGCTCCTATAGCTAGATTAGAAGTTATTAGGATCTTACATGCATATGCCGTTTTTTAGGATATAAAACTGCTTCAAATGGATGTGAAAAGTTCTTTTTTGAATGGTTTTATAGATTAATAAGTTTATGTAAAACAACCCCCTAGTTTTGAAGACATTGATAAACCAGATTATATGTATAAACTTCATAAAACTTTGTATGGATTGAAACAGGCACCTTATGCATGGTATGATCGTCTGAGTTCATTTTTTATTTAAAATGATTTTATCAAAGGTCAAGTTGATAAAAATTTATTTAAGAAAAGTATTAAAAATGATTTTATTATTGTCCAAATATATGTAGACGATATCATTTTTGGTGTAACTTCTAAAAAGTTATGTTCAAGTTTTAAGCTTCTTATGAAAAGAGAATTTGAAATGAGTATGATGGGTGAATTAAAGTTCTTTCTTTGTTTACATATTAAACAAACTAATGAAAAGATTTTTATTCATCAACAAAAGTATATCAAAGAACTTTTAGTCAAATATAAAATGGAAAATATTAAACCAATGTCAACTCCTATGCATCCTTCGATCGTCTTATCTTAGGATGAAGCTGGTAAGAAGATTGATCAAACTCTCCTTAGAGGAATTATTGGTTCTTTGATTTACCTAACTACAAGCAGACCTGATACAATGTTTAGTATTTGTTTTTGTGAAAAATTCCAAGCAGATCCTAGAGAATCTCATTATATTGTTGTTAAAAGAATATTGAGATACTTGACAGGTTCTACTGATCTTTTCTTAATGTATGAGAAAGGTAAAGATTTCGGGTTAATTGGCTATTTGTGTTGCTGATTATGATGAAGATAGGATTGATAGAAAGAGTACAAGTGGAGGTTGTCAATTTCTTGGTCATAATCTAATTTCTTGGTCAAGTAAGAGGCAAAGTTCAATTGCTCTATCTACTGCAGTGGCTGAATACATGTCAGTTGCAAGCTGTTGTTCACAAATGTTATAGATAAAGTATCAGTTAGAAGATTACTCTATCCAAGAAAATCAAATTCTAATCTTCTATGACAACCATCTAATACAAGACTCAAGGGCAAAACATATTGAAGTTAGACATCATTTTATAAAAGACAATGTACAGAGAGAGATCATCAATCTACAATTTGTTGAGACGAATCAACAATGGGTAGATATCTTCACCAAACCCTTAAGTGAAGATAGATTCAAGGAAATCAGATGAAATCTAAACATGGTAATGTTAATTGACCATTTGTCAAAAACTCCATGATCCAGACGATTCGTCCTAATGAAGCAGAAAAATCGTAAGTTTTCAGAAGGAATAGTAACAGTAACTTTCACTTAGTAGTATCAATTTTATGATTACCTATGGATCAATCACAGACGTTACAAATGGCAACTTTTCAAGAGTGTTTATAAAAAGAAGTTATGCCAAAGTATGCAACACTCTTCATTCTAAAATTTTCTTAGTAACCAGCTTGCTTCAAAATGCTCTCAACAAAGGTGATTCAATCCTCTATTCTCAACATCAAATCTTTCTCATTTTCATTTCATATCTTTCTCTCAATTGTTTCTATATACTAGCCTCACTTCTTCAAGTGAAATACATTTTTGTGTTTAGTGTTTATTCGTTTTAGATTAGAAAAATGTCAAAATCTCTTGTCTATGGGAGACTCGCCGATTTTACTTCTCTGAAGGATGATCGAATGGATATCGAACCTGAGATCAAAGCAACCGGATAGGAAATTTTCTTCAATATCCAAGAACTCGTGTATCCAAATGAAGTATATGAGTTCTGGAAGAATGCAAAGGTGGTAGATAACACCTTGGTATCAATGGTAGATAGGTTGTTTGTGATAGTCACACAAGATTCCATTGTGAAGGCTATAGAGTGTCCAAATGAAGGGGCAAAATTGTTCAACAATACAAAGTGGATTGCTCAAAGTCACATAAATGAAGACAATATCAATCGATGACTATATGGATCTAGTAATCCAGGAGTTAAGAAGCCTTCAAACCTAATTCCGAAGGCTAGGGTTCTTTATTCACTTCTTCTTCACTATATTCTACTAAGAGTAGGATCAAAGGATTTGGTGACAATGAATGATGAACATTGTCTATTTCATCTACTCACATACCAATCTATTAATCGTCTGTTCTTGATTCTGAACTATATAATAAAGGCTAGGGAGTATTATCATCTGAAGAGTGGTTCTTTACCTTACGGTATGCTGTTGACAAGATTCTTCAAAGAATCTGGAATCCTACTTGGTAGAGGAAGCAGAGTAAAACTGAATATTAAGAGTGTTATCAATGTCTCTACTATTCACAAAATGGGGATCAAAATTTAGGCTGAAGCAAATAAAGATTTTACACTAAAAGCACAGTCTAAGAGAAGACAAAGCAGGAAATAAGATGTTTCATCTGGGATGCAAGCAAATCCTCAATCATCCGAAAGAATCTCAGCAGAGGTAAAAGTTGAACGATCATCTTAGAAGCCAATATAAGTGAGGACGATTCCTACAAAGAAGGAAAGTAAGGTTCAACAACCAACTCACAAAGTGTCTTTAAAGTGGAAGGCTGAGATGCTTCAATCAGAAAGACCTGAGAAGTCAAGAAGGTCACCAAGATTGATGACCTTATGACAACAAGAACAGAAAAGGCAAAAAACTTTGATACTTGGTAAAGTTTTTGAAAGTGCCAAGAAGCAACAACAACAACAATAACAACAACCTACTATCAAAGAAATTGTCTCTATCCCTCAGACTCAATCAGAACAACCATCTGAAGAGATAGAAATAAAAAGGAAGTTATTATTTGAGCAAAAGAAGTCTCAATAACAACTCTCTTCCAAGTCAGCAGAAGAACAAAAGAAGACGAAACTAATTAAAAAAAAAAGGTTTCATTGTCTGATGTTCAACAAAAGACACAGACTGTTAAAAAGTAGCAAGTAACTTACAATCCCCCTCAACCAATGAAGAAAGAAGATTTGAAAATGAAGATTATAGAAGAATTAATACTTGATCGTAACAGAGAACCTCCTAAACAGAAAATTAAGGTTCACGTTAAACCTATAATAGTAAATAATCAGATGATACATCTTCTAAGCCCTGAAGAAAGAACATCGTATGGTATTTTATGAGACAAAAAGATAGAACCATATTCATTGAAGATGAAAAAAAATCCTTACACAATCTATCCAGTGACAAGTAGAACGATAATAAAGATTATACCAGATGTACAACCTAGAAGCCCAACACTAGTAGACAGCAAAGACAAAGGAAAGAAGAAGAAATTTCCTGAGAAAGAAGAAGATGATCTCATGGAAGAAGAAATTCAAGTGGTGATGAAGAATATAGACGATGTATATCGTGCAGCTCAACCTATAGGCATTTATATATCACATCGCATATCAAGGGTATCAGGAAGTAACTTTGACGCATCAACTACAAATGAAAGTTTCAAGGTCGTTGGGTCAATATCAGAAGGAAGGTACAAAAGTATTACAATTGAAGGTATCAATTTTGACTTAGAAACCTTTGTGTTATTCATTTCAAACCCTTATGTTTCATTCCTTCAATTAAAAATATCTTAAACCTAGGGAAACCAATTTTCAAGCTATCCAAATTTGATGATCTTGACATCCCTCACCAAACACAACCTTTCTAATTACCCTCCATAAAAATAATCGAGTTAGATGATTCAATTAGAAAACCCTCTGCCTTTGAGTATCTTCATCCAATTAGTGAAAAGCTACAAGATTCTACTGTTAATTCGGAGCTCTTAAAGAATTTCATCAAATGGACTGAAGCTAGTCACAAGCAGATGGAAGCTCAAGAAGCCTTAGTTAAACATAGTAAAGAAATTAATACTAAGGTTGATGAACTAAGTGACTAAGTGGGTAATCTTCATGAGAAAGTAGCACTTCTATATGTGTTTATAGAAGAAGACCTCAAGACTATCCGCATTAATATTCAACATATGTTCTCTGAAATTTTGAAGCGTTTGAAATGACATATTTGTTAATTAATAACAAATAGGGGAGAATAGTAGAAAGGAGACGAGAATTGGTGTTAGAAATTTTTTATATGTACAGATTATATATCTTACATTATTCATCTGAATAAATATATTATTTGTCTAAAAATTATTCGTTTGAATATTATCGTTATTTGTCTAAATATCATTTTATTTTATAATATTATGATTATTTGTTATCATCAAAAAGGGGGAAAATGTTAAGTCAAGAAGACTTCACTTCTTCTATTGATTTTGATAGTCAAATAATAAAAAAAAAGAAGTGTGTGAACTGTTTTAATGAGTTTATTAAGTGTGTAGATAAATGTAAGTAGCACAAATCATCAAATCAAGACGAAATCTAAGAAGAACCAGATGAAGTGACTAAGATGAAGTCACAAGACTAAGACGAAGACATGGGATGAAGCAAAGACACTAGACGAAGCATGCAAATTAAATCAAGACGATATAATTGAATAATAATCTACAACGTTAGTTAGTTAGTTGGAGTTGGTTACAAGACTCAACTAATAACAAATATCTGAAAATTCTACAAGCAGTTTTCTTAAGAAGACCGTTAGAGAATTAGACTATAAATATCAATTGTAGTCGTAGACAAAACAACTTTTTATTTACACTTACAAAAAAATTCTGTGATCAAGTGAGTATACTGTAAAAATATCTTGAGTGAAAAGAAGAAAGACAAGAGATCAAGAACATCTGTAACATGAGTGTAGAAAGCTCAAACAATATCTTTTCAAGTGAAAGGAAGGCTAGAGCCTGAAGAGACTAAGATAGTAGATAAAGAATACTTTGTGAAAGAGACTTGAAGAGGCTCCGGAAAAGTAGAAATAATACTTGTAAAGTTGCAAGAGGCAGTGAAATCTCAGATAAATTCTGAGGACATAAATCACAGTGTCATGTTCTCTAACCCTTATCTCTTTAATTTCTTGTTGTTAGAAGAATAGATACTATTTTTGCTATTGCATTTCTTAAACGAATTAAGTGTATTGTTTTGTAATCGTCTGAGTTTTTCAAGAAAACCAAGAAGATTATAAAGTTTACTATCTTAGATGATTTAACACAATTCAACCCCTTTCTTGTGTATTTTACATATTATACGTGATTTCTACATTAACAAGTGATTTACTTCAATTTATTCATCATTGTGTAATTAGATATGAATTATTGAGATAGATACATGCTTGTATTTCATAATTTGATTTTTAAATGCTTATTCATACTTAGAAATAAATGAAGATATTTAAATGTGAAAAATATTATATATTATGCATGTTTTGGTTAAATGAATTGAATTGAAAGAGAAATGGAATTGCGTGAACGCCACTAAGCCTATAATTTAGCATGTAGATTTTCTTTCCACACGTAGGTTTTAAATAGAATTAGAAGAAAGTTGTGGTAAATCTACTATAAGACAAGAGTCACATAGAGGATCTCAAAAGGATTGGAGATGGATTTACTAAAAACTTTTATTTTGTTTTTGTTATGGCATATACACATAAAGAAGTGAAGGATCTTCAGGATTTTATTGTGAATTATTTATAAATAAATGAAGGTTATGTATGAAATCTAATTTAAATGTGTGGAAATGTATTAGAGGATGGGTCAATTATTTTGTCGAGGAGTTTGACATGGAGATAGATAGCAGAGTAACATGCATAAGAATGCATTGAAGTTTCTTTAGGAGGTTTTAAGTAAATATAGAGGAAATTCTATCTAAATTTTTATTAAGTGCATAGTAATTGATAGATTAATGAGGTTTTAAATAGAAAATGTTGTAGTTTGAAGCGTTAGGTATTTAAGAATATGGTAACACTCAATATGCCAATTTCATTATCGGTTATGAGGTGTTACATTTAGTGTTATTAGAGCCATTAGGCAGTTTTAGGGTCTATAGTTAAGGAAATAAAGGAAAAGTGAATGGTGTACATGCCAAATTAAAGATTATGAGAATATTATGTGACTCTAACATAGATCCACCCTTTATGTCTGTTATAGATTGAAGAATAGAACTAGGTGCTTTGGGAGCTGCTAAGAGAGAAGGAAAGTCATGCCTCAGCTAGTGATACAGATAGGGGCATAGCGAGGCAGCCAGCACAGCACAAATAGTACCACCAATTGCAAATCAACCAATTCCTAACCCGGTAGAGTTTTTCCAAAATCTAGTAGATTATATGAAATAACAAATGGTTGCTACTCCTTTTATACAGCCATAACCACCTTTTCTATTACAGAAGCTTACATCGGAGAAAGCCAAGAGGTTGGTAGTAGAAGATTTTTTAGGGGAGTCGTTAGTTACTGCACCAGGTGCCAAGTTTTGGCTGATTAAGATAAATAGAATTTTTTATCTTCTCCATTGCACACTAGAAGAGAGATTAGAATGTGTAGATGGTCTTTTTCAAGGACCAGCATATTAGTGGTGGGAGTCCATTAAAAGGCTTGTTCCACTACAAGATCTTACTTAGGAGTACTTTTTATCCCAATTTGCAAATAATTATGTATGGGAGGCTTACAAGGATGAGATGAGGGATACATTTCTTCATTTGAAATAGGGGAACTGGACAGTATCAGAATATGAGAAAGAGTTTGATCGAATGAGTATGTATGCGGAGAGATTAATTCCTATGGGGCAGATAAGTGTAAGAAATTTGAAACAGGCCTTCACCATGACATTAAGAAAAGCCTTGTTGCTGGAGAGATGGTGAAAGCAGTCTTGAAGGGTTCAAGATCTCAGCCAATAAAAGGCAAAAAGGTTCAAGGTCTCGGGTTTTACCACAAACGCAAACATCTAACTACCAATCAGGGCATAGTCAAAGATCAATGGTTAGGGCAAGACAACCGGCCCCATCTATAGCTGGCACAGAAGGTGGGTCAGGACGTGGGGTAGTTATCCTATGTGATCATTGTGAGAAGAAATATGGCAGACAATGTTGGAAGGTGATGGGAGCATTCCTACGATACGGATCTATGGAGCATTTTTAGAGAGATTACCCTAGTAGACAATATCAAAGAGTTAGTCAAGCAAAGAGACCAATTCCTACAACTTCGAGGAGTAGAGGTAGAAGAACGAGAGCTAGTTCTAGTGCTAGTGGTCAGAGGGTCACATCAGAGATAGTCGATGGTCCTAATACCTATACGCTAGCTCATACATATGCTATGTGGGCCCTTGATAACTAGGATGCCCCAGATGTGATTACAAGTACTTTTACTATCTTTGACATTTCTATTCATGCATTGATAGACCCAGGATCTATACATTCTTATATATGCCATTGCTTGAAAATGTGGGGTTACTTGTTGACAATCTTGAACATGATATTCTAGTTGCAAATTCTTTAAGTCATAATGTGGCGATAAATAGGGTTTACAAGAATTGTCCATTACAAATACAAGGTTATGAATTTCTTGGCTATTTGATTGAACTACCTTTTCGCAAATTTGATGTGATCCTTGGTATGGCCGGGCTATTTAGACATCATGCAATGGTAGATTGTCATCTTACAAGAATCACTCTTAGAATAGTTGATATTGATCAGATCATAATTATCAGCGAAAGGTCAAATTTTCTCTTCAATGTTATATCAACAACGGTAGCAAAAAGGCTTGTTCGAAAGGGTCATGTAGCCTACTTAGCTTATGTTCTTGAAGCTAGAAAGGATGATCCTAAAATTCAAAATCTATCAACTATATGCGACTTCCAGGATATATCCTAAGGAGTTGCCAAGGTTACCACAAGAATGAAAAGTTAAATTTTCTATTGATGTGATATATGGTATAACACCAATATCCATTGCACTATATCGAATAGCACCCACAGAACTTAAGGAATTGAAAATCCAGCTGCAGGAACTTCTTGAAAAAGGTTTTATACGTCCTAGTGTATCTCCCTGGGGTGCACCTGTGTTATTTTTCAAGAAGAAAGATGGGTCTCTTAGGCCATGTGTGGGTTATAGACAACTAAATAAAGTGATTATGAAGAATAAGTATCCACTTCCTAGAATAGATGACCTTTCTGATCAGCTTAAAGGTGTAAGTGTTTTCTCTAAGATTAATCTGAAATCAGGATATTACTAGTTGAGAGTAAAGGAAGCAGATGTCTTGAAGACAACTTTTAGAATGAGATATGGGCATTATGAATTCTGAGTGATGCCTTTTGGACTCACAAATGCTCCGGTAGCCTTTATGGATCTTATGAATTGTATTTTTTGTCCTTGCTTAGATCAATTTATGGTAGTCTTCAATGATGATATTTTGGTTTGTTCTAAGAACTTAGAAGAGCATAAGGAGCATCTGAGAATTATTCTACAAACTTTGAGGGATAAACAACTTCATGTCAAGTTTAGTAAAAGTGAATTTTGGCTTGATGAAGTTTGTTTCCTTGGTTATGTCATATCAACAGATGGGATTAGAGTTGATCCAAAGAAGATATAAGCCATTTTAAAATGGAAGCCACCTAGGAATGCTACACAGATTAGAAGTTTCTTAGGATTTTTTGGATACTATAGAAGATTTGTTAAGGGATTTTCTATAATAATAATACCTTTGACCAAGTTACTACCAAAGAATGCAAAATTCATGTGGAGTAATAAACATCAAGAAAGCTTTGAGAAGCTAAAGCTCATATTGACTGAAGCGCTTGTTCTTACACAACTAGTACCTGCTAGAGACTTCGTGATCTACAGTGATGCCTCATATAATGGGCTAGGATGTGTACTTATGCAAGAGGGAAAGGTAATTGCTTATGCTTCTAGGAAACTTAAGCCTCATGAAACGAACTACCAGACCCAAGCTTTAGAGTTAGTATCTATAGTCCTTGCTTTAAAGATTTAACAATTATGATTGCCTTATTGACTATCATCCAGGCAAAGCAAATGTAGTAGTCGAGGCTCTTAGAAAGAAATCATTATCAACTTTACGAGCAATGAATGTTAGATTATCTATAGCTAGTGATGAAGCCATTATAGTTGAGCTAAGGCTTACACCAAACTTGTTACAGCAAGTCAAGGAAGCGCAAAAACAAGATGGAAAGCTATTTATCATTCTTAAATAAAATCAGGAGGGGAATGATAATGAATATGCAATCAAAGAGGATGGCTACTTGTATCATAAAGATAGAATCTATGCTCCTATTGACGATGAGCTGAAAAAGAATATCCCGAAGGAAGCCCATAGCAGTTCATATGTTGTTCACCTAGGAAGTACTAAACTGCACCAAGATTTGAAGACACAATGATGGTAGTCTAGTACATTATTGGTGGTCAGGTATGAAGAGAGGCATTGCAGATTATGTTACCAAGAGTATTACATGCTAACAAGTAAAAGTAGAACATTAAGTTCCATCGAGTTTACTTAAACCAATAACAATACCTGAATGGAAATGGGATCAAATCACGATAGATTTTGTGTCTAGGTTACCTCAAACTAGGAAGAAGCAAAATGTCGTATGGGTGATTGTAGATAGGTTGACCAAGTCAGCTCACTTCTTACTTATCAGAACTGACTACTAACTCTCAAAGTATGCAGAATTATATATCAGTGAGATAGTGCAGTTGTATGGAGTACCATCTTCTACCATGTCAGACTAGTGCAGTTGTATGGAGTACCATCTTCTACCATGTCAGACCGGGATCCAAGATTCACCTTAAGATTTTGGAAGAAATTACGTAAGCCCTTAGGTACTAAGCTGAATTTTAGTACAACTTTTCATCCTCAAATAGATGGACAATCAAAAAGAGTGATTAAGGTGCTAGAAGATATGCTTAAGAGTTGTGTTAATGATTTTAAAGGAAGTTGGGATGGACACCTCCAATTGATTGACTTTTCATACAATAATAACTATCAAGCAAACATGCAAATGGCACCGTATGAGGCTCTTTATGGTAGAAAGTACATAACACCCTTATGTTGGACAAAACTCAGTGAAAACAAGATCGTGGGTCCATTATTAATAAAGGAAACCGAGGATAAGGTGAAATTTATAGACAAAAGGTTGAAAGCATCTTCTGATCTCCAAAAATCATATGCAGAGCTGAAGAGAAAGGACATTGAATATGTTGATGTTGACAAGGTTTTTTTAAAAGCTTCACCATAGAAGAAAGTGTTTTGATTTGGTAAGAACGGTAAGTTAAGGCCTAAATTCATTGATCCATTTCTGATCATTGAGTGTGTGGGACCATTGGCCTACAGATTAACATTGCCACAGGATATGGAAAAGATTCATGATGTCTTCCTATGTCTATGTTAAGGAAATATCAGTCTGATCCATCGGACATTATAAAACTAGAAGATATTGAAATACAACCAAATCTAACTTATGAAGAGAAGCCAGTGAAGATTCTAGCAAAAGATACAAAACAACTAACGAACAAGACAATTCCACTGGTGAAAGTACTATGGAATAACCATGAGGTCGAGGAAGTTGCATAGACCAAAAGAAACCATAAGAAACTCTTATCCACGACTATTTGACATAGGAAAATTTTAAGGACGAAATTTTATTTTAGAGGGGAAGAATTGTAACGCCCTAAAAATCTCGATTTCATGAGTAGTTTTTTTTGGGTCATGAATAATATATCTTGAGGTGAATAGTGACACCTGGGATTCAAACTGCATTTTATTTTATTTTGCATCAGATAATTTTATTCAAGGATAGCCCGAGGATCAAATTAGAGCTCCAAACGAGTTCATTTTAAAGGTTTGACCAAACGTTGGCCAATGGTTAAAGTTTGACCCCCAGAAAGTGTGAAAGTCAAACCTGAAACTATTAATGAAAATAAATGATATTATTTAAAATCTTTATGTGAGGTTGATATTTTTCTTATGGATATTTTTTATTAAACAAAAGAATTAATAGATAAAGTTTTTCTAAAAAAAGAATTAGAAAAATTTTAATAAGGGTCCACGTGACGTTTATTGTCATTTTTTTGGCGACATACCTCTCTTCTTCACTAAGGAATGCCGAGAACAACCATTCCTCGTTTCTTCTCTATTTTTCTTTCACTTCTTACATTTTCAATCCAATTTTCTTTAGTTTTAACCCCCAAATCACCTATTAAATACTAAATCATCAACCTAAGGTCCCTAAACTCACCTTATCTACAAAAAAACAAAGGAAAAGATGAAGAAAAGGTATATAGATGTTCTTGATGGATAGTACCCAAAAATTTATAAGGTAAGTTAATGCTGTTTTACTTTTTTTTTTAGTACATGATTTTGATGTAGTTGCATGCATTGATGGATAAAATGCATGAAATTGAGTTCGTTATGCAATATTATGAAGCTAAAGAAGAAGAATTGAAGGAGAGAGAGAAAGAGGAAGAGAAGGAATAAGGAATTGATGATGATATTGAAGTTTATGGAACTTAAATTTGATGATTTGGACATCAATTTGGTATATGCTCTTGCATTTCTAATTTTTCCTAAAAATTGTGTATTAGGAAATTTAGGGTTCTTGACTAAAATTAGGAATTTAAGAAATTGTTGTTAAAAATATTTAATCAAGGTTAAATGAAATAGCATATGAGATTAATTGAGATTTTGGACTTATAATTTGTACTTCTCCAATTGACATACATTATGTTTGTGTTGAGAAAATTGATATACATATTATTTTTTATTAATTGGAGAGATGAATATATCTTAAATATTGTATGAAATGAATTAAAACCAATAACGGAAAAGAAAAACATTAAAGAATAACAATTACTTTGGCCGAATAGGAAATAGCTTGAATTGATTATTATGAGGTTTCAATGGAATTCAATTATATTTGCCCCTAGTAAAAAAAAAACGAAATTGAAGAAATGTGATAAGATTGACATGTCAATTAAGGAGTTAGCAGTACTGCATCATAATATTTGTTACCAAACTATATGGTTCTGAAAGCTTAGCTCTGGTGTAAGACATTTGATTTGTGTTATGAATTGCATGGCTCTGAGAGCTTAGTTCCAATATGAATGAATAAAAAAAACAAACGGATCATATGGTTCCAAGAACTCAATCTTGTTTTTTTTTAATCCCACATATCCGGCTCGGTGATACAATTTTGATGGATTTTACTTTGGGACAATTACAGAAAATAGATAAATGCATGATTAATGATTAAAGAACTTTAAGTGAAAGTAGTAATTAATTATACAATTTATTTATCATTGTATAATTAGATATAAATTATTTAAATAGATACATGCTTGTATTTCATAATTTGATTTTTAAATGCTTATTTATGCTTAGGATTCAATTCATTCAATCATATTTTATAATATTATATATTATAATATTCTTCAAAAGAAAAGACAAAGCAAAATGATTATCTATGCAGGCAACCAACGCAGCACTCTGCTCCTTGATTCTACAAGTCAGAAAGCAAATAGAACTATGGAAGTCCAACCAGCAATGTTGGCCTTTTCGGCTTTTCCTGTGAAGGCTCCAGTTTCTACCAAATTGAAATTTTCGTCATACAGAGGATAAGAAAAACAGGCACGCATGAGACCAGAAAATTTCATCATGCGTATCGCTGTCTTGTACGAGAATCGAGGATCAAAGAAAAAAGTTCATATGTTAATGATAAGAAGTTAAGATCACTTTTCCATTGATAATTTTTCTTGTTCTGTAAGGACATAGGCTTCAAGCTTTCTACTGTGATCGAACTATTTCATTTCCACGGATCTACACTCATCAAACTCGCATGCCATTAGGAATGCATGAAATTAGAGATAATTTGCCCACAATTAATGACCTCAAAGTAGTTATTACAAGAACCATTGTAAAAAGATTTAATTACCTGGAGGAGTCTTGTAAATTACTCCTTACATTTAAAAAAGCAAAAGAGTACCTCCAACTTCCAAATTAACTAATTAACAGGTGCATTGTTTTATCCATCAAGCGTAATTAATCCTGCGCCTTACTATTTCTGTTACTCCTCTGCAACAGCAAAAATCAACCTGATTATGACTTAGCGATCAAAAGGGCCATCAGGATCAAGCTGCTTGCACAACCCAAGATATGTAAGATAAAGAACACGATCTTTAGCGCCGGTTCGATGATTCTTCGTATACTTGCAAAAATACTTGAGCTGTTCAAGAGTACAGCAACCAAGCATCTGACCCAAAAGCAAAAACAACCAGTTTATGGCCTTCTTATCAGTAATTACAGGCCTTGCTGCATTTTCAAGTTTGCAATACTTGCACTGCGGCAACATGGGATTGAGCCAAGCGCTGGGAGCCCTGTCGTGCATGGTACTCTTGTATCGGGCAATAAAACTGCCCATTTCAGCAAACTTCTCTTCCAAGTTATACTCTATCTCGAACTGTCTGTCGCATTTCTTACATTGGACCAAACCACTTATTGTCTTTATTTGTTTGGAACGCAAGTACTCTAGGCTATGCACCGTCGCTCGTCTATCTGTTGCCCAAGGGTATAGTACCGGGACGCTTTCGGTTGTCCCTTCTCGACGAGACTTCGCTTTGTTGCGCCGTACGCGTGGAGCGCGACGCAAGGATCCTCTTGACGTCGGAGCCTCTTGCTGGTGGTGAGTCATAGAGTTATCACTATTAGCGGTGGCAGTAGTACAGTAACCAAAAGGTGTGTGATGAGAAATAGGGCTTTGGACAGTGAAAGCAGAGGGAACTTGATTAGGTGGTTGGATTAGGGTTCCATGATGATGATAAACAGGTTGTTGGGTGTCGATATCTTGTGGTGGTGGGATTAGGGTTCCGTGATCATGATGAAAAAGAACTTGTTGCTGTGAAGTGATATCCTGTGGTGGTGGAATTAAGATTCCATGATCTTGAACTTCTTGTTGTGTAGAATCTTGTGGTGGTGGGATCAGCGTTTGATGACGATGATGATGAGCTGGTTGTTGAGAAGTGATGTATTGTGGTGGTGAGATTAGGGTTTGCTGCTGATGATGATGATGATCTGATTGTTGTCCAGTGATATCTTGTGGTGGAGGTATTGGGGTTGGCAATGAAAGTGAGAGCTGTATGTCTAAAGATGTGGTTTTGTTGTTTTTGTTGTTCCTTGAAGTAGTATTAGCAATATTGCTACTACTACTGTTGTAAGAAGATGATAAACAAAGCGCAAGATTGCCATCTTCATCATCTTCATTGTTGTTGATGTTTGCATCACGTCTTCTTTTCCCAAAGTGGAGCGTCGACGACCCTTCAAAATCTAATCTTTCGTTCTCGTTGTTGAAATTATTAATGATTTCCCCGTCAGTACTTATCCAAGACGGTAGTCCATGATCACTTCTGCTCATGTCTTCTTTGTTCTCCATATCAGAAGATAGACAAAGAGGGAAATATTTGTGGGTTTTCAAAGTGGGAGGTGAGGTGATGACAGGCAACGGAGTAAAATTTGGGAGATATAGAAACAGAATTTTGTAAGATTTGGTTAAGAGTATTATCATCTTACTGTGATACTATACCAGTCTAGTCGAGTTTGTTTTCAGTTTTTGAAAAGTCTTTTGACCGTTGCTGACTTCGGATGATCACTACAAGGTGATTTTTTCATTTTAGTTAATAGTTTTCATTGTCTTATTTCTTGGAAAAATGACATTCGAGTAATAAATTGCTAAAAAAATATAATCAGGTTAATGTAAGAATTGTTGATGATATTAATGACTTACCTTTACGATGAGATGAGAGTCATGAGAGAATGACACAGCTTTTGCTAATGCGATAAGGCATTCATTAATTTAGAGCAGAGCCCTACTTTAATCAATAGTTTTCCATTTTTTATTAAACAACATCATAAGTAATTATTGTTAAAGAAGCAAGCTAGATTAATGTAAGAATTGTACATCATAATTTGGAAAATTATTTTTCATGTGATCAGAAGTGTCTTTTAAGGGATTATTCATAATTTGGAAAATTATTTTTTTTCATGATTTATAATTTTCTAAAAATAACATGGTAATCAAGTAATAATTTATTAAAGAAATTAAGCTAAATTAATATAAGTTAACGTTAAGGGCTCCTCTTTTCAAGTGGTGAAGAGACAAAATCTTTTTGCGTGATAAGGCCTTTGTTAATTTAGTCATTTAGACACCCATATTATTCATCTGTCTTTTTTTAGAACTATTTTTTCGCTAAACTTCTCATTACCTAAATGATATTAGTGTCTTATATCTTTTTTCTAGGATTTCCATTTAATATGATGATTAATTAATGAACTCATATAAACCTCTTAGAATTCCTATTTGTCCAAAGTCAGATAATCAATTACATTAATTAGTTTCATTATGATGTGATGTGAGCATTTAATAATCACCCCTTCCATATTCCAATACAGTCAATAACTTCTGTAATTAAGGACTTGTACGAACTTGGCTTAATCCGAAATAGAGAGGACTTTCTCATTAAATCCCACTGGAACTGAAGAAGAGTTGCTGATATATACAGTATACACACTTGGGGTAACACATAGCATTTTCTTACTAAGCCATAATTTTGGACATTAAGTCCACTTGGACCACCCACTTTCACTAATAATTAACGTTCATTGGTTATTACTATGTATTTTAAATAGTTTTAAATTAATAAAAGAAACTTAGGAAAAGAAAAAGATAAGAGAACTCAAAAAATCTACTCACATAATCAAACTTCAATCCAAACCGTCATTTACAGATTTTTTATAAGTTCTTGAAGTGATCAAATAAGAATCGCAATATTCTAAATATGCGATAGTCCTATATATCTTTCTTTTGGAGGATTATGAAGATTTGAGATGCATTAATATGCATATTTATGGTAGAAAATATTATCGTAAAAAGTACCAGATCATACACATTTAAACTTTTGTATTCAAATTATTGATATCGTATTTGTCAAAACACAATATACCAAAGATTGGATAAACTTCAAGTGATATGAAATAGATCCCTATCTAATAAGGATCCTAACGGAATATCAGTTCATTCCAACAGCTTCTCGTGTGTACGCTTGCTTGTGAGTTGACTGCAAGTAAACCGCAACCTTAGGGCTCTCACTAGAGCATAGCAGTCCCACCTCAGCCTGCATAAGTGGAAGTGGGAAGAGATAAACATTGTCAGGGACAGGAATCTGAATAACGTAGCAAGAGTGTATTGCATAATATGCATACATGAGACAGGGCGTATGTACAATGGTAAGATACAACAAATTGCTCATCCGGAGTGTTAGAAAAATATATGAATCAGTCGTGAGTCGTATTCAAACGTTACTATATCTCTTACATAACAAAAGAAATTTACACGCAATAGAGAAGAGTTCTACAGACTACAATTTTAAATAAAAATAAATGGATAGTATTAGAACAACTACAAGAGTAAAAATAAAAAAATGAAAAAGAATTAGAAGAAGAAAGAGTTCAAACTGAACTGTGATCGGAGGGTATTTGCGAAGAAGTTAGGCGATTGCTCTATTGTATGTGCTGAACTGTGAGAAGAATTTGCGCAGCCACTTAGCCAATATGGCTTATGAATAGGAGTAATATGATCGTTATTTTAAGCATCCATCAGGAGAATTAGAACATTTGTTAACTGGGAGTGTTTAGTAGTTGCCATTCAACCTAATATAAATTAACAAATATACATCTTTCGATCAACGAAAAATTGATAAACAGTATAAAATGTGGAGTTTTCAATGGATGTGATCAATTCAAACACTTCAAAGCCTAACGATTCAGTTTTACGAGAACTGGGGTTACCTAAGCTTGATAAATTTATTGTTCTTCGTTTGACGAGGGCATACAAAGAGACAATATCCTCTTAAATTACTCAATTGTTTGTCACTCAATTTTCGCTGAATTACGCTTCACATAATTTAACAAGAAGAGGCTTATGCTCTCTCTCTCTCTCTCTCTCTCTTTTTAAAAAATTGAATGGGAATAGAGGGGGTGTTTATGTAGAATCTTGTATACTCGGTGAACAATGCCTATGAAAAGTTCTTAGCAACAGCAGGTAATGTTTATCTCAATCAAAAGGATTAGTTGGCGGCGAGAGAGGCTGCACCGGGGAGTTTGAAGCAAAGGTTTGAACTTCTCAAGGTGGCTTGTGATAGGGTTCGAAGGCTTGGTGCATGAGATGAGGCCACTGGTTCAGGTGACTAAAGTAGGGAACGGGTTTCCGCCTATTAAAGCGGTCTGGTTGGAGCAGATGAGTAAAGCCGCGAGGTGTTACAAGTACTGCTTTTGCTGCTCCTTCAGGACATTTACATGATTCTGCTAAGATGCCTGAAGATGCTCACAAAGTCATATTTCTCAGGTTGCTGATATGCATGTGTTTTACAGGGACGTTATGATTATAATCTTTTAAATCCGTTAACTATTAAAGGTCATATAGATAACACGAGTGTGTTTAAACTCTTAAAAAGTACATAAAAGTCCTCAATTCTCATGCAGAATGCAGGTTAGTCTTTATAAATTGGTAACTTAGGACTTGTCAGATACGGAGCCGATGGGTTGTTATGATACCATGGAAAGGTCATAGATAGATGAGCTGTTATGATTTTTGCTAAGATAGGTGATAATCACAAATCAGAAAATTTTTGTTAGATTATTATTAAGTGATTATAAAAAGTATTATCTAATCAAATAAAAATTATTTAATTATGATTCACTGGTAACCATGATTATATAGTTATAAGGCTACCGATCTCATCAAATAAATGGAAAACACAAACTCAGGCCCAGCCTTAAACATGTAAGCTGCCCAACAAAAGCTGAAACTACAGCAGTCCTGTTTATTATTAACATATTGATACGTTTATTGAGCCATGTCGCCCACAAAACTTTAACCCGAATCTCAAACACCTTATCCTCGCTTGTTCACTCGAAATCTTACACCTTTCAACCCAAAAGAACCAATCCACGTAAGCGGTAAGCGTCGACAGCTGTTGCACAAAATAGATAAAGCATTCCTTTTAGACGTAACAATCACTCTTATAGATACCGTTCTATACTGGTCGGTACCGGTTGAAAAACAGAATGGTACTAGTTGTTAAGATACCGGCCGTAGGTACTAACTGGTACTGGCTATACCGGATGGCATCGGACCGGTACTGCAAAAATTTCTTTGTTTAGAGATCATTTTGCAAATTTAAATTATCCCCGCGTGGGGGGGGGGGGGGGGGGGGGGGGGGGGGGGGGGG
>JAOSBN010000179.1:43874462-43922931 GCA_027563595.1 Erythroxylum suave
AAAAAGGATACACTATTCAACCCCCCACCCCCCACCCCCCCCTCCTTCTTGTGTATCTAGTTTATCATATACAAGTTCTTTATTAACATGTACAAGTTCTTTATTAACATGTGATTCACTTCAAAAAGAAATTAAGGTAATAACCAATAAAAAGGGAAAGGATAGAAACACAATACTAAGATGGGGGTACAGGTTGTCTGAAGCGTGCATTCAAATTAGCTATGAAGGTTCGAATCTCAACCACGCTACCTTCAATGTTCTACAGCCTGTCATTTGTTTGCCATTCAAATGCTATAAATTAATTTTTCAATGATTGATACTCCATGGAAGCATATCTGCCTCTCTGTTGCATATGTTTGGGTTAGGGTTGGGGTTGGGGTTGGGGTTGGGGTTGGAGTTAGGGATGGGGAGCTGGAACATCATCTTCTTCTAAAGTTTCCATTTCTGCAACTCGAATTCACTTGTTGCTCGAACCTTCCCTTATCTCATCATGGATAAGAACATAACGATCGCCTTGCCATATGATAACCTTCATCGACACCAAAGAATTTAAGTCCAAAGTCGACTTTCCCAAAACAAGATGCATCATTTTGCATGTTCTCTTGGTTAGCAAGCCAAGATATTCTACTATTTGAGTCACAAATGCCCAACAACTATTTTTCCTCCACTAGATTGAGCCACTTCATGTAAATGCCCTACCAACCAACAATGCACATTAAAAGGACTCACATTTACCATGCACCACAAAACAAATATATCACTTTTAGAAATTACCCCATTGCTATCTCCTTTACCAAATAGTGTAAAACTTATAAACCAATGGAGATAACGAAGGGCAGGGTCCACCATAGCAAATGCTTTAGACCGACTAGCGACAAACGCTTTGTTAGAATTGGTCAATTATGATCAACATTCGGTAAGATTGAATTCCTCAAGATATTAATAGAAAGTAGTATTTGGAAAGCCAAAAATATTATTAACTTTCGTTACATCTCTTTGATAATATGCATTCATCAATCGAAATTTAAGACTTGACCCAATTCCCTTTACTAATTCTAAAGGGGTCAAAAATTCTAATGTTAATTCTATATATGAATTTTCTCTAATTTCAGAAAGTTGTTCCCAACCTACATTTCAAAGTAACTCCTACACTCGATCAAGTATTCGTAATTCAATAAGTGCTTCAGAATCTATAAAATTATTTGGAATAATTTTTCGATTCTTAAGAATAGCATACCTTTGTTGATGCTCTGTACTTTTAAATATGAGGCATGGCATACCTAGAGTGCGCTCTTGTGGTGAAGAAGAGGGAACTCTCGGTTGTTTCATTCTTGGAGGCATAGCTAGTTGTGTAGGTAAAGGCCACGTTTTTTATCCTAATAACTTGGTTAAGTGGACGCGGTGGCATTTTTGCGGTGACAATAAAGAGGTTATTATGGGAGGGAGGTTGTGTGCGTTAGCTTGAGCTAGAAAGTAGTTTTTGTGTGCATTTGGATAAGTTAAAAGGGTACTATTTATAGGGGACGTGGAGTGCACGGGTGTGCACTCCTATCATGGGTAGTGCACGCCCTTCTTTTCTCTCTTGGGTGTGACTGCTGGCAGTCACACCCCTCGGTAGCAAACTCACACCAGGCGTGCACTGGTGCTTAGTGACACCCGGCTGGCACCAATGCACACCCAGCATTATGTGTCAGTCACTCCCATGATTGGCACTAGTGTGGGGGCCTGCACTGTGAACCAGTCACACTGGTGCCAGTGACAGATGCCTGTGACTGGTTACATTGTTGTGATTTTATTTCTAAGTTGTAATATGTTACTTTTTGATTTTGATTTATAACATTGCAAGCTATATATGTTATTAGTAAGGAGAGATGCATTGCAAGGGAGGCTTCAATCAGTAATAAGAGAGTTGTCGAGGAACAAGAGGAATAACCACAAATGTGAATTGCCTATGTAGACGGATCATTATTCGAGGAAGGCATCCGTGCATGTTTATTCACTAAGGGATCGTTTGCTATGGAAACCAAATGTTTATTATCTTTGAATTTTTCGCATACTTTAGACAGAAAGGGGATCAACTATCAGATAAAACAGTCATTACACGTGGATCTAATTACGTACAAATTTGGAGAAAATCGTCACTACAAGTAATCGTTTATCAAAAATTTAGGAAATCATCACCAAAGGAATTGTCACTAATATAGATCCTTTGCTGACGATGTGTGAGGAAGGACGATGTGTGAGGAGGTTTCTCTATCATGATCGGTTACCAGCACGATGGTGCAACTCAGACTATTACCTCTTTGTCATAATCGTGCACCAGTACAATCGTGCAACTACAGACTGTTGCCTCTCTATCACGTTGGTACTTGCGCACGACAGTGACAATAGAACTTGCTAATATCAGGTTTTGGTCATTGTTTCACCTTCATTTTGCTCACAACGAAAAAGTATAAATTACTGCCATGAATGCAAATTGTTTTCACCTTTTCTATGCCTTTTATAACATTCTATGTATTTGATTTGTATTAGAGTAAGGAAGGCCTCTATTAACTGCAAATAATTAATTGGAACTTCCAACATTATAAACCCAACCCTCCTTTTTATTGTTTTAGTGCAAAGAGTTGACTGAATTGTAGTAGAGTTTCAATATGTCATTTTCAACTATTTCATAAAGCAAAGCAAGAAAGGGGAATAAAAATTCTAATATATAAGAATGCCGCACGACAGTGCAACAATTCTAATATACAAGAATGTCGTACGGCCATGCATGTGTTGTACTGCAATGCGACATAACGCACGGCCGTTCATGTAACACACGGGGCGTGCAAGTTTTCTCAAGTAACCTAATATGAACAAGAAGAAGAAAGATGCTCTTTGAAAAGGTAAATGTCTTATTCAGCATAGTTTGTTAATGTCTGAAGAAGAGGAGGGAGGAGAGGTAGTTGTCTTCTTAAGCATAGTTCATTAAGTTCTAAATATGGTCTTCAAGACTAAATTTCTATGAGGATACTACTATAGAAATTTATATTATAGGATATAGTGTCATGATTTCAATAATTAAACTGTATTGATGTAGGTCGAATTAGATAAAGTTGTCTTCATAAAAAGTGTAGCTTATCCTCTTAGCTTTCTAATGATATAAAGTTTGTAATTTTTGGACATCAGAATTGAGAGATATGATTTTTACAAAATTAAATAACACATTAGGAATGCACAATCGTCCATGTATCTAACCTTTTTTAAAATTTATCTTAAAAATTTTATTTAAAAATTAAATTTAAAATAATAGAAAAACAAAATTAAAATTTGGCACAAATTTTGATTTTGATTTTGATTTTTATCATTTTAAATTTTATTTTATTTAAAAATAAAAATTAAATTAAAAAATAATTTTAAATTTTGTCACATAAATGCACGGGCGTGACTTATGTTCATGGTCGTGCACTTATGCAATTTTTATTTTTATTATTAAAACAATTAATAATAATATAATAATAATTATAATTGTAATTTAATTTATTGTTTATATTTTTCATTTAAATTTAAATTTTATTTTAAAAATAAAACTAAAATAAAAATTAAGATTATAATTTGTCAAAAAAAGTGCACGAGCGTAGTTAAGAGTACGGCCGTACATGCTCCATAAAAATTTATAATAATATCATTATAATTATAATTATAACTGTAATTATAATTATAATTTATTTTTTTATTTTTATTTTTCATTTTAATTTATATTTATTTTAACCAACAAAAAATTAAATTAAAAAATCATAAAAGTTATAGCTTATCCTCTTAGCTTTCTAATAGTATAAAATTTGTAATTTTTAATCATTAGAATTGAGAGATATGATTTTTAGAAAATTGAGTAACACATCAAGAGTGCAAATGCACTAACCCTTTACTAATATAAGTGCACGATTGTGCATGCTAAAGCTTCTAGCCTTTTTTAAAATTTATCTTAAAAATTTTATTTAAAAAATTAAATTTAAAATAAAAGAAAAACAAAAATTAAAATTAGCACAAATTTTGTTTTTTATTTTTATCATTTTAAATTTGATTTTATTTAAAAATTAAATTTAAAATTTATCACATAAGTGCACCAACATGACTTAAGTACACTCTTGTAAACTTATGCAATTTTCTTTTTATTTTTATTTTTAAAAAATTTAATAATAATATAATTATAAATGATTATAATTTAATTTAATTTAATTTATTATTTATTTATTTTCAAAAAATTAAATTAAAAAATAATAAATCAAAATTTATCTGATAAGTGCAAGGCGTGCGTGCTCCATAGGAGAGAGGAGAGAATGGTTCGTTCACGGCTTGGCTATCATTAATAGGATATAACATTCTAACTTAGGATAGAGAGGAATAAGTAAACTTGTACTTAAATGTCGATATTTTTATATTAGATAGAATAAAATTGAGTAAACTAACAGCCGATAGAACCAACTTATTGTATAACATATTCAAAATATCAGAAATCACTCCCACGAGTCGGGACTTAGTTCCGCTGATAAGTACGGGCTTAGGAGGGACATCAAAACCGCACGGTAAAGAGAGTTGCGCTGCCACTTGAAACATAAAACGTAGTGGACCGGTAGGAGAAAACGATCAAGGCCTTGTACTTTATTTTCTTTTTGAAATAAAAACATGAAATTAGAAACAATATAGGTAATGGGACTACAAGTAAAATATTATATTATATTAAACTCATTCCTGATTGTCAGATATCCAAGTCCGTTTGGCTTGTTCTGCTAATAAGGTTATCAGCTTTATTGTTCTTCTCCGTTTTGCGATCTGGGTATTAAATTCTCTATATGGAATTTGCCGTTTCTGTTTTAAACGATTAAAAGAAAGCAAACATTATTAGAAAGTTAGCACTTCAAACTCAATTAAGCACTATCTACGAATCGGATCAATTTTTGTTGTGTACATGTGTATTATGCGTTCTATGATTATTTAGTTTTACCAGATGAGTTTAGGCTGATGGGTCTCTCTTTGTCTCGGCATTCTTTATATGTAGGGTAATGGATTCGGGATGTCAAGTGCAGACTGTTCGTTCTAACTGTAACCGGGTGAGTGCAGGAGCTTTCAATTAGCTGGCCTTATGTTTACTAATTTATGTTTGTTTCGTCTGTCTGTATTTGTTTGGTCTATCGAGTGCTACTTTGCTTCTTGTTTTGGATTGATTAAATTCCGATGTATGGTTCGTGATTTGGCATATTGCCGTCGGCTTCCGCGGAAAGTTGTTCCTGGGTCAATTCCAAACCCGAAAAGATTAGATATTGCTCTGTTCAAAGAATACTAGACTAGTGCAAACCAACTCTCAGTAACAATAGAAGAATTATGTCATTAAACAGAATAGCTTTCATATTGGTTATTCTTCTTTCGCTTGGATTTCTGCTCTATGAATTTTATATTTGTGAAGAATGGGCTTATCAATTCTTATATTGCTTATAAAATGATATGTGGAGTGATAATTGTGTTAGAATCCTTTCCAGGTTCAGAGACTGTAGCAGGGGAAATAAGTTTGATTTTGTAATTGCTTTCAATTATCATTTGAATTCATTAACCTGGAGAATTATTTTTTCAGAAGGGGATACATTGAAGAGGAAAGATCTTTCAAGTAGTTTTTGGCCATGTTACTATTAACAAAATGGAAAATCTGTCTTTTCAAAAAAAAAAAAGGGAAAATCTGTCTGCCAGGCTGGAACTCTTCTTTTGTTTTATGTGTTTTCTTTTGTTTTCTATTTCATGCCTGTAAGGGGAAGTTTAGTTTAGTAATGCACACTGGTGTGACATAATATGCCTAAGAATGTAATTTTGATATAATAAACAGTAACTTTGTTGAACTTAGATGTTTATTTTGGTTATTAAGGTTTGTGCAGATGAGCAATCTTGGTCTTCGACTATTGTGGCATTTTGCGCATCTTCTTGTCAACTTGTGGTACTTTGGAGTTAGTGTAGCTGGGAAACTTGAAAGTTATGTAATCTCTTGTGGGCTGCTGAAGCGTTATAAAGATCTTAAAGTTGATCATATCAAGTATCTCGCTATTGTGGTTGAAAGTGAAGATGCTTATCAAATCGATAAAATTACTGAGCTTTTGCGATGGTTGGAAGCCATTGGTGTGAAAAACTTATGCCTTTATGATGTGGAAGGTAAGATGTGAGAATCTTTGAAAACATAGTTGTTACGATGGTCTGCTATTGCAATGTTAATGTAAACCCCAAAAAAATAATATCCAGTTAAAATTTGAAACATTTTGTTGTTGGATTTCCTTTTTGTTGTTTTAGGGATATTGAAGAAATCCAAGAAATCCATCATAGAGAAGCTAGAAAATGCAGTACTTCTTGAGGTAGTACCATTATCTCTATTGATAGAATATCTTTTCCTTTCAGTTTCTTTTCATTTGTTATCTGGTTGCTATTGTAAAGTTCTCATTGTTACTCATCAGCTTACTGCATTACCAAAACCACTTCTCCTTTTCTGCGCATTTTATATCAGTTGAGTTGAACAATACGAACTTGTTTATATGGCTTTGATGAATTTGTTACAACCAGCTCTGGTTAGCTTTTGGATGTGTGTGTGGTTTAGTTGTTTTTTGTTTTTCAAATGAGATATATTCAGAAAGATGCTCTTGGAAGCTCTCCATTTTGATGCTTTTTGTGGGAATCAATATTGAACATGTGATTATGCTTAGAAGTGCCAGCGTCAATGGTTGAGCTTTATCCAACCAATTTCTGGCTTTTACAGGAATACGAGAAAGAAATTTTACTGAAGGAACAGAACCATATGACTTTGGAGTTCGCTTCAATCTCTGATGGAAATGAGATGTTGGCTAAGGCTGCCAATCTACTCTTTGTGAAGTATATGAAATTTGCTAGTAGTAGTGCAGAAGGTGAAATATTTACGGAAGCTCATTTGGGGGAGGCACTCAGGACTATAGGTCAGCACAACTTCTTAGATCTGCGTGGTAGCTTTAGAGTGAATTCTTATCATTTTTTGATACTCACCTCTATAGAAATTAATTTTGTTGTACTAATAGGCTGCAAAGGACAAGATCCTGATCTGATGTTGGTGTACGGACCTGCAAGATGCCACCTGGGTTTTCCAGCATGGAGAATTCGGTATACTGAAATAATGTAGGTGTTCTAATTTTATATGCAATTAATGATGTCGTCATTAATACGTCCGGAATCCTATGAAAGTGTGGTTTCCCTGTGCCCTAAGTTATACCTTCTATTTCTGCGACAGACATATGGGACCCTTGAAGTCTATGAGATACGGTTCTCTAATGAAGGCCATTCACAAGTTCACGCTTGTGCATCAGAACTACGGTAATTCTCTTTTTTGTATATTATGTCACTAATAGTAACAAATTTATGAAAAGTTGGTTGAACTATCTGATTGTTCTTTTTTTCTTTGACAGGTAAGTAGATACCACGTTAGAAATTTGTTGTAATTTAATTGTCTCCAGAAAGGAATGCATCTGTAGATGTGATGTGATGAATACCTTAAGAAGCAGTTCTTTAGTCGTATTTGTTAACAGAGCTTCTACCCTCTGCTGCTGGTTGTCAATCTATCATCCATTGGACTTGATCAGAATTGGGGATAGCAATAGAAGAATGGAAATTTGTAGAATCTCATTTGCTATTCTTATTAACGTTCTTCTAGAGTCCCTAAAATTGGAGGTGAAATTGAAAGACAACCTAATCCTGAACAGAAAGAGCTAGGAATAATTGTTCGCCAAACCAACGCGAGTACTGCTTTAAAATTTGAACAACGTAGAATAAACCAACAAGATGTTATGGGTGAATTAGTGGTTTCATCTTGTTCTGTAGCTTTAATTTTAATCTTGTTTTCTTAGAAAAGAAAAAAATTATGATGCTAGATAAGATTATACGTTATTAAGAATAACCTGGTTGAAGAGATGAGCTAATATAAGATTAAGATGCAAAACTGAAAGCAACAATCTTTTTGGATGTTTGTGGCTGTAGATTTGTTGGTTAGGCAAATGGTAATTCTTAGTAACCATAGATTATGAATTTGTCCTGTTTGTTGAAACAAAGAGTTGATTGCATAGCTGATTGGTAGTGTAGGCCCCGTACCACGACTTCCCAAGAGAGATCCAGCCCGCCCATTTCTTTGGAGTATCGCCACAAAAACGTCTTAAATAGGTCTCCAGTTTTCTGTTTTTAGTCTTCGTCTGTCCGTCAATTTGAGGGTGATAGAAAGTTGAAATTTTCACCTTGAAGTTAAACGTCTCACTCCAAAATTCCTCGCATCTCTGGCTATATTTTTCTAGTGAAACAAATTCTAGATTTTTTTAATTATTGCCAGAGTGGCCTCCCTGAGGTTAATCATGTGCCAAGGTGATCAATTTCCTTTGTTGCTCTTGATCATTGCTTATCACCAGGCGCCCCTGCTAGCATAGTAGCGCCTCCTTCCATTCGTATGCCCCTGCATTTCCTTGATTGCCTTCAATCCTTTGAATAAGATCCTGTACCATATTATCCCTTGTTGGACTTATTATAAGTGAGCAAGAGAGAAAATAATTACTGTACGAAGTCTTCTACTCTTTCATTCGCTGCAAATGAATTTAAATACAGCAAAATCAAAACTGAAAATCCTAAAAATAAGTAACTACATGGAACATGTCTCCATGTTTAACAGAACAGCTAAAAACATGGAAATAATGGTTAAAACTTAATTTGAACAAGTCAAAAACAAAAACTAACAGAACTTAAAGAAATAACAACAACTAAGTCTAAAATTGCAACAGCAAAGGCAAATTTTCAACACTCCTCCTTGGCTTTGATGCTGCAAACTCTAAGCTTTTCCCTAAGAAACTTGAATTTGCTTCTTGGCAAAGGTTTTATGAAAATGTCTACTATATTAAGATCTGATTTGCATTATTTCAATCTAACTGAAACTTCTTTCTGTACATCCCTGAGGAAAAACAACTTGATATTGAAGTGCTTTGTTTTTCCATGAAAAACTGGATTATTTGAGATAGCTATTGCTGCTTGATTATCCACAAACACATCTGTGCATTCACTTCGCTTCAAATTCAGATCAAGCAACAGCTTCCTAAGCCATAAGGCTTGATTTGCAACAATTGTAGCAGCAATAAATTCTGCTTCTGCAGTTGATTGAGCAACGACCTCTTGTTTTTTACAACACCAAGAAAACATTCCTGACCCCAAATAACCTGAAGTACTCTTCATATCATCTGAACCACCATGGTCACTATCAGAGTAGCCCTGCAAAACACACTTTTGATTTGCACAAAATTTAACTCCAAAATCAAGTGTTCCTTTAACATATCTCATAACTCTTTTTGCTGCTGTAAGATGAGTTTCAGTTGCACAATTACAAAACCTAGATAATACACTTACAGCATACAAAATATCAAGTCTAGTTGTTGTTAAATGCATGAGGCAGCCAACCATTCTTCTGTATAGGGTCTCATCCACTCTTTCAACTTCATCATTCTTACTTAGGTTCTCATTCGTAGACGTTGGCGTAGGCACCTCCCTTCAATCTTCTATTCTGAAAATTTTCAAAACTTCCCTTGTATACTTCTTTTGACAGACAAAAATCTCATTCTACTTTTGCTTCACTTCCATTCCGAGAAAGTAAGTCATCTCTCCCAAATCAGTCATCTTAAAAGTTTTTTGCACAACTTGTTTAAATTCAGAGACAAGATTGACATTGCTACCTGTAACTAGCAAGTCATCAACGTACAAAGAAACAACCACAAAAATGGATTTCATCAGCTTTGATGTAGAGGGTAACTTCACTGACGCTTTTTCTGAAACCTAACTTCATCAAATGTTCATCAATTCTACTGTACCAGGCTCTAAGTGCCTGCTTTAGCCCATACAAAGCTTTTTTTAGTAGATAAAATTCATATTCATGCCCCTTTATTGCGAATCCATCAGGTTGTTAAACATATATCTCCTCCTCAAGCCAGTCATTCAAAAACGCAGACTTAACATCAAGTTGATACACCTTCCAGCCCTTTTGTGCGGCCATAGCAAGTAACAACCTGATTGTATCCAGTCTAGCAACAGGAGTAAATGTGTCAGAAAAATCAATACCATAAATTTGAGCATACCCCTTTACAACAAGTTTGGCTTTGTGCTTGTTTATGGAGCCATCAGGATTCAATTTTGTTTTGAACACCCATTTCACACCAATCCCTTTTCTGTCTTGAGGTCTTTTCACCAATTGCCAAGTTTGATTTTTCTCAATCATTCTCAACTCTTCCTTTATAGCTGCTATCCATTTAGGATCTTTTTCTGCTTCCCAGAAATCTCCTGGTTCAAGAACAACAACATTATATCTTTGGTAAATATCAGAAAGTGACCTTGTGCCTCTAACAAGAATATCGTCGACCAATTCATCTTCTTTTAACTGAATATTTGAAATTTTAGTTGGAACTGAAATCGATTGCCCTTCTTTCCAATTCCATTCTTCATTCTCCATAAAGTGTACATCTCTACTTATTAGAATTTTCTTTGTATGTGGTTGGAAAATTCTATAAGCTTTAGACACAGTGCTATATCCTATAAAAATTCCAGCTTCTGCTCTACTATCAAGTTTATCTCTTTTGGTGTGTGGCACATAAACAAAGCAAAATCAACCAAAAATTTTAAGATTTTTCAAAGAGGGTTTTTAACCGTACCAGACTTCAAACGGAGTCTTCCCTTCTACAACTTTTGTTGGAAGTTTGTTAAGAAGAAATACTGCTGTGTGTGCAGCTTCAGCCCAATACTCTTTTGGCAAATTCTTCTCATACAACAAGCACCTTGCCATTTCTATGATGGTGCGATTTTTTCTCTCACTAACCCCATTTTTTCGTGGAGTGTATGGAGCTGTGAGTTGGTGTTCAATGCCTTCTTCTTCACAAAACTGATTAAACTTCTCAGAAGTATACTCTTTGCCATTATCAGATCTCATAACCTGAATCTTGCAACCACTTTGAGTTTCAATCCACTGTTTGAATCTCCAAAATACACCAGTAACCTTTGACTTGAACTTGAGGAAATAAATCCAGCACATTCTAGACAAAGCATCGATAAAAATAAAAAATATTTACTCCCATTGGGAGAAGGAGTTCAATGGGGTCCTGCTACATCTATGTGTATGAGTTGCAGCTTTTTTGTAGCTATCCAAGTTGCTTGCTTTCCCTGTTGACAAACTTTGCAATCTGGAATTTCAGATTCCAGGTGTGGTAATCCTTGAACCAACTCGTTTCTTTGTGACTTCACAATAGCATCATGATTGAAATGCCCAAGCCTTTTATGCCAAACTTCTGAATTATTGTTTGTCGCAGAAAAAACTATTTGCTCCTCCTTCATTGGATTCAATGTAAAGCTTTTACTCTTCATCTTCACTTTGAACACATCTTTGCTATCTGCATCCTTGATTAGACACTAATTTGCTTCAAAGAAAACTTTATAGCCCTTCTCAAGTAATTGGCCAACACTTAATAAATTCAGACTTATGTCAGGCACAAATAATACATCTTTATTAGTTTTGTACCTGAAATGCTCTTAATAGCCACTGTTCCTTTTCCCTTCACTGGAATATATTCACCATTACCAATTTTTACCTTGGAGACCAGGGATGTATCTAGCTCTTTGAACAAATCATGATCAAATGTCATGTGATTTGTACAACCACTGTCTACCAGCCAATTGTCACTTGAATTTTCAGCAACAAAACATGAAGCCACAAAGAGATGCTCCTCTTCTTCTTGATCAGCAACCTGTGCAACATTTTTCTACTACTGATTGTCTTGAGGTTCTGACTTTTGTTGAGTGTTGCTTTGCAAATTTTCTGATGATGTCCCATCTTTTGGCACTTCTCACATTATTGGTCTGGTCTTCTCCAACATTTAAAAGGCGGATGGCCTTTTCTCCCACAGTGTTTACAAGGAGGAAAATCAGGTTTAGTTCCTCCTTGACTTGATTGGCCTTTTGCAAGCAATGCTCCTTCAGTAAAACCTTCAAACCTCAAAATTCTCCTTTGTTCTTATGCCTACAAAGCTTTCAAAATTTCTTCCAAACTAACCTTTGACAGATCTTTAGTATTTTCGAGAGAAGAAATAGTTGCCTCAAATGTTTCAGGTACAGTTACAAGAATTTTTTGAACTAATCTAGAATCAGGAAATTCAGAACCAAGTAATCTTACTTTGTTAGCAATGCTAAGTAATTTATCAGAATATTCCTTGATTGTCTCTGAATCCTTCATCCTTTGAAGTTCAAATTCTTTGATTAGATTAAGGATCTTCATTCCTTTGATCCTCTTGTCTCCTTTGAATTCTTTCTTCAAGAAATTCCAGACCTCAAAAGCTTATTTCATTGACATACTTTTAACAAAGATTTCAAATGAAACAGTAGAGAATAGGACAGCCCTTGCTTTTGACTTCCTTGATTTCTTCTCCTTGTGAACCTTGATCTGAGCCATGGTAGGATTCGCAAGTAATAGAGGAACTTCGTAGTCCTCTTCAACAGCTTCTAGAGATCATTAGCCTCTAGATTTGCCTCCATTCTTGCTGCCCAAACATGATAGCCTTCACCATTGAAAACAGGCAGTGCTAATGCAGTGAATGGAGTTTCTGATGAATCCATGAAAACAGTCACAGGCCTCTTAAGAAGAGGGCTCTGATCCACTCTGTTGGACTTATTATAAGTGAATAAGAGAGAAAATAATTGTTGTACGAAGTCTTTTACTCTTTCATTCGCTGCAGGTGAATTTAAATACATCAAAATCAAAACTGAAAATTCTAAAAATAAGTAACTACATGGAACATGTCTCCATGTTTAACAGAACAACTAAAAACATAGATATAATGGCTAAAACTTAATTTGAGCAAGTCAAAAACATAAACTAAGAGAACTTAAAGAAACAACAGAAAGTTTGAAATTGCAGCAGTGAAAGCAAACTTTCAACATCCCTCTTCCATCCTTGTCTGCTTTCTTCCAAAAAGGGTGTTTGAACTTGGGAAACCGTCATTGTTAGCAGCTTCAAACTTGAGAAACATAAGTGGGCATCTACAACTTGGTTCTCCTCTTCGCTCATATAGATAATTTCAAAGTCATAAACCAATCTTGGTCGCGTAAACCAATCGTGGTCGCGATTCTTTGTTCCAACAAGTATTTAGGCTCTTATAGTCTGCTTGAACGTTGAACAGCTGCCCGCAGAGATAATGTTGCCAATGTTTGATTGCTTTAATGATGCTTAAGAATGCTTTCTTGTATGTTGATAATCCCACATGTTTTGGAGCCAATGCTTTACTTAAAAATGCAATCGGGTGTTGTTCCCAATACTACTCCAACGCCATTTTCGCACGCATCTGCTTAAATGATAAAAGGTAATGAAAAATTGGGTAATGTCAACATTGGTGCCAATACAAGTGCCACCTTCAGTTGATCAGATGCATCCTGTAGCTCCACTCCACAATCCTGAATTCCCCTTGAATTTTTATTCAGCAATTCAGTCACCATAATGCCGTATAAACCTTCTATAACACCCTGTAAACCTTGCAGTTACTCCAATGAATTTGATTTGTGCTATTACTGAATAGTTTTAATTTTCCCTTCATCAGTCAATACTCCTTAAGCTAAAATAGAGTATCCTAGATAATTTATTTATCGCGCTCCAAACGTAAATTAGATCCTTTGATAAAGAGTTGGTTCATGGTGAGCACCTATGAAACTTGTTCGAAATGGGTTAAATGTTGCTTAAAAGTCTCATTGTATACAAGTATCATAAACAGAAAACTTATAGAATTTTCCTCAAATAAGGTCTAAATATCTCATTCATGAGGCCCCGAAATATGAATGGCGTGTTGGTGAGTATGAGAATTTGTAGTGACCTTCGTGCATTCTAAATATTATCGTTGGTATGTCACTCTCTTTCATGCGTATTTGATGGTATCCCAAACTTAAATCGAGCTTGAACTACCAGCCGGACCATTCGAGTTCATCTAATAATTGTTGGTCTTTAATCCCTCTAAAGTCAAGATTTGTTCATATCAAATTATCAAGAATTAAATAAAAGTTGAAGCATACATGAATCTATTGTGAAATTTGCACTAGAGTTTTGCAGTTTGTCTTCTCAATTAGAACGTAGCCTTTTCTTCAGAGTTTTTTTCCTTATTATCTGTTTTTTTTTTCTGATGATGAGATATCAAAAAATAAGAATACGTGCGTTTAATTTAGAGACCATAACCACTTTTATTAGGGTAAAACCCTAATTTAATTTCTAGTTTGGCTTATCACAAAACTAGGAATTATAAATCCAATCTCTACACATATAAAGCCTACACTTAAAATAGATACATAAAGCCTCAAAGATAATAACCATATTAAACCACTTTAATTAATTGGACTCAATGTTACATGGTAGCATTTATACAAAATTATACATATATAAGCCCACATGTTTGATTAAAAATCCTTACAATAATTCCTCGACTAGGGTAATGGGAATTTGCTTTGGATAGTATACTTGTTTAACTCACAGTATCAACACATGTCCTCCATGTTTTTTCTTAACAAACACAACAAGAGATGCAAATGGACTCAAGCTGTGCTGAATCGATACTTACTCCAGGAGCTCTTTAACTGCATTTTTTTAATCACATCTTTCTATTCTGTGGAGGATTTATAAGGTCTGACGTTTTTAATTTCTGTACCATCTCGTAACTGAATGTCATGATCATGTGTTCTATAGGGAGGAAGTTGTGTCAGTTCCTTGAAGAGTTCACTATATTCTGCCAGTAAGCTATTCATTTCATTCAATGTCGGAGGGTCCTCCAGTAACCCTAACTTTTGCATTTGCAATTCGATGGGATAAGGCAAGATCTTTCTCCAGAGTGATTCATCATGTATTAGACTCGTCTGGTTTCCCTATCAATGTTATCAACTCACCTTCCCGTTCAAATTTCATCGTACGTGATTTTAAATTACCAATGATGTTGTTAAAGGTCTCCAACTGTTGGATTCCTAAAAACATTCAAAGTTGGTAATATTCACACTTCCGCTTGACTCTTGAATAGTGTTTACGTAGCATTTAAGGATCTATTTATCGCCATGTTTCCTCCGCCCTTCTGCGGTACTTCTGTTGACGTTCTTATTCCTTCTTCATTTTGTTGAGGCAACGCCTCTATAGCTATTATAGCCTCCTAATTTTTGCCTCCTATTTTCTGGCCAGCATCTAAGCTTGTTGCAGGTTCTAAGGATCTATTATCCTCATAGTAAGTTGTGGCTCTGGTTTCGACCCCTTCAAGAAGAAGCTCACTAAATAGTCTTTGGGCATTGAGATTCTATTGGAATATTTTTCAAATAATGCCTAGTATTCTAAAACTCTTCCAACTTGCCTAAGCTCCTTCGTGTATCTGAACAGACCTTCAAACACGTCTTCATCAAATCTTTGATAGATTAAGGCTACAAATTCAAACCACTCCATCACTTCTTTGTCCCCTTCATTCGACGATCTGATAATAGGTGCCATTCTTGAGCTTGACTTTCCAAATCCATGGAAACTGTTAAGATATGTGCTAAACTATCTTATTAATTAATCTTATGCATTATTTGTATTTGGACAAAGTTGGGCATCTATGGAATTTTACTATGCTAAGTTATCTATCTTATGTGGGACTTTTATGTGAAGATTAAAATCCTAATGAGAATAGGATTTAATTGGAATCAAATCACCCTATCTTGAAAAATATAAGATGTAGTTGTTTGGTGATTTTTAGACTTTGGAGATTCCATAGACTATTTTGCAGTTGCATTGTTGCTATGCTTCACATAATTTTTAGGACTGTTTTGTTGTTGTATTGTGTGGGAAAAACCGATAAGGATACGGTGACCTAGCAGTTGGATTTTTTGAGATTTTGAGTGATCTTTGGAAGCTAATTTTGACAGATTTTTTCCAAATTGGGCAGTCGCATTTTTTTGTTGATTTGATGTGTTCTTTCTCTAGATTGCATGACTTTGTGGGGCCATCTTTGAGTGTGGTTTGCATGAAAAATTTCCAAAATACTTGGAGTTGTTGTAGCTCTTTTGTTTTGATGTTTCGGTGACAAAATGTAAGTCTTTTTGTTGAGTTTTAGTGAGTTTTTGGTGGACAACTTCCCAATCCTTCATTAAAGAAGCTGGATTTTTTAGGTGAGTCGTTTCTCTTATCTCAAATGACTTTGTTTATGACTGTTATTGTTTCTATCACTTGAGTTATTTTATTTTCATTACTTATTATCAAATATTGTTGAGAAAATTCTCTATTGAGGTTAGCACGAGGTGATCGTGTTATTGGGAGTTAAATACTTTCACGAGTTGTGAAGACGAGGGATAATGTCAAGGTAGGATGAGTTGGCTCTATAATGTCTTAAGTAAAACAATTGTTATTCTTCGGTGAAAGTGATTAAGCTAAGTGTGAGCCCCAAAGATGTAGGTAAGGTATGACGAACTGTGTTACTTAATCTCAAATGTGGATTTTTTAACTTTTTTGTTTATGCTAGAAAATTTATAAATTTCTGATACAGTTACTTTATATTAAGCACCTACAGATACAGTTCAAAGCAAACTGCGGCAAAACCAAGTTTTGTGAAACCAGATCCTTTCAGATTTTCAATTTGTACTAGAATAGGTCAATGAATCAAAACTTGGCATGTCAAGTTGGTGCAGATTCATGTTCTGTAATTATGAATACAATAGAAGGGGCATCAATCGCTAGGCCACCGTTGGTAGATGATTCCAATTATCCTATGTGGAATTCACGGATGCGAGTATTCATTAAGCCACAAGGAACAAAAGCATAAAACTTGGTTTTAAATGGTTGGACACATCTAGTGACAACTAATGAAAAGGGAGAAACATTAATTAAAGATGCATCTGAGTGGACAAGGGTTAAAGAAGAGAGAACGCTTGGAAATTCTCAAGTCATACACGTTATCTTCAGTGTAGTTGATGAAGGTCATTTTACCATAATATCTATATGTGAATCGGTGAAAGAAACATGAGACACTTCACAAACAATACATGAGGGATCAAATCCATAATAACTTCGAAACTTTAAATCTTTGCCGCTAGATTTGAAGATCCAAAGATGGATGAAAACAAAACTATTGGAGATTTCTATGAGAGATTGCGTGACATTGCAAAACAAGCACATCAACGTGGGAAGACGTAATCGAATCTGAAACTCGTCAATAAGACACTAAGATCATCACCTTTAAGATTCATATCGAACATTGCAGCCATTAAAGAAACTGACAATATCAATGATTTATCTCTAGATAAGGTAATTAGGATTCTTACAAACTTTAAGATTAATCTATCCAAAATTTCAGGAAAAACGTAGACGAATCAAAGGACAAAAGTGAGGATATTTACAAAGCCTATAAGTCAATGTATGCAAAGTAGGTGCAAACATGTAAGAAAAATGAAAAGCTAAAGAAGGAAAACTCTACCATGAGGAACACCATTCAAGACTTTGAGAAGAAATTTTTATCTACAATAGATGAGCTTAATGAAACAAAGTTGAAGCTGTTCAGTACCAAAAAAAGGATAAGAATGTTAAATGGAGGTACCAAAAAGTTAGAAAAGTTGCTAAAAATTGGTAATAGGAAACCTTCAAGGCATTGGATGTAAAGGTGAATGCTTTAAGTCGAATGATGAGAAAAATAGTGCAATTAGATCTATCGAAGGAGAAACTTTAAGGATGAAATGAAAATTTATACCTACTTGTCACTTTTGTGGGGTAAATGGGCACATAAGGCCAGATTGTTAAAAGTTGTAACAAAAGATATTTCGGAGGGCTCAAAACTGAAAGTTTAGACATTATATGATGAATTTCCAATAACAACCAACTTTACCAAAACATATTTGGGTTAGAAAGGGTGAAAGGAGCTACTTGATGGATTATCAAAGTTGTCTGAATGGCCACATTACTTTTGGAGATGGAAAGAAGGTCATGGTTATTGGAAGGGGGACTCTTTGCTTGAATGGAACCACATTTCAAAATTGTGCTTCATGTGGATGGTCTAAAAAACAACTTGGTAGTTGAAGAAAATCCTTACGAACTAGCTCAAAGATGCAAAAAAGCAAGAACCAAAAGCTACCTAGATCTGCAGTTAGTTACTGCTACTGAAAAACTGTTTAGACAGAAGATAATTCAGTTGCTTTAGAAGAAGAAACCAACCAAAAATTTGATGACAGAGATAATGTGACGAGGAATAAGACTAGGTTTGAATTTTTCTAAGGGGCACAGAGACTGTTTGTTTTACATTTTTGAAGTATATTGATGTTGTTTTTTTTAAATGGAGGTTTAAAAGAGTTAAGATCTACGATCTCTGATTTTTTATTTATGGGCTTCTAAGGTTCAATTGATTGGTGTGTGTTTGGATTTTTCGTTTCTTGTTGAATATTATATTTGATGTGAAAATAAGGCTCTACTTAATGATATAAGAAATCAACTTTTGGATTTTAATTTTGATTTACAGACTTATGTAAAGAAAATGTTGATACTTGGTTGGAGATCTATAGGAAGATTCGGGTTTTCTATGATTTGGGTTTTTCAAGTTTTATCTTCCCTTTTCTCTACATCGTGGTTTGTATGAATTTGGGTAGTATGCTTTGATTAAGTTTGATTTATGAATGTTAATGGGCAGAGCCAGGAGCGGCCTAGGTCCAGTCTAGCCAAGGGTTGGCTAGTCCAACAGGCCTACCGATGATTGGATAGGCCATAGGGGGTTAGAGCCATCCGGTTATTTTTTTTAAATTCAAAAATGACATTATTTTTGACATTTCAGTCAGATCATAGGTAAGGTGAACCGGCTCTTGCTCAGCCCATTGGTTTCCTGCTACCTAAAAAACACGAGCCAAAATTGACATTCTAGTTTGATTATGATTCATTGAATGCATTTTTGGAATTATGAATCTAATCAGTCGTATACGGATGGCTTTGATGTGAGTACTGATATGTTGGTTAGTGTTTTAAGTGGTGGTAAATTGTTGTCTTACCGTGCTTATAGTTGTTCCACTACACCTACTGATCATTTTTATGCCTCTTTATTTGCTGAGATTGATTGCATTAAAGGCATTCTTCATTTTGGCATTGTTCTATCTCGAAGGGGAGATATCAGATTGTTTTTATAAATGTAGAGAGATTTCAAGATATATGCATGACTATTCGTCTTGCTTTTTGACATCTTTTTGTCCCAATGGGGAGAATTTTTTGAACTTTGGTATTATTGTTTTTGAACTTGATGAACTCGATGTTATGTGCACTTAATGTCATTTGAAAGTTATTTGGAACTTCTTATATGTTTTGTGAACTTGAAGTTATATGTCCAGTTATCTTCTTGAGGGGGAGTTTTGATATATGAAAAATAATGCCAAAAAGGGGGTGAGCTTTGATATATGCTAATCTTTCTTATTCATTAATTTTGGGCATTATTTATATTTGGACGAAGTTGGACATCTTTGAAAAGTTACTATGCTAAGTTATCTATCTTATGTGGGACTCTCATGTGAAGATTAAAATCCTAATGAGGATAGGAATTAATTAGAATCCCGTTGTCTTGAGTAAAACTATTGTTGTAGCTCCCCACTGCCACAGGGTAGATCTTGAACATTTATATGACGTTCGCGGACATACCCTATGACAGGGATGTGCTGGAGCTGTCACATTCACTTATTTGGCATCATACAGAACAACGCAATATTTAAAAGCTCAACTCCTTATTTCATTAATAACACATAATTTACGATGTAGCTTTTCATTACACTTCATAATTCATAACTATATAAATAGTATCCAAAAACATTTGAGTGTCTACTACACCTTACAACATAATCTACATGAAATGAGGGACAAAACAAAAACATTCTATCTAACTCCACAATCTTAGTTGACCAACCTTTGAACCATTTCTTAAGTCCAAAATGCAGTACTATATTTCTTTTAATTTGTCTTAGAAGCTAAGTCTCCTCCCTTGTACTTGAAAAGTCACGTTGCAATTTTGATGAGTTTTGCAAACTATCATTGATGCGCTCACTCATATCAATCACAATAACAATTCACATTTCAATTCAGAAATAGATCATATAATCAAATATTGCATATATTTCATAATTCAATTTCAGATTAGTTCAAACAACTCATTTCAATCATTCATTTAATACATATCAAATTATATACGCAATGCACATGTGAGTCACTTTTAATTGTTATTTTGTTGTGACCGAGAACCTTTTTAACTGCCTTGTATTCGTTGTGGATAGTAGGCTCATTAATAACTGTCTTGTATCCCTTATGGATTCTAGGCTCATTTTAATACTGAGCCTATGGCTCTTTATACACTTTTATGTTCTTTAAGCTCTTTTTCATTGGCCGTTCTAGTCATAACTTCCTTTATCTAATCATGTATTTCAGTGTAATGAGATGCATCAATTATCACATTATATGAAATCAATCACTTTCACATTTTCTTCGGACCTAAGTCTAACATTCGACATCCATGCTGAGTAGCCTTATTTGTTTTCGATTCACATTCAATTATGAACACTTCCAATGCAATCTCAATTATCAAACTCCTCGGGTCATCAATGTCTAGAATCAACATATTTACGTAAATGTCAGTTTAATAATTGAAATCTAAGCAAATAAAATGAACTTTAGTTAAAAACATCTAGGTTACTAACAGTAAGCTCTAGATAGCTATTGTCTCGATGGACTAATAATGTCTTGATGCTGTCTTTCAATTTGTGCTTTTATATCATATAATACACACATTTACACACAATACTAATTTGCATGATCATATAAAAATTCAATCATACACATAAGTATATATGTTATGTACAATGCACGCTCAATTTGACAATTCTCGGGTATGTATCCTTAAATCATAACTCTTAATCATTCAACCATTATACTCATATATTTCTACCTTTCACTTAGATTCATACCTCAATTAACTACCTAACTATATCAACCACTTTAATCACCTAATCCATCATTAAATTAGGTTCATTCAAGGCCTCATTTAGGCCTAAATACACCATAAGAAAGTACCTTATCATTAGTTGTTTTAAACATTACTTAAAAGACAACATTTTATGTTCAGGCCTTGTCTATAATTGTGGTGGACCTTCCTTTGATCGTGACAGAACCCAAATAATCCAGGCCACAATCGTGCACTAAAGGCCATGATCATGCTTTGCCTTTCTTCCTTCATTTCTCCACGAATTCCATATACTTAGAAACAACACTAACACTTTAAATTTTCCAGAATTCATGTTCATTTATCCAAATTCATTTCATGCTAATCTAATTACCATATTAGTTGTATTAAATCCTACAGAAATCTATTCAATTAATTCATTACCATTCACTTAATCCTCCTTTAATGTAATCCAAAATTTTTCTAAATTCTTAGCGTTTCCATACTATATCCAATACATTTCATGCATATTTAATCATTTCTACTTCATTTTTACCTCAATTGCATATCAATATCAACCATAAAATGAATAATTGTTTATCAATCATATAAAAGTAGAATATGGTCACTATCATTTTAGTTAGTACTTCTTCTTATTACAAGAACATTACTCAATGCCTTTCTTAAGCATAAATTTCACCTTTATTATACCATAAATCCCAATCTATTTCATCTACATAACAACCTAAAATCCATGGTTTTTATACTCTCAAAACAGAACAAAACACATACATTTATTCATTAACTTTAATCGCTCATTCAACACCATTTTCACTATCAATCCATCTCAAAAAACATCTTTAACACAACTCATAATCTATTTTTTGATCATTTACACTAAAAATAGAACATAAACATACTTATTTCTACATCCATGTTACAACATACTTCAACATCATTATCATGATCATTCAATCTCAAAACAATCACCATTTATGTTTCATTTAAAACAACCCATAAAGAGTGATGTATTACTTACATGTTTTAACTCCAAGCTTCTTCAAGACTTCATTTAACCGTAACTCCTCCAACTCACATGATCATCAACTTTCAAGGAGGAATAGGTTAGGTCTTTAGTAACAAGAAGAGATAACAAGGATCTTGAAGAAACAAAGTCAAGGAGTTAGGCAAAAATCAACATGATGAGGGTTGGTGAGAAGATCGTGAGTGTGAGATTTAAGTGTCGTAAATGAAGAAGAGAAGAAGAAGAAAGCATGAAATAAAAGTTGAAGTGAAAGACAATGAGATGGTCTTACAATATGAGAGTATCATGGGTGTTTAAACTATATAATTAATCAAATTGATATAACAATTAGTTAAGCTAACTAATGTCTCTTCATCTCCAGTCCATTTGTCTGTCAATTTCTAAACCAGTTGTCACCTACTTTTCAATGCCACTTATCAATAAATCCTGAGGCCACTTGTCAATAAATTCTATTACCATGTGTCACTTACTTCTACTACTATTTATCAATTTGTCTTGCCACTTGGAATTTTTCCTAGTCTAAAATTACACATAATTTTAGAAGTCTCCCAAATTTAACAAATAAATTCCTAATCCATAATCAAAACCTTCAAATCAAAATTTAAGAAATAAAATTCACTATTTAAATCATAACCAATTAAAATCATTTATACCTAAAAAATATCAGTTGAGTACATATACAGTCTTTATAATGTGTTCAAAAATCAATATTCACGTGTGTGTATGCTAATGCTTATGCATGTCAATGTAATGCACTCACATAATTTCTCAACACTATTTCTCACAAGCAAGGGCCTAGGATCTTATGTTCTAACTCTTAGTATGGGAAAATAAGATATTATAATTCTCCCCCTTTAAGAAATTTTGTCCTCAAAATTCTTACATGATTGTTCAAATAGGTAAAGGTACTGATTCCCCATGTAATTTTCTCACTTGATTGATTCCTCGAAAGGACTTTCACTAATGGGATCATTTGGATTCTCAATTGCTTCATCTGATAACCCACTATTTTGGTCTATTCCTCTGCATAACTCAAATTACTCATAATTTCAATCTCCTGAGCTAGTAACACATGTGTCGGATCTCACCGATATCTCCTAAGCATATTTACATGAAACACATTGTGAATTTGACACATCTCAAGTGGTAAGGCTAACTAATAAGCCAATGGTCCAACTTTCTCAATAATCTCATATGGACCAAGTATCTAGGGTTGAACTTACCCTTTTTACTGAGCTTTAGCACTCCTTGCCAAGGTGATACTCTTAGAAACAATTTATCTCCTACTCCGTACTCTATATCCCTCCGGTGCTGATCGACATAACTCTTTTATTGGTCTTATGCTACTTTAATTCGACTACGGATTAGTTACTTTAAGTCGACTACGGATCAGTTTACTTTATCAATAATATTTTGGATAAGTTCTGGGCCTTAACAATCCTGAGACCCTCTTCATCCCAATATAAAGGCAAATGACATTTTCTGTCATATAATGCCTTATATAGTGCCATTTCAATACTACTGTGATAATGATTATTATAAGAAAATTCAATTAGAGCTACATATCAATCTCATGTTCCTTGAAACTCCAAAACACAGGCTCTAAGTATATCTTCAACAGTCTTAATAGTTCTCTCACTTTATCCATTTGTCTAAAGGTGAAATGCCATACTGAATTTTAACTTCGTACCCAAAGCTGTCTGTAAACTTCTTTAAAATCTCGAAGTAAATCTAAAATCCCTGTCTGATACAATGGATACCTTAACCTCATGTAATCTTACTACCTCATCCACATATCCTCGAGCTAACTGATCTAGTGAGTTATTCTCTGGCAAGAAATGGGCTTATTTGGTCAATCTATCAACAATGACCCATATGGAATCATGTTTCCTTGGAGTTCTCAGCAAACCCATAATGACATCCATAGTGATTTTCTCCCATTTCCACTTCGGAATAGGCAATGATTATAACTTCCTAATCGGAGCTTGATGCTTTGCCTTTATTTGCTGGTAAGTTAAACACTTAGCAACATATTCTACCACTTGCTTTTTCATCCCTGACTACCAGAAATGTTGTTTCAGCATATTATATATCTTGGTAGTACCAAGATGCATAGCATAAGCAACTATATGTGCTTCCTCCAAAACCTCTTTCCTCAGATCCTCGATATCGGTACACATAATCTCTATTTCAACCACAATATCTCATTTCTCATTTCCAACTTAGAATTTGGGTTTACTTTCAACGTTTAAATAAGCTTCACAAATTCTAGATCTTTGCTTTGAGTCTTTTTAATTCCGTCATGTAACATCGGTCTGAGCTTCAATGTAGTTATCAATTCTTCATTCTGCCCTAAATTTATCTCAACATTTAATGCTCTTAATTGTATTATGTTATGCAACCTCGATAATTATACTTGTGTCACATTGCTATTGGATTTTCTGCTTAATTTATCGGCTACCAAATCATCTTTCAACAATTCTATCCACTGTCGTTCTCTCATATTCAACTCTTTTTGACTCAAGAAATACCTCAAACTCTTTTGATCAGTGTATATCTGAAATGTCTCTCCATACAGATAATGTCTCTAAATCTTCAGTGTAAATACTACTGTAGCAAGCTCTAAATCATGTACTGGGTAATTAAACTTATGGGACCTCATCTGTCTCAATGCATATGCAATCACTATGTTATATTGCATCAGAACACATCCTAATCCTTGGTGTACATCACTATACACCATATAACCTATAGATCTAGGTGGAATAGTTAGCACCGGTGTTATAGTTAACCGATGCTTTAGCGCTTTAAAACTTCTTTGACATTCATCAGTCCATTTTAATTGTATATTCTTCCTCAGAATTTTTGTCAAAGGGGTTAAGATCAGTGAAAACCTCTCAAAAAACCTTCTGGAATAATCGGCTAATCCAAGAAAACTTCGAATCTCAAATAAATTTCTTAGAGCTTCCCACTTCATCACTGCTTCCATTTTGGATCTACCCATATGCCCTGTCCAGTTACTATATGACCCAATAACACTACTTGATCAAGCCAAAATTCACACTTATTGAACTTGGCATATAATTTTTTTCCCTCATGATCTGTAAAATTAACCTCAAGTACTCAGCATGTTCCTTTCTACTTTTCAAATACACCAAAATGTCATCTATGAACACAATCACAAAACGATCCAAGTAGGGTTGAAATACCTTATTCATCAAAGCCATAAAAGCAGCTGGAGTATTTGTCAAGCCAAACAGCATCACTAGAAACTTAAAGTGTCCATGCCTACTCCTGAATACACTTTTTGATACATCAACCTTTGCTATCTTTAACTAATAGTACCCTGATCTCAAACCTAATTTGGTAAACACCTAAACTCCTTATTATTGATCAAGCAAATCATTTATTCTCGAAAATAGATACTTGTTCTTCACTGTCACCCGATTCAATTGACTATAATCAATGCATAACCTTAAAGTCCCATCTTTCTTCTTCATAAATAAAACTGGAGCTCCCCAAGTTGATACACTAGGTCTGATGAAACCTTATCCAACAACTCCTGTAAATGAGCCTTAGGTTCCTTTAGTTCCACAAGTGCCATCTTATATAGAGGAATAGATATTGAAGAAGAACCTGGAACAAGGTTTATAGTGAACTCTGTTTCCCTATTTGGGGGTAAACAGATAATTCAGTGGAAAACACATATAGGAATTCCCTAATAAAAGGAATTTCTTGTACAGTTTGCTCAGTACTAGTATCAACTACGTAAGTTAGATAAGCTTGACATATACCTCCGATTAGTCTTAATGCACTCATCAAAGAAATCAGTTTGCCTGGCACTGTTTGATTAACACCTCAGAATACTACTCTCAACTGATTAGGAGATTTAAATGTTACCTTCTTAATGTAGCTGTAATGCCCCATTTCCATCGAGCACGTATCTGTACATCGAGAGGACATTTGGACATATGACTTATGAAATTGATGCATTGAGCAGTCACATTCACTTAAATGATATCATAATTAAAAGATGACTAACACAATACCTGAAACTCAATTACTCGTTTCATTTCATAAAACATAATGTGCATTGTAGTGTTACACTACATAATTCATATATATACACAACATTAGAACTATAAGAGTCTACTGTTCTTTTACAAATTCTACATGAAAGAGGAACTATACAAAAACTCTATGTAACTCTTCAGTTTCAACTGATCGACCTTTAAGCCATTTTTTTTGTCCAAAATGCAAGAACTCTACTTTTAATTTGTCTTAGAAGTTACGTCTCCTCTGTTGTACCTAAAAGTCAACGTTGCAATTTTGATGAGTTTTGTGAACTTAGTGAGTGAACCATCATCGATGTACCTACTCATATAAAATCACATAAGCAGCTCATGTATTCATATTCATAGATAGCTCATATATTTAGATATTGAACATCATTTCATATTTCATTTTTAGGATAGTTCACAATAACTCATTTCAATCATTTATTTAATACATATCAAATTATGTATGAAATGCACATGTGACTCACTTTCAATTATTATTTTGTTCTGATCGAGTGCCTTTTTAACTGTCCTGTATTTATTGTGGATACCAAGCTCATTGATAACTATCCCGTATCCTTTAGGGATACCAGGCTTACTTTACATAGTGATCTTGTGGCTCTCATACACATTTTGATCTTTAAACTTTTTTTTGCTAGCTACTCTGGTCACAACTGTCTTTATCTGATCATACATTTCAACGTAATGAGATAGATGGACACATATATGCAGTCAATCACTTTTATTCAGTTTACACATTTACTTTTACATTTTCTTTTGACAATAGTTCGACATTCAACAATCATGTTTAGTACATTTATTTCTTTCTCGCTCACATTCAATAAAACACTTTCAATACATTCCTAATTATTGAACTTCTCAGACCATCAATGTTTGAAATTATCACATACAAATTAATATCAATTCAATAATTGGAATTTAAGCAACTATAAACAATCTTAGTGAGAACATCTAGGTTACTCACAGTATGCTCCAGAAAGCTCCTGCCTCGATGTCTCGGCAATGTCTAGATGCGGTCGCTTTATTTGTGCTTCTATATCTTGCAATACAAATTTTGTACACATTAATAATTTGCACAATCACATAAGTATTCGATCATATACATATGTATATGTGTTATGTAAAATGCTTACTCAATGACAATCTCAGGTATGTATCCTTAATTCACATCTCATGATCATTTTTATATGTCTAGATTATTCTTAAGTTTAAACCTTAAGAACACTTGATTAATCTAAGTTCATCAATCATATCTTCTCCAATCCTTTTTCTAGCATTATATGATCATATAATATTCACTTTCTCATTCATACTTACTCAATACATGTTACTCATCTCTTTTGAATCACATTAGCATTCATTGGATCACTTTCATTCCTATAACATCTCCGAATTTTCCAGATTTTCTTTCATTTTTATCAACCATCCATGCTTAAGTTTTAACCTTACTTATCACCCTAAGCATATCAAGCATTTAATCACTTTAATCCACCATCAATTAGATTCATTTCAAGCTTCATTTAAGCCTCAATGCATCATAAGAAAGCAGCTTACCAATTGTTGTTTCAAACATCATATAATAGAAGAATAACTCACATTAAGGCCATTCCCATGATTATGGATGACTTCTTGGGTTATACCAGCACAAACTTTCTAGCCTTTTCTTCTTTTCCCACGATCGTGGAAGCATACCCACAATTGTGGGTTACGGAAATACTAAAATTCCAGTAATTCTTCTTCCAATTTTCCATATTTTCAACTCCTACATCTTACATCCAAACCATCTTATGCTTAATTCCATTTCCTCTTCATTCTCACCTCAATTCCATCTCAAAACATCCATAAAACATATTATAAACCATTATTCATCTTATATACAAAAATAGGACATCAAAAGTATCTATACTTTCATTAATGTTTCTGCACACATTCAACGCCATTATCACTTTGACTTTACCTCTAAACTATCATCCTAGTTCTTCTCATTTCAAGACATTACACTAGCCTTTTATTTAGCTTCAAACTCACTCTATTTCATCTCTATAATGACTAATAATCTATGTTTCTCATACACCCAAAACAAAACACCAATATATCATCTCTTTATGAAATTTCTGCATTCTTTCAACACCATTATAATGTTCATTCTATCTCGTAAACATCTTTAAACAATTTATGAATTATTACTCATCATATACACAAAAACAAGACATAAATATACTCATTTTCTTATCCAAGTTTCAGCATTAATAACTCTATCAACATGCTCATTCTACCTTTAAACTATCATCACATATGTTTATATTTAAAAAACCTATGAAGATTAATGCATGACTTGCTTGTTTAACTTCAAGCTCTTCAAAATATCACTTAACCCTAGGTCCAAAGTATCACATGATCTTCATCTGACCAGAGTAAAAGAGGTTAGGTCATTTAGTATCAAGTTGAAGAAATAGCAAGGATACTGAAATAGTAAGGTGAAAGATAACGGCAACTCAAATCGTGAGTGTATGGCTGGTGAGAAAATGTCATGAATGGAGAAGAAGAAGTGAAGAACGAAATGAAGGAGAGAGGATTTGGCAAAAGTGAAAAAAAAATGGAAGATGGTCTTGCAAATGAATGTAACAAGAGTGAGGTATGTGGCAAGTGGCTTGACATTTGTCATTTACCACGTGTCCTCCTTTTATGGTCCCTACTTGGTCCTTTTAATAATTTGTCTCCAAATTTCTAATCCAATTGTTACCCAATTTTCAATAATACTTGTCATTAAATCCTAATGTCACTTATCAATAATTTCTACTGCCAATTGTCACTTATTTCTACTACTGTAAATCTATTGTCTTATCACTTGACATTTTTTCTAGTCCAAATTAGACATAATTTCATAAATCTCCCAAATTTCACCAAAAATTCTAAGTCAATAATATAATTCACCAATTATAATTTATCAACCAAAATTTAAGACATAAGACTCAAAATTCTCATCATAATCATTTAAATCATTTATACCTGGAGTATGTCAAATGAGTGTATGTTCAATCTTTATAATGTATACAAAAGTCAATAATCATGTTTGTATGCTTATGTTATGCATGAGCATGAAATGCAAATTTCCTAATTTTCTCAATACTATTTCTCTCATACAGAAATCTATGGTTCTAATCTTAAGTATGGGAAAACGGGATATTACAGTAGCAGTTCATTATAGCCATATGACCAATGATCAAATCCATACCTAGAATAATATGTATCGCCTTTAACTGCAATATAATTAATTTAGCTTCTAACTTTACCTGATCAACCTGAATCATGCACCCTTTACAAACTTCACTAATTATTGTAGTACTACCTGTCATTGTACTCATCTTTAATCCACATTTCAACATTTCCCTATCACAATGTAGTTTAGATGTCAAATGTGGTGTAATAAAAGAATGCGTAGATCCTAGATCTAACAATGCAAATGCTTCAAAATTAAAGACATGCAACTCACCTGCAATGACATTTGGGGACTTCTAAGCTTCCTATCTAGTCATAGCTTAGATCCTGGCCTGAGACTGCGACTAATTACTCTGCACCTCAGTCATGATAGTGGGGCTAGCTGAATTCACTTTGCCTCTATCTTTGCCTCTCTGTCCAGATCCATTAGCTTGGCTTTGCTGGATAGGTATCTCTGTCAATGTTCCTCCTCTCATTTCAGACTATGCCTCGAAAATTGAGGGATAGTCTCTAATCTGATGCTCGTATGAGCCACAATGAAGACAAGCTCCTATTAACTTTCAACATTCCCCACCATGCTTCTTCCTACAATATTCACAGTTAGGCATTTGTTGCATCTGCCCAGATATTAGACATCTACCACTACCAGACTGCATAAAACTACCTCTCCACCTAAACTTGACTGTCTCGATCTAATCGGTGGTTGAAACAATCTGTTCTGGTGTGTACTAAACCTTATGGCAGAATCAACTTGGGACTCACCATGTCTCTTCATTCTGAATTCTTGTCTATATTCTCTTTGCCTATCCTTTAACATCTGTTCTATTCTAATTGAGGCAGCTCTTAGCTTAGTAAAACTGGTCAGATTTGTAATAGCTAACCTCGTCCTTATTTCCATGTTCAAATCATCTTTAAACCTCCTACACTTATCCTCTTCAGTAGGAATCAAGGTAGTAGCATATCCCATCAACTTATTCAATTGAATCTCATAATCCGCTGCTATAAGATTGCCCCGCTCCAAATCTAGGAACTCTTTCATCTTCCTATCTAAATAAATCTTGGTCTTATAATTCTCCTCGAAGACCTTCAGAAAGTCTTCCCACTTCTATCCGCAAGGATGGGTGGTACTACCTGAAGTAGTCTTCCACCACAGGTATGCTGGACCTTGTAGTAGTGAAACTGCATAGTTGAACTTTTCGTTAGACTAACTGTTCATCTGATTGAATATCATTCTTGATCTCTTTAACTATCCTTCGGCCTTAATAGGGTCTGTACTTCCCTAAAAGTACCCCTGCTTTTTAGTTTATCATACCTCCTTTCATTTCTTTTAGGAATTGTTTGAGGCATTCGGTCAGATCGAGGTACGGGAGACTCTCTATTCGCTCTTACAGACTCTAGTTCAACTGATTCTCTAACTTGATCACCTATGGCAGATGACCTATAATGGACAATAACCTTGACTACAATATGAGTTTCTCACTATATATCATGTCTATATGCTTATATACATCCCTATGGATGCCAAACTATGCTTAAATACTAAAACCTGTAGCACCTCACTGCCACAGGGTAGGTCCGAAACATCCACTTGACGTTCGCGGATATACACTTCAACAGGGGCATGCTAGAGCAGGCACATTCACTTATATGGCATCGTACAGAATGAAGCAATACTTAAAAGCTCAACTCATCATTTCATTAATAACATATAATTTACAATGTAGCTTTCATTACACTCCGCAATTTATGTATATATAGTATCTAAAAACATTTGAGTGTCTACTACACTTTTCAACATAATCTACATGAAATAAAGGACTAAAAAAAACATTCTATCTAACTCCATAGTCCCAGTTGACCAACCTTTAAGCCATTTCTTGAGTCTAAAATGCAGTACTTTGTTTCTTCTAATTTGTCTTAGAAGCTAAGTCTCCTCTCTCATACTTGAAAAGTCACGTTGCAATTTTGATGAGTTGTGTGAACTCAGTGAGCAAACTATCATTATTGAGCTCACTCATATCAATCACAATAACAGTTCACATTTCAATTCACAAATAGATCATATAATCAAATATTGCATATATTTCATATTTCAGTTTCAGATCAGTTCAAACAACTCATTTAAATTATTCATTTAATACATATCAAATTATATATGTAATGCACACGTGACTCACTTTCAATTGTTACTTTAATGTGACAGAGCACCTTTTTAACTGTCCCATATTTGTTATGGATACTGGGCTTATTAATAATTGTCTTGTATCTATTTTAGATACTGGGCTCATTTTAATACTGAGCCTATAGCTCTTTATACACTTTTATGAGCTTTAAGCTCTTTTTCACTGGCCACTCTGGTCACAATTTCCTTTATTTAATCATGCATTTCAATGTTATGAGATGCATTAATTATCACATTATATGAAATCAATCACTTTCACACTTTCTTGGGACCAAAGTCTAGTATTCAACATTCATGTTGAATACACTTATTTCTTTTTGATTCACATTCAATTATGAACACTTCTAATGTAATCTCAATTGTCAAACTCCTCGGACCATCAATGTTCAAAATCAACATATTCACATAAATATTAGTTTAATGATTGAAATCTAAGCAAATAAAATCAATCTTAGTGAGAAACATCTAGGTTACTAATAGTACGCTCCAGATAGCTATTGCCTCAATGGACTAGCAATGTCTAGATGCTGTCATTCAATTTATACTTCTATATAATACAATACACACATTTACACACATTACTAATTTGCACAATTACATAAACATTCAATCATACACATATGTATATGTTTTATATCAATGCATGCTCAATTTAACTATTCCTGGGTACGTATCCTTAAATCATAACTCTTGATCATTCAAACATTATACTCATATATATATATCTAGCATGCACTTAGCTTCATACCTCAATTAACTACTTAGCTGTTAGACCAAAAAATAAAACATGCAAGATTTAGCTAAAACATTAGATTTCAAAACCTTTTTAGAACTCAAAATGTAGCGGAAGCAAGATAACCAAATCCAACATGCCAAGCCATACATGATACGGTATACGGAAAACAATTATCATAAGAACAAGATGGAGATTATATTACCGACTCCTTTGCTGTAGCTTTAACTCCTTGCTATGCTATCTTCTCCTTCTTTAGCTTTGCTTTTGAATCCTTTCCTTTGTCAATGTATCATCTCCTTGTTGTTGTATCCTTAACCAATCCGATCTACCACTTATTCTTCTTGGACAACTTGGTTAACAAGATCCTTTGGTGGGAAAGGAGAAGAAATATTTGGAAGAGATTTTTCTTAGAAGAAAGAAGCCAAAGATGAGACACCTCTCATGCAAATTTCGGCTAACACGTGCAAGAAAGGAGAAAGGGTCTGAAAAATGCAAGAACACCTCTCTTACACCTTATCAATTTTGGTTATGCATGAAAAGAAAGAAGAAGTGGAGAGCGCCCAATGCATCACTTCATTCTTTAATCAAACATAAAGGAGCCATTAAATGAGACTTTTCTCATTTGTTTTAAAATGTCTATATGAAAAGACCAATAACCTAAAATGACATGTTAATTTCAGTTTTAGTGATGAAAGAAGGAAGATGATCCATCAAATGCACCTCTTTCATCTTTAATCAAATGAATGCTATAAGGTTACAATACATGCCATCATTAAAAGACAACCATGGGCTTTGAATTTAACATTTAGCATTGAATTGCTAAATGAAGATGGTACCCTAATAAAACCAAAAATTCACCTTCCATTTCTTTAAAAATTTTGTTTTAATTTAATTAATCAAATTAAACCAAAGGCTAACCCATTTCTAAATGTTCATTTGGGCTTCTAATTAACCATTAATTAGTGTAAGCCCAACATTTAATCATAGTCTTTAAAATCTCCATATATATTTCTTACTTTGCTTGATAACCTTCCTTAGAGCCAAATGGGGAATCTTATTGGACTTAGATAATTCAAGCTCTAATAAACCCAGAATTAACTTAATTTCATTATTATTAATTCTAGCTTATTAACTAAATGTCATTTCACTAAAGACAATTAGTTGAACTCTTGAATTACTAAATATTATGATAACACATATTTCAAATAATATGTCCAATTGCAAACCTTATTATGAACCTTATTATAGTCATCCGCACAATAAAGGATAAAATTATCGTTTTACCTTTACATTAGTTTTTCTTTTTAGATCTCCCATTTTACTCTATATGGTGATTAAAACACAAGATATCATCTTAGTGTTAAGAGTTTATGGGTAGCTAGTCTATCAAACTCCTGGCGCCAGTTTAATCACCAATCTCCATAAAACATCTAGAAGTGATGATATCACTAAAAACTCTTTATTTGAGTGAATGTTTCCTGATACATGTTTCAATTAATAATTCCAACATACAGACACTGGATTAATATTCTGTAAAAATCCATTCCGATCTTATTAAGAATTATAATGAAACATATATGAGTTCACCACTCATCAAGAGTGTGGTCCATAATAAGAAAATGCTAAAATGTATGTTTTAAAATTAAAGTAACGACCTACTTTATTCATTAAAACATATGTGATTCCAGATTCATGTAATAGTTTCATTATCGATAGTCGACTACTATCATGATATGAAACTCATCATTCCCTTGAAATAAACTCCTTTACTTATATAGAGATAAATCGCAACATTATAGTCTAAACCATAATCAAGCGACCAATTTGATTATTCAACTGTTAATTAATTAGTTTAGATTCTAATAATATACATGTTTCCTATACATCTTCATGTATATATATATTATTAAAAAAAATCTTTGCTCCTTATTACTAGTTATATTATAGTTATACAAATAAATCCAAAATCTTTTTTTTATTAATAATAAATATTTTCATTATAAACCTGTAACTGGAAGAAGATTAAGGTATATGTAAATACACTTACTTTCCAAGGAACTATATTTACATAACTCTAACACTAACCATATCAACCATTTAATCACCTAATCCATCATTAAATTAGGTTCATTCAAGGCCTCATTTAAGTCTAAATACACGATAAGAAAGTGCCTTATCATTAATTGTTTCAAACATCACTTAAAGATAACATTTCACATTCAGGCTTTGCCCATAATCATGGTAGACCTTCCCACGATCGTGACAGAAGCTAGTGCAATAGGCCACGATCGTGATAGAACCCAAATAATCCAAGCCACATTCGTGCACTAAAGGCCATAATTGTGCTCTGCCTTTCTTCTTTCATTTCTCCACTAATTCCACATACTTAGAAAGAACACTAACACTCTATTTTTTCCCATAATTTATGTTCATTTATGCAAATTCATTTCATGCTAATCTAATTACCATATTAATTGCATTAAATCCCACAAAAATCTACTATATTTATTCATTACCATTCATTTAATCCCTTCATTAATGTAATCCAAAAATTTTCCAAATTCTTAACCTTTCCATATTATATCCAAGACATTTCATGTATACTTAATCATTTCTACTTCATTTTTACCTCAATTTCATCTCAATATCAACCATAAAACGAATCATAAATCACTGTTTATCAATCATAGAAATGTAGAATATGATCACCATCATTTTAGTTCTTACTTCTTTTCATTTCAAGAAGATTACTCAACACCTTTCTTAAGCATAAACTTCACCTTCATTATACCATAAATCCCAATCTATTTTATCTACATAATAACCTAAAATCCCTAGTTTTTATACTATCAAAATAGAACACAAACACATATATTTATTCATTAATGTTCATCACTCATTCAACACCATTTCAATATCAATCCATCTCAAAAACATCTTTAAAACAACTCATAATCTATTTTTGATCATTTACACTAAAAATAGAACATAAACATACTCATTTCTATATCCATGTTATAACATACTTCAACATCATTATCATGATCATTCAATCTCAAAACAATCACCATTTATGTTTCATTTAAAACAACCCATAAAGAGTGATGTATTACGTACTTTTTTTAACTCCAAGCTTCTTCAAGACTTCATTTAACCGTAGCTCCTCCAACTCACATGATCATCAACTTTCATGGAGGAATAGGTTGGGTCTTTAGTAACAAGAAGAGACAACAAGGATCTTGAAGAAATAAAGTGAAAGAGTTGGGCAAAAATCAACATGATGAGGGTTGGTGAGAAGATCATGAGTGTGAGATGTAGATGTCGTAAATGAAGAAGAGAAGACGAAGGAAGCATGCAATAAAAGTAGAAGTGAAAGACAATGAGATGGTCTTGCAAGATGAGAGTATCGTGGCTGTTTAAACTTGGTGGGTTTCATGACACTCACCACATAATTAATCAAATTAATATAACATTTACTTAAGCTAACTAATTCCTCTTTATATACAGTCCATTTGTCTCCCAATTTCTAAACCAGTTGTCACCCACTTCTCAATGCTACTTTTCAATAAATCCTAAAGCCACTTGTCAATAATTTTTGCTACCATATGTCACTTATTTCTACTACTATTTATCAATTTGTCTTGTCACTTGACATTTTTCCTAGTCCAAAAATATGCATAATTTTAGAAATCTCCCAAATTTAATAAATAAATTCCTATTTCATAATTGAGCCATCGAATCAAAATTCAAGAAAATAATTCACTATTTACATCATAATCATTTAAAATCATTTATACCTGAAAAATGTCAATTGAGTACATGTACAGTCTTTGTAATGTGTAAAAAAATTAATATTTACGTGCGTGTATACTAATGATATACATGTCAATGTAATGCACTCTCATAATTTCTCAATACTATTTCTCATAAGCAATGGTGTAGGATCCTATGTCCGAACCCTTAGTACAGGAAAACAAAATATTACAATTGTTGTTCTTTGGCGAAAGTGATTAAACTGGGTGAGAGCCCTACAGACATAGGTATGGTGTGTCATACTGTGTTATCAAATCTCGGGTGTTGATTTGATTTAATTTTTTTTTGTGCTTGAAAATTTATAAATTGTTAATATAGTTGCATTACATGTAAAATTCAAACCAACCGCGACAGAACCAAGTTTTTGCGAAACTACATCCTTTTGAATTTTCAAAAACTATCTTCAACTAGATAAGGGAGATTATGCTAGCTAAATCAACACACAATCAACTTACTACTGATATGAAAATAAAATGGCAGATTTAGAATGAGCTGCATATAACTTTTTGTTCCTGTTTTTATGAGAACACTAGATGTAAATAGTGTTTTCAGAAGCTTCTTATGAAAGACATCTCAAGGCAGTGAGTTTGAAGGGTTTGTGGTCTCGAGGAGGTTTTGCCTCAATGGTAGGCCATACTCAGGCCTCACACAATGTTATGCAAAATGGTGTGTTAACCCCTCCTGTTGACTTGCTAAAAGTTAGAGCAAATGCTTAGTTTTCATCTTTGGTTGGCTTCTTTTAGAACTGAAAACCAACTTTCCCTATTGTTCAGGCTTGAGCAACTGCAAGATGGAGAAAACAAGGGCTTAAAAGATCTATGCTAATTGAAGATGGTTCCTTTATATTCATGTTCAATTTGATACTTGTTTGAATGAAATTATGGTGCAAGGTCCATGACATATAGGTGGTCAACCCATATTTGCGCAAAGATGGAAACTAGGAAGATAATGTGATAAAGGTATTATTGTCTACTATCTAATCTGGATTAACTTCCATAATGTGTTATTAGAGTTCTGGACTATTGAAGCATTGAGCTATTTGGCTAGCTCAATTGGAAACCAACAAGTATGGACTCGTAAACTGCTAACATAGAGAGAATATATTATGCTAAAATATGCGTTGAAGTTAATGTTAAACTTCCTGATAGTGTTCCAACCCTTAAGATGGGAGAGGATGGGGGATATAGTGAGTTATTAAATTCCAATTACTTACCTTTGGAAGCCTAATAATGGATCTAAGAAGTGGAAACCTATAGGTAAGGTGTTTAAGACTGGTGAGCACATCATCAACATATAGAAGAAAACTTATAAAGTTCTCACCTATAAACTACTCTATATACACATAAGCATCAGTATAAGTTTGCTTGTAACCATGATGCATCATAAAGGAATTAAGCTTTGATACCATTATTTTTGATACCAAATAAACTTTTATTTAACTTACATACCAAATTCCCTTTACCTTTAACTTTGAATCCTTCTTGTTGCTCTATGTACATATCATCTTCTAAATCTCCATACATGAAGGTTGTTTTAACATTTATTTATTCAAGTTTAAGATCTAAGCAAACAATTATACCCAAAACGATTCGAATTGACGTCATCTTGACCACTAACAAGAAGATTTCATCAACATCTATACCCCTTTTTTGACTGAACCTTTTTGCCACTAGCCTTGCCTTGTGTTTCACTAGCTTATTGCCATCTTTTTTTTAATATTGAAACACCCATTCATTCTTTAGTGCACTTTTGTCTTTAGAAGCTTCACAAGCTCATATGTGTCATTCTTCTTTAGAGAGTTCGTCTCTTCCTTTATAGTTATAAGCTATAGAACCTTATATTCATAATATGTAACTTCTTGCACATTCTTAGGCTGCTCCTCAACAGTCAATAATGAATATTCTGAGCTTGGAAATATTATAGAAGGCCTTTTCTTTCTTATTGACCTTTAAAGTTGTACATAACTAGCTGTTGGATCCATTTGCTCCCCTTGCTCATAAACCCTAATGATTTCATCTTTAGAAATGTTCAAACATGGTTTGTGTGGCCCATCATTACCAGGTTGTATCTGATCACTATCAATATATGTTTGGTCACACACTTCATCTCCTTCACATGAATACTAATCAATAGCGGTAGAGTTTGGAGAAGAATTAACTACATCATAAGATGAGCTACTTTGAGTAACCTTATCTCCTCTTAGAAGATTAGAAATTCTCTCATGCTCTTGGAATACCACATCCTTGCTCATAAGCACCTTTTCGTTCTCTAGGTCATAAAATCTAAAGCTAAACTGAACACCATCATAACCAAAAAAATGCAAGGTATTGCTTTTGATTCAAGCTTTTGTCACTTATCCTTGGGTATATGTTTAAATACCTTGGAGCCAAAATCCCTTAAATGATGATATATGGGATGTTTGCCAATCCATGCTCTTTCGAGAATCTTAAAATTCAATAAAACTAAGGGAGCTCAGTTAATCAAATTGATTGGAGTTATGATAGCTTTACCTTAAAATGTCTTCGACAACATAGACATTTTGAACATATTACGAACCTTCTCCATAATAATTCTGCTCATCCTCCTAATAGCACTATTATGTTGTAGAGTACCAAGTTTAGTCTTTTCATGTCTCATGTAATGTAATGTATAATAATCTTTAAACACCTTGGAAGTATACTCATTTCCATTGTTTATTTATAGTAACTTCAGCTTCCCTTTCTACCATGATAAGAGACTTCTGAAAACTTTCAAATACTTGACTATTTGCTTTCAACAAGTACACCAAATTCTTACTCAAAGCATTATTAATAAATTTAATAAAATATTTTTTACCTCCTAGTGACGCCTCCTCAATTAGGGCATTGACATCTGAATGTGCCAACCCCATTAATTTTGTCTTTGTTATAGATTGTCTCTTGAAAGAGACTCTATACCACTTTCCTTTCCTTCCAAATAATGATCACAAGGATTTAGTGGTAAAGTGCTTTTAATTAGAATAATCGATTTACCAGCTAGCAAATTTAATCACTTGTCACTCATGTGCTCTAATCGTTAATGTTATAGAGTTTGAGAAGTTTCCTCTATGATTGTATGTGTTTCTCCATCACTACATGCCTTTAAGTTTGTTTTGTACAATATGCAACATAACTCTCCTTAAGCAACAATCATTGCTTTTTTAGACAATTTTCACTTTCTATCTCCAAAAGTGAACTTGAATCCTTCTCGATCTAACACATCTATTAATAATATATTTAGGCATAAATTAAAAATGTCTCGTACATTTTTCAGGGTCAGTAAACATTTGACATTTGTTTGAACTTAGATATTACCCGTACCGACAATCTTAGCAAAATTTTGACTACCACCCATCTTTACACTTCCAAAGTCTTCGCTCTTATAGTTTGAGAAGTAATCTGCTTTTGGAACACATTGATATAAAGCTTCCATACCAATTAGCTACTTAAATCCTAAATTAATAATATGGAAACATTCATTTATTATACAAAATAAGGACACCTCATCATTTGTGCTTGAAGTAGTTGTGGCTGTACCCTAATCATCTCCATCATTATAATGATCTTAGCTTTTCTAATCCCTCTTCCACTTATATCAGAACCACTTAATGTGTCCTGTTTTATTGCAATAATGGCATGTCTTCACGTCGTTGTCATCTCCAGTCTTCAATCAATTTTTAGACTTATTCAAACCTTTTGCGATCCCTATTCTTACTACTTCCCTTGTTTTCTGCCACAAAAGCCTTCACATTGTCAACCATCTCCTTTCTTCTTATTTCTTCATTGAACGTACTCTTTTTTATTAAATCAAAAGAAAGCACAACTTTAAAAGTTGAATTACTAGTTGTCACTGATAGCATCTCCCAACTATCTGGTAATAAACTCAACAGGAACAAGGCTTAAAGCTCACATAAAAAAATGATCTTCATTATTGTAAGCTTATTGATTATGAAGTAGAAATCACTCAAGTGCTTGAACACAAATTTTCTAGCTTTCAACTTTATGTTTACAAGTCTTTTAATCAAAAAGCCTTTGTTATGAATAGTCTTCCTTTCATATAGACCTTTTAGTTTCTTCCATAACTCAAAAGGATTCGTTTCTTTCGATACATGTTTGAATATATTATCATCAATCAATTGTTGAATCATTCCCATAGTTTTTTACTTCATCATCTCCCATTCTCTATCTAACATCTTCTCAGGTTTTGAAAGAATGTCATCCTTCACACTTTGTTCACATTAATAGAATCAAAGAGATCTTTGCAGTATAAAAGGTCCTCTATCATGGCCACTAAATAGAGTAGTTTGTTAACATCAACTTGATCATAAAGCCATTTCTACCTCCTATCACGATGATTCTGATACCACTTGTTGGGAGACAAAAACCAAGCAACTCTCTAAAAGGATCAATCAGAGAGCAAAAACAAATCACCCCTTGAGTTTAACCAACAAATCAATACGAGAATAAGAAATTTAATAAAGAAATAAACACTAAAATTTAAGTAGAAACCCTCTATTGTAGAGAGAAAAATTAAGGGCCAAACTGACAAGCAAATCTACTAAACTCAAATAAGGATTTATAAAGTTTATTTCTCACCTCACAACTATAAGTTATCTCATAAAGTTTCAGGATTGAAATCCAAGGTTGATGTGTCAATCAATAAACTCTCACACCAATCCCCAAGACAACAAAGAAAAATAAGAATCTTAGACTACTTGCTCTCTCTTTTTATTTTTCTTCCCTTTTTGGTATTTCTAGCTTCCATACACAATCAAACCTATGTCTTTTCCTCTTTTATATCTCAAAATAGGTATTTTATATTATAAACGATGACCTAAACTAGAAACAACCTCTCTACTATATAGGGGAAGGATGTGTGCTATCAGACCACCCTAGCCCCGCATTGGCGTAGGGTTTCAACTGAGTTTTGATGATGATGACACGATTACCTATATGATTGTGTCTCTTCTAAAGTCACTTAAGTCATAGATGTACATGGTTACAGAGAGTTATACGAATTAAATTTGAATTAAATTAATCATTAAAGATAATTATAATAAGTAATTTGTTTATGTCAGTTTTAATTATTTCGATTCGATTTTAAGAACTATGTTAAATTATCATTTAAATAGTATTTGATTAGTCCACATGTGATATTCATACTACATGTGCTTTGTCATTTGAAGTATAAAAGAAGGAATTCATCTTTAAAACTGAAAATTAGGAGATTTTTTGAGAATTTTTAAGATTTGAGAGTTTTTCTAAGATTTCTTAAATTATAAAGGAGAATTATGTCTTTTACCTTGATAGAATTTTATCAAGTGTAATCCATTCTTTCATTTCATTACCTCTTGATTCGTTATATAGTTTTTTAGCAATAAAAATCTTGTTAATCACTACAATATATAGGACATTTAGGGACCTAATTGAAAGTCGAAAAAAAATAACAAATCGTCCCAAATTTGTATTTACGACGAAAAATTATCGTCGCCCAAATCTTCGCTGAATTTTAGTATCAAAATAGCATCTGCGACATTGTCATGGAATCATCGCAAAAACGTGTTTTTGATAAAAACGATTCTTCGATAACAATTATAAGCGACGATAACAAAAAATGTCATGGATTGTTTTTGTGTGATGTTTATATTTCGTTGATAAAACTTTTTCCCTACTAAATCCTATTCATAAGTAATTGTTTTTAGTGACGATTTTATTTTTGAACCTGAATATTGTTAGTTACTAAGTTTTTGTTATAAGGAAACATTTTTTGAGACGTTTCTTAAACGTAGGTAAAAAAATTTTATGAAAAATTTTGCAACTAATAGGATTTTGTGATGATTTTATTTTAGTAGCAAAATAGTTTTAACTACTAATATTTTGTTGTAGCAAAAGGTTTTTAGCGACATTCTGTATACGTAGCTAATGACCTTTTGTGATGAAATTTGTTAGTAGCTAACATTATTTAGTCACAAATTTTAATTTTTAATTTAATGATTTTTTATAATTGTTAAAAATGGATTTATTTTAATTTATTATAATTTTTAAGACTTTTTGTGACTAATTTGTTTTGGAAGCTGATATTATTTAGTGACAAATTTTAATTTTGAATTTAATAATTATTATAATTGTTAACAAGGAATTTATATTGAATTTGTTACAATTTTTAAGACAATATGAATATTTAAATTATTCATTTTATAATTAATGTTGGTGACATATTTTTAAATAATAGTAAATTGAAATAAAATAAACATATAAAATGGAATGCGTTTTTAACAATAAAATATTTACATATCATTTACAAACTAAGAGTCTTTATGTGAGTCACTATCACTAACGTATGCAAAATCTAGCAATTGTTTAACCAATTTTTAAAGCTTCTTAGCTTATTACGATCTAACCCAGTCTTCAGTGTCTTGTTCTCCTCTTGAAGCGTCGTCAATAATGTTGGTCAGGATCATGAGGCACCTACAAGCTTAGGGTCATACCCAAGACCCTTGATATAGCTCGATCATGTACCAAGGACATTGTTGCAAATGTCATTGACATTGGGTTGATTTCCCTTAGTCAATGATGTCTGCATCAACTCCTGCATCTTATCCTACAATTTAAAGTAGAAAATCTAGTGAACTAAAAATAATTACTCACTATTACATAGAAAAATAATTTGTAATATTAATTTATTTATACTTATATAATTAGTTTATGCCTCTTCAAATGTCTAGCCTTGACCTTCCTTATAGTGCGTGTGTTTGTATAGTGTGATCCTATCACACTCTTGCCCTTGGAGTTTTGTTTCTATAATATGAATTTAAAAAATTATCACCAATAGAATAATAAATTGAAAATGTTGTATTTACTAATTCTTGTCAGACAACAATAAATGATCTAGAGCCAGTGTTATGAGGAGTCTTCATTAAGGCTTTGTTGGCTTTGGCTTTAGAACACTTTTCCTAAATTAAGAGAAGTAGTTATAAGATGTATAAACATAATTCACGGAAGGAAATATGAAGCGGAAAAAAACAAACCTGAACCTTCACTGAAGCGCAATAATCACACAATTTATTCCAATTTTCTTCAATATCCCATTTCGGCACATGTCTCCTTGCCTCTTCATCGGAAGGAAAAGACTGATAATATTTATGAAGTAGATATTGGTGATCCTTCACCCTTTGTTTCAAAAGTGAACTAAAATTGCTTGAACCCTTAGGCATGTTGATATCAACGATATTGAGCTTCATCAGTGAAAACACGTATTAGATAAGTTATTAATTTAGTTAAGTAAAATTGCAATATATATAATGAAATGAATTGAAATATTACTAAAACTCCAAAGCCTTTTGCAACAAGTTGTCTTGCTTCAACTGCCTAACATATTGAAGGTAAGGCAACTCATTCCAAACAACGACATCTAAATCACTGGTCAATTTTGTAGCTTGGATCTTATCTACTAGGCGCCCTTGCATCGGGTCAATCGTCACTAACAACTTGGAATTATTGTAACATTTATTCATTGCAACTCAACTCCTTTTGTCTTACCTCTACCTCATTTTTGGAGGCCAATATTGGAACCTTAAAAAAAACATAATGATAAAAGCACACTAAACATATAATCAGAGCATAAATGTAAATATGTTTGGTTATCAAAAACATACCTGAAGATCCCTTATGGCTATCAGACGATGTCAGTAAAGGTTGTTGTTGCTGACTTCCCTCATTTGGTGGTGTAATTGCCAGTTATTCTGTAGGAGAAATTACATCTATCATCACCACCCTCTTTCCTTTGTTTCGTCCAGGTGCCATTATAATAAACCTATGTAAAAAAAATTATGAACATAAAGTATAATTGTAATTGCCAAATAAAATTAACATTTTGTGAAATATTAAAACTATGCTTAATTAACATAACTAAAACATCAACAACATAAAGTAATTATCTTATTAACATTTGAAACAATGCAAACAATGAAAATTACATTCAATCATCATAATTAAGATGAAGAAAATCATCATCATTGAGTAAATTATTGGGAGATTCTTTGTCACTAATATATTCCAATAAAGCATCGTCATTCTCATTGAAGCCATCCTGAGTATAATCTTCATCTATTTGTAAGATAAGATAGAGTTGGACTTCATCCAGTTGAACTATATTAGGCTTGACATCTCTCCTATGGAATGATGATATATCTGTATCTTCTACTGGAATACCTTCATTATTGATCTCCAATCCAATACCTTGATAAACTTCATTAGCATCTTCATCCAATTCGCCACTATCCCTTTCACAAAAATCAAAGACATTCCTTTGTTGAAACTTTTGAACAACCTTCCAATTATAACCCAATACAATATCGTTAATGTAGAAAACTTGTTTGGCTTGAGTTGTAAGGACAAAACGATCATTATCATACCATGTCTTATTAACATTTATGCTAGTAATATGCCCGTTCACTCTCATGTCAGTTAGATCAAACCATTTGCATTTAAGTAGAATAACCTTCTTATCTTTGATGTAGTGCAACTTGATAATTTCAGTTATGACACCATAAAAGTCAATGATTTCATTGTCATAACATACTTCGATGATAACCGCACTATTTTGACTTCTAACTCGACTATGTTGATCTTGTATGTGATACCGCACCCAATTAACAATGCAACATGTGTATTTCTCCCCACAAATATGAGGTTCACATGCCGAACTATATAATGTTGTTGTCGCTTCTTGCACGTTACAGTTATGTAACCGTATCATCTATATGACAAATTGAAAATAAATAAGAGGATCTCATCATGTTCTCATATTTTCATAATTTGTAATTAATATAACAACTTACTCGATTTATAAACCATGATACAAACTTCTGCCTATGTCTTTCTTCAACATTAACGATCTTTTGCTTCGAATTATAGCCTTGTGCTTTCTATTGTAAAAAAAAAACACAGTAAGATCTCAAAGTTAATGAAGGAAATTGTAATATGATTATTTGAATGAAAAGGAATATACGTACTCCATTTACGTATCAACATTCTCACAATTATTCAAAATATACCAATGGGCAATTTCAAAATTGTTCTTATTTAACTATACATATTTACCCACACCAACTATACATATTTACCCACACCAAGTGGCCTAACTTTTTGGGATAAAATAGACAACCCATCATCGTCATTAAAATCAAAGTTACATTTTGGTCAATTAAATCCCATCTCCAAATCAATTAATTACATTGAAAAAAATTCAAGTATTCATTTTCTATATAATCCTCTACAATAGACTCCTCTAGTTGAGCTCTATTACGTACATAATGCTTAAGAGAGCATAAAAACCTGAACATAAACAGTTAAAAACTTAGGAATTGTTACAAACAAATAGCATAGGAAAAACTTGCTCAATTTAATATGAATTACCTTTCAGTTGGAAACATCCATCGAAATTGAGTCAATCTACCAAGTTTTGCTTTATATGGTAAGTGAATTTTCAAATGAACCATAACATCAAAAAACGATGGGGGGAATAATAGTTCAAGCTTACACATAATCAATGTTATGTCTTTCTTCAATTTATCAAGCTCTTGAACTTTAAGTGTCTTGCAACATAATTGCTTAAAAAACTCTCCTAGTTGACCCAAACTAATGGACACATCCTTCAAAAAACATCCACGTATTCAAATAGAAATTAGCCATTGCAAAAGTACATGACAATCATGACTTTTCAACCCTAACACTTTTCCCTCTTCAACATTCACACAACGACCTATATTAGATGCATCCTCATTACGAAATTTGACTGATTGGAGGAACTGACAGAATGCTTGTTTCTCACTTTTTCTTATATTCATGTCTTTCAAGGCTAGTCTAATCTTAATAGAGTCTTTGGATTTCCCATCAATTCCCATGACAGTCTCTAAAATGGCTTCACAAACATTTTTCTCAATATGCATGACGTTAAGATTATGCCTTAATAGTAATTCTTTCCAATATGGTAAGTTGAAAAATATGTTTTTTTAGTCCAATTCAGTTCAATATCATTTCTTTCACTCTTTCTATTACTTGGGTGCTTTCCAGGTGTAATGTCAACCAAATGTGACAGCTGGTAAATAATGTCATCACCTGACAACTGCATTGGAGCTTCATCCAACTCAACTGTGCCATTTAAATGCTTACTTCTTCGCCATCTATACCCATGTTCCAAATAACGACAATGACCCATATAACATATTTTACTTCGTATCCTTATTGAATATGTTTGATGATTATAGATAGGACAAGCCATATATCCTTTAGTGCTCCACCCTGACAAATTCCCATAAGCTAGGAAATCATTTATAATCCATAATACAGCAGTATGCATTGTAAATGTGTTGCCTTCAACAACATCAAAAGGCTCTAATCCATATTCCTATAGATCGTTTAAGTCATCAATTAATGGTTGCAAGTAAGCGTCGATGTCCTTACCAGGAGCAGTAGGTCTTGGAATAATCAAAGACAACAACATAAAAGGCTCCTTCATACACATTCATGGAGGTAAATTATATGGGACTAGAATCACCAGTCACATGCTATATCAATTACTCATATTTCTGAAAGGATTAAATCCATCTAAGGCCAATCCAAGTCGAACATTACAACAATCTTGTCCAAACCATGAGAACTTTATATCAAGCTCTTTCCATGCCACTGAGTCAACTGGATGATGCATAATGTTATCATCAACGTGTTTCTATTTATGCCACCTCATATCTATGACTATTTTTGTTGACATAAATAGCCTTTGTAATTATAGCTTAGTAGGAAAGTATCGAAGGATTTTCATCGGTATCTTTTTCCTTCTCCCGTCATCCACCTACCACCTTGATGTACCATAAATAGGACATTCTGAAGTTCTTTACTTTCCTTCCAATAAAGAACACCGTCATACTTAGAAGTATGAATTAAAATATATCCCAATCTAAGGTCCCTTAACAGTTTCTTTGCATCATAGTAAGATTTTGGTAAGTTATGTCCCCTTTATGTAATGCATCGTTTAGTAAGCCAATTAATATGTTAAACGACTTGTTACTCCATTTATTATAAACCTTCAAATGCAACAACATCACAACAAATGAGAGTTAAGAAAAATTAGAGTACCCAAATGTAATTGTTCTTGAGCAACTTTGAATAACTTCCTAAAATTATCTTTGGTCATACTACCAATTATGCTAGGCATTCCTATTTCATTCACGGTCTCCATACAATTCTGAAAATTGTCTAACATCTCATCAATCGCATCATCACCATCATCATTCACATCACAATCATCAACATCATTATTGTAACTCCCGTCATAAGATGTACCGGCACTTCTACAATAACTTGCTTCCTTACGTTCACCATGATAAAGCCATGGACTATATAATTTGTCTATGCCTCGGATGAGCAAGTGATTATATACAACATCTTGACTTTGGAAGTCCACATTTAAGCAATCAATGCATGAACAACAAATATTACAACCCTCACCCATTTAATCTTTTACAAATTGCATAAACCTCTTAACTCTTTCTATGTATTCAGTTGACCATTTTCGATAAGGCATCCAACTCTTATCCTTTTAGCTATACAATACAAGAAGATAACAGAGTTATAACATGCATTTTTTATTTTATAATAAGTTTAAAAAGCCTATATTTAATATTATATGCAATCAATAATGTTGTTTTAGTTCATAAGCAGTAATTAAGTAAATAATATAAAACAAAATGAGACGACAATTGATATATAAAACAATGAAGGTAAAACAATGAAGGTTACTACTAATTCACATACTTGAAGATGTATAGCTGTACGTGATTGTTGACTGCAAGCAAAAAAAGGAACACAAAATTTGCAAAACAATATGGTTATGGAATTGGTGAACAACAAATTCTATTATAAATAAATTGAAAACTGCAAATTAAAGGTTAAATGGCCTACAATAATAATAATGTTTATAATGATGATGATGATGATGATGATACTAATGCTAATACTAATACTAATACTAATACTAATACTAATACTAATACTAATACTAATACTAATACTAATACTAATACTAATCCTAATGCTAATACTAATCCTAATGCTAATCCTAATACTAATGCTAATCCTAATACTAATACTAATACTAATCCTAATCCTAATCCTAATCCTAATACTAATACTAATACTAATACTAATACTAATACTAATACTAATACTAATACTAATACTAATACTAATACTACTACTAATACTAATACTAATACTAATACTAGTACTAATACTAGTACTAATACTAGTACTAATACTAGTACTAATACTAATACTAATACTAATACTAATACTAATACTAATACTAATACTAATACTAATACTAATACTAATACTA
>JAOSBN010000179.1:43923031-43939827 GCA_027563595.1 Erythroxylum suave
ATTATCAAAATCCATCAATTCTTTCCTCATCACTTTCCTTTAAGTATAAATACATTTATACCTAAACATATACATAACAACAGTCATTTCTTTTTACTTATTATTTCTAAATTCCACTTAAATATCGGAGTCCAACACTATAAATACATAAGTGACAAAAGTGTAAGTATTCAGCAGTGAGAAAATTATAAATACACATTTGTAGAAAAATTGTGAATACCAAACATGCCATAAAAAACTGTAAATACATAGGTGACAAAATGCTTAGTAGCGGCAAAAGCATAAACAATGCCTAGTTGGGTACTTAACTACCCTAAGATTTTGCTCTATGTATCAAAAAAAAGGAAGTAACTTAGACATAAAAGAAAGAAAGTGAATTTGATAAATCATTTTTTGTCGATAACACATAATCAATGGAACACTATAAAAAATAGCTTTATAACTTAAGAAATAAATTGTTAGTGTTATAACTCTTGTGAATTGAATTCTTATTTTACTAATATCAATTTTATTTTATTCGATTTCGTTAAAAGATGTATAAACTACTCAAATTGCTCAAAATTAAAGGCTTAGCTTTGTTTGAAATGTTGTATGGTTTACTTTAGTTTAACGTATAAAAACTTTACAATTAATGGTTTAGTTCAAATCGTACAAAACTTCTAATCACACAATCCTATTTTATATTTCCAATACAAAAGCATTACCCTTAAAAACGAAAAGAAATTATTCAAAGATTTATGTGGTAGACATTGATATGACACCCTTGTATATTGAATGTTGAAACTACCCTATAGTATATAATTAGTGTTAATAGATCATATATGACAAGTCTTCTTTGTTATAACAATCTTATAAAATATAACACCAAATGAAAGCAATAGTTATACACATTGGAATAGGACATTCGATCTTCAAATGAAATCTCACAACTTCCAAGCAGAAAATACAACTTCCATTGAACAACTTCCAAGCAGGACTTTCATCAAACAACTTCCAAGCAGAACATACACCATATGTTCAACCAACCATTCACAATTTTTTTCCCTTTCTTCACCATCATTATCACAATTAAATGGAAAGCCAACAACAAAAAGGTTCAATCCATGCAAACAACTTAAGAAATCTATTCAACCATAACAAATAAACCCACAAGATTCGGTATATTCAAGACATTGAAAAACAAACTCACAAGAAATAACAGAAAGCTAACAAGGTTGAGCTCAACTCCACGAGATGATTGTTAGGGGGAAGAAAACAATAGAAAGTCGAGAAAAACAGAAGAAGATTGATTGAAGAAAGACGGAGAAAATCGCAAATATGTTTGAGAGAAATTCTACCATCTCCAAATGTACAACAATTTGCTACGAATTTGTAAAATCATCGTAAATATTGTTTGTTTCATCGATGATGGATATTTTCGTCACCTAAAAGTATCATTTTGCCACGAATTTTGTAAAATGTTGCCAAAACCCAAGCTTTTCGTTACTTCTTTATTGTTTAGAGTTATGTTCTTTATTGTTCTTAAAAAGCCTTTACCTTTATTTCCAATCAATTGTTCCTCTGTAGTCTCCATCAAGTCTTCCCAAAACTAGCAATCTCCGACGTCTTACCCACGTATCAAATCTTTTGACTTAATCAAAACACGGTCAGCAATCTTGTCACTTCTTTTTTACTATTTGTTGTATTTTCAGTTCTAGTCTTCATTTCTAAATTTGTTACTGACTAGATCAACTCTTTGTTTGTCAATCTTGGAATGTAGTCACAAGTTTTAGTATCTCTTCGATTGATTTTCTCCTGTTTGCTTATGATGTTTGCATTTGGCTCTCGAGACAACGAGAGAAAGAAAACAAATGTTTTACCATTGTTTCTGTGATAAAGTTATGATTTTTATTCTTCTATGGTAGATCTGGATGTTCTTTGTGTAGATTTGTATATAGGGTGTTTTCTGCGATGTTAAAGTTGAATTCTTTGTGTTTTGTATTTATTGTTCGATTTCTTTGTGATATGTTATTTGCACATTGTCATTGGAGAGTTTGGATTTTGCTCAGATAATTTTCGAAGTCGAATCAATTTAGTTTACCTCACCGTTACTGAATCTTCTAAAGTTGCTTCTGGATGGTTTAAGGTTGTCTTTGAATGAAAATAGCATAGAATTTTTTAATGTTAGTTATAAAAGGGAAAACATATGCTTTGCATTTAAATCTTGGGATGAGTTTGTCATGTCTGTAAGGATATTTCTGTAACGATTTGCATTTAAAAACCATTATACTCTAGGCAATCCATTAATAGTGTTATCTACTAAATTTTTATATTTGAATTTGAAATTAAATGTAATCAATTTTGGTAACTAGGACTGTTGAAAAATAATTATCTTCTATCATAGCAATACTTTAAATTTTGATTTCTTTGTGTTATGTTATTTGCACATTGTCATTGGAGAGTTTGGATTTTGCTCAGCTAGTTTTCAGAGTCGAATTGATTTAATTTACCTCACTGTTACTTAATCTTCTAAAGTTGCTTCTGGATGGTTTTAGGTTGTTGTGAATGGAAGTAGCATGGAATGTGTTAATGTTAGTTATGGAAGGCAAAACATATGATTTGCATTTGAATCTTAAGATAAGTTTTTCATGTCTGTAAGGTGTTCGATGATATTTCTATAACGATTTACATTTAAAAAGTGTTATATTTTAGGCAATCCATTAATAGTGTTATCCACTCTATTCTTATATTTGAATTTAAAATTAAATGCAATCAATTTCAGTAATTAGGACTGTCGAAAAATAGTTATCTTCTATCCAGGCAATACTTTAAATTTTGATAGTTTGTTTTCACCATATACCTCCTGCCACCATTTACTATCTATGTTTGTTATTTCTTTATGTCTGTCTTCCCACTAACATTTAACGTTTAATCTAATGAAAGCTTTGTTTCTGCTTACTCTTAAAATTGTTTCAAGAGTCTTTTACTTTTTTCATTTCGTAGAGACATATAGATAATACTATATTTATGTACATGAAGAACATAGTCATGTCTATTCTACTTTAAATTTTGCATTAGATACAAGTTACACAATAAATTTTTGATATTGAAATTAAAGGTCACTTTGGTTATTAGGCATATTGAAGATTTATAAGTGCTAAACCTGACTACTTTCAGTTGTCATCGAAATTGGAGTTAAACTTATCATCGTTTTATTCTAAATCGACTTTTAAAGAATTTACCTCTTAACATTATTAATGAAGGAATGTTGACCTGAAGACTAGTTCCCAATGGCCATAATTCATTCCTTTGGGAGGAATGTTACAAAATTGTCCCTACTGAGAAAACCAACACTGAAAAAGAAATCTCTACTTTATATACTAATCATCGTTTGCCTTCGATAGCCGATCTTCTACTTCAAGGTGTTTAGTATTTTTCGAACAACACCACTTCCCTTATTATGTACTTCTCATTTCCTTTTATGAAATTATTATATATATTCACATTTGATGGTTTATACTACATATTATTTAAAGCTTCCTTCAGTCTCGAATGTGACATGTATGCTCGTGGAGGCAGGAGAATTGTCACAACAATCTGTAAAGGATTAGAGAAAACAATTGATTTGAAAATTTCGTCAATTTCGAATACTTTGTCTGCTCATGCATGTATGCATGTTACTCCAATTTCAGTTCATTTAAAGGCTTACTAATATGACAATATCTAACTTCTATACTAATTGTGTTCTAGGTACTAAATCTAGTAACCTATTCACTGCATCTTCTTCAAATTTAGCTATAGCAGAAAAGCTGTTGCAAGAGGTGTGAAAAACTTTACAGTTAAGGGAAGAACTGTTACTGTTTCAATTAGTACGTTCAAACGTGCAAGGACCCTTATAAGGAATCTAGACGTCGGGAACTCATTTACCTTTATCGACTCTCATATTACTTGGAATCTAAATAAATAATTTTATCATTATCAGTAAGTCAGTCAATCAACTGAACTCCAATTTAAAGTTTATTTATTGTTGTATCTGTAATAATTTGTCTAGCAACATATCTACTACTTAGGAGTCAAGTTGTGTACTATTGAATGTTGACTATTATTGTTCTAGTTCTATGAGTTTATGAATTGAGTAACTTCTAATTCAAAGCTCGTACTACTCCATATATCATATTATTATATTGATTCAATAATTTAAAATTTTTATAACTAAGTTTTGCAATGTTAATAAATACTAATGATTAATTAGTACTACTGTTTAATACTTAAAAATATGTAGTAAGTTTTTTTTATAATACGTTGCAAATATTCAAAACAAATCCCCTATAAAACATATCTTAATTATGATAGATTATGAAAATGTTAGTTTAATAATTTATGAAAATGTCAATCATTTGGTGACAAATGTTAACATTCAGTGATGTTTTTAAGAATTTGTCACAGAATGTGCAATATTTTATGACAATTTACAAAAATAGTCGTTGAATGCTTGACATTTATTGACGATGAAAGGAAATCGTCGCTGAATGTATATGTTTTCGCGATGAAATAGGAATTTCATCACCAAATATTAAACTTTTGGTGATGCTTCATGGTATCGTCGCAAAATATATAACATTTATTGACAATTGTACATGGATCATCACCAAATGTTTGACAAGTTATGGTAACATTTTAAGAATTTGTCACGATTGCATTATTTTGCGACGATTCTTTGAAATCATCACCCATTATAGATGATTTGGAATCGATTGTTTCTGTACGTCGCTAAAGGTTTTCCCTTATGCGAAGCTGTCTGATTTTGTCACTAAATGATTGATTTTAGTGAAAAATATTTTTAAACATCGCAATATGTTTTCTTTTGGCAACGAATTTTGTTTTGTCGCAAAAAAATCCATAGGGAAAAAGTGCTTTTATTTTAGTGAATGTTGATTAATATATTCTAAATTTCTTTACCGCTCTCTCGGTTTAAAAATTATTAAAATTTCGTTTTAGTCAAAGTACATTTATCGTTAAAAAAATTTATTTTATTGGTTACAAGTTATTTAATATTAATGAAACATCCAACACAATAAACCAATCAGAGCCTAAGTAGCTATTTGGTCTTAAAGGTGCCAAATACTATTTAATTAAAGATACTTAAAAATAACCTAAAAGCATTTTATTAGTTTAGAAGTATTTGTTGCCAAATATGGCAGTGAATCAAAAAGGGACGAGAAAAGAAGTCAAGCTAGAAGCTGATAACATCTATCAGAAATTGGGCTAAAATATTAAATGTCCGAAGACCTAACCTTTTGGTAACATTGTTGAGAACCATCGAATTCTATGCATTACACTGCAAAACCAGTACAAGGTCTGGAGTTCTAAGATAAATGGATTGAGGGACTGTCCTGTCTGCTTTTAAAGCTAACAAACTTTTACTGCTTTAAAGTAAAACGAACGCGAATTGGCAACTACTCTCTTGCCCGTGCTTTACTTTATCAATTACATCTTTATCATGCCAGAACCCTCTTTAGTCAGATGGCTTCAATACTTTGTGGGACTGTGGGAGGCTAGAAACTAAACCCAATAAATTATTATCAATCTACACATGTTCTTTAGTTGATTGGGATAATTAATACAAACTGGCATGAAAGCATTCATGTGCTAGTTACAGGAACAACACTAGCTGCTGTTTATCCACACTAATTATCAGATAACAGCATGTATGACTTTTCTGAAATATAACTGCTATGTGGTATTATTATGGCCGTAGAAGTCATTATCAAGCACTAATTTTCACCATCGTAGCACACATGATATGGCTAACACTTGGTTTTCAGGGCTCACAGAAGTCCACGATACTACTACAGCTAGCTATATAGATATGAACGTCCATTTCTTATTATGAATCCTGGGTTAATATCACTTACGCAGCCAAAGGAATCCAAACCATATCATCTGCCTGAAAGATATGGCAGACAGGGGATGTTCCTTTATCAATATTGAGCACTCGAAACGATACATTGTCACTGTCCCATTGGGATGTATCAACATGGCATACACCAGCTGCTTTCACTCTCTCGCCATTTTCGCCACCTAGTAGAAACTCAAACAACCTGTTGCCACCTTCTTGGCTATGGCAATAGTACACTACGTAAGGGTAAGGCATTATGTGGCACCCTATCATTTTCTTTGCCACTATCTCCTTTGGCTCTTCTAAGATGGTATAATTCTGTAAGGTGGCAGTAGGTTTCGTGAGATGGTTGGTTGTTAGAACCCTGAACTTGGTGTCCAATCCAAAGGTTGCTTGAGCAAAATCAAGCATAGATTCCAAAGAGGTTGCACAGAACTTGGTCTCTCCTTTCATTGGTTCAAGCTCGCATTGTGAGAGAGTATACTCCATGGCCTTAGCTTGTGGTGAGTCTTTGGACAAAGACAAGGATTCAAGAACATCTGGGAGTTGTTCTGAAGAGAAAGGAATTGAAGTGGCTTCGCTTCTGGACAACAAATGAGGGGAAGAAGAAGGGTCTTTGATAGATATGTAGAAGGGCGTCGTTTTGCCAAGTTTTAGATCGTCCAAACTGAAGAAAACATGAAACGAAGGGTCCATGTGATCCAAATGCGCGCTCTGCGCACCTTTATCGTTGATATGCTTCATCAATAGATTGCTGTTGTCCGTGAAACTTCGTCCCAAATCATGCTCCTGAGTATCACCTGACTCTTGTTTCCATCTTCTGCGACTTGTGGCATCAGTGACTCGTAGAAACTGTAATAGCAAAGTCTAATAGCTATAAGAATTGACACAAAAATGATAAATGGAATTGCAAAGAAAGAATTCTAAGAACTGTTACTCCAACAAGAATTCAGGAAAAGGATGAATTAAGAAGGCAACTGAAAGGATAGATCAGTGACCCGGATATCTATGTGACCGAGGTAAATATACATGTTTTCACGAAGCGGAACAGTTAAAATTACCGTTGAAACAAGTAGGACACAGATGATGAATTTCCATGAAAGAAAAGAGAGACTCATCTTATTTTCCTCTCTTCAGCCCCTCTATGGTTGTTGGACTTAACGCAGTTGAGAAAGGCAAAAAACCTCAGACCCTTTTCAATGTATAGTTATTACATTAGATTGAAATTTGTCGTGCGTGATCAAAATAGTATTTAATTGATGGGGGTAGCCGAAGGTCAACTGGTCTGATCACAGGTACACTGAAACAACCTGCAATCTGCAATCCAAGTTATTGCCTGTTCTTTTCCTTTTCAGCAAACAAGGTTGCATTATATGACGCACTAACTCCCATCTCAAAAAAAGTCAAACACATATCCTGATTTTTGGTGCTTATTTTATTGTCTGAAAACAGTATCAAGTTGCGGGGCCATGCACATGCTACATATGAAATGAGAATGACTACTAAAGAAGTTATCAAGTGGTGGCACAGTGTACCAGGGAGGTAAAGCACAAAGCATAAAGCATGTGCAATATGCTATTTCTGTGTTCATAGAACTTGTTCAGATTTGTGTCTTCTGATCATGGCATTGCTTTTTGTCCGGAGAGGTGGGGATTGATTGAATATGGAATTCTGACCGTAGGTGGCAGTAATGGAGTTGAAAGTTTGGCCCAGGGTTGACTATGTTTAGGGACCCTCTTGGTCGATGCAACTAATCAAGTACTGTCACTATGTTTAGGGACCCTCTTGGTCGATGTGCCTGTTCCTCATGTGAATAAAAACTAAGATGCAACTAATCAAGTACTGCCACTATGCTTAGGGACCCTCTTGGTATGAGAATAAAAACTAAGATGCAACTAATCAAGTACTGTTTTATGGTAATGGCAATATTTCAACTTGTTGAATGTAGTAACGCACAACTGTGTTGAGTTTGTCGCTGAAATGATTAAAGTTAAGGTCTATAAAAGCGGATGGACTATGGTCTCTTCATCTTTAATTTCAAACTTCAGCTGCCATGAACAAGAACAGCCCGATTAAACTTGTATTTTTTTCTGCTAAAGATTGGACATAAGACTAGGTGGTTGCTGACATTTGCATGCATAATGGATGAAGTAACAAGTGTTTGCAGGCAGAAACACACCATTTTAATTGTAATTTGTCATGACATAAGTTCTTTATAATTTTTAAAATATAATTTTCATGACATATGATTTCCGGTAGTATCATTTAGTTGTCACATTTTCATTTGTTACTTTAGTATTTAATTCACAAATTATAATCGCAAACATTATAATCAGCTTTATGGAGAGATCTTTTCAATAATGATTTCTGGAGAAGGTCATTTTCCTTACAAAATATCAATATTTTTGTTTATCTTACCATTGAATCTACTTTGCTTCTTCCTTTTTATCTTTATGCATTTAGATTATTTTCCTATTTAACCATCTAATAACATGCTTCAAATGGATTTGTTATTTTCTTATGGATATTGTTTCGCTATAATTATGCCGAAGTAATTTTTTCCCCCTTTTGGAAGTTTTTCCTTAAATTAGTGTTAACTGTATCACGAAATGAAACCAACAATATCTTATCAACATATCAATTTTCGTAAGAGTGAATATGATATTTCCAATTATAATGCTTGTTTTGATGTTTTGGTTTGGGATTTATTGAAATACCTTAAGTTTGATTCCAATTAATATGTGACACCAGTTTCCAGTAATTGAAATCTTTGTTCATAGTACTTTTTAATAAAAACATAGCACTCAAATATTTATATTGACTGCAATTTTCTAATATTAATGCCAAAAGTAGAATTAATAATTGGAAATTTTAAAAGTCTTCATTCGATTATCATGTGCTCTACAATCCACATCCGATGGACTAATAAAAAGTCTTCATTCGATTATTATGTGCTCTACTATCCACAATCCGATGGACTAAAGGTTCCCTTGTGATGAAAGAAAAGAGATGCACAATCCCCTTCCACCAGATGAAAACAACATTAGTGAGCCATTGAAGCCTATAGTATTCACCAAAAAAAAAAAAAAACTTCTAACTGTATATAATTCTTGCAATTTCGTCTGTTAATTGCAAGGTATCAATCAAATTCATCATCACAACGTGGACTGGCCTCAATTTGTTTAAGGTGATAATTTCTACCTTTCTTTGGAGTTGACTAATTGAATGGATCTTGTCGTTTCATCCCTTTATTAGAATTCTAACGAACTTATCACTTCCGCCATGGCGACGCCAGTATTGAAAACATTTTTGAGGGGCCCCAACTGTAGTTTTCTTTATTGGATTAGACCTACCAACATAAAGTCCCTTTTTATATACACATTTGTGAAGGAAGCATAAGGTATTTGTTGAATTCAACAAATTTTTGGCGTCACTTAAGATTTCCAAACCTCAGCAGGTTGAAGAGATGAGTATTAGATCATTAGATGCTACTTCAAAGATTATAGTAAGTTGTAACTTTACCAAAAACCTCTAATTATTATATTTTGCATGCATTGCCAATTTTGAGCTCTATATACAGTAGAGAACAAATATATATATATATATATATATATAGTGATTGATCAAGGTACATTGACTTGGTTTAACTCGGATTTAATGTAATAGGATTATTAATGCTTCATTATGAGTCTCAACCCTCATTTATTTTAGTTTTTGTGCTTCTTCCAAGACCAAGAACAACCACGTAACAGTTTGCCATCATATAAGCTAGCACAAAAACTGCAAGGATAACACCATATGGAAACAATAAAAATGAAAGTATAATTTATTTACGTGTGAGATTGACGCAAAACATATGAGTTTGACTTTGTTAGAAGACTATAATCTAATGTCCTAATGTCACATGAACCAATTAATTTAAGCTTCCCATGTTACATACTTTGTATTTCAATTTTAAAGCGAGAGGAGGGTTGGGTTATTATCAGTCGCCTTAATCAAAGTTTTGAATTGTGACTGTAGTATTATGATTGCGGGTAAAATTATTACTGTAATTTATTATAATTGTGATTATTCTTTTTGTATTTTTACTTATATTATTTGTAATCACTATAATTCATAATTTAAAACATCGCCCTTAATGCATGTCCACGTAAGAAAGCCTGATCTTTCAAGGAAACAATTAATTTAGTTAGGCGAGACGAAAAGGACAGGAGGTAGGCATGTCCTGTTTTGATAGAGCAATTGTATAGGGAAATGGGATTTAGAAACGAGTTTTGTGTCCAAGTTGACTCTAACCTGAAAGGGGCCAATCTAGCTTTCATGTGGGTAGGAGAGGGCTCCACAAAACTTGTCTGTTAGTCTCAAAAGTCATACCAAGGATGGCTACTGTCCCACTACCTTTCTGTCTTTTTATTTTAAATGGTCTCTCATTAGTCAGCTAATAATCAACGATAGAATCTGCATGGTAAGCAACAGTACACCCCATCTCTAGGAGCAGAATTAACAATCAGCCACAGCCTTGGACTTTTGGAAGATGCTTATTTTGATTATCACCAATATTATCAAATCTTAGGTGTGGGCTAAGTGTTGACTTCACAACTTTTCATTTTCCTCTTTAGACATATATGCATTAACATGTGAAAAATATATGACAACCACATCCTGTTTAATAATTTAATAAAAAGATATTTGATCCAACTCCAATCTATGAAGGCAATTATGTCATTTGAGTTAACGTCGAACCAATTAATTTATACAAATTTATAAAGCAATGAAGTATATATAGAGTGGTTGACCTTAAAGCTTTGGTTATTGATTTATAGATAAGGACTACTCCTGAAAAAGAAAACTAGTTAGACAAGGATTTAAGTTAACTTCTTCTCAAAGGTTTTAAGAATCAAGTTGCCAATAATTAGCTTCAACAAATATAAAATAAAATCCTTAACTCTCACGTAATGAATCCAGAGCAGGCACTCTGGCGCCAGCCCTTGCTTGTCACCAACTGAATGTCAAACTTATCAAATGCTCCTTATACTATTTTTTTTCACGTTAAAGTCAAAGGTTTTTCTATGTAATTATCACCAACTTGATTTTTTTCTCTCGGCTTAGTACAAGTACCGCAGGTTCCAGGAACCCATATCAAATGTACCACCGACCACTTAGCCCCAGTACAGTTTTGCATTAAACGAGTAGTTCAGATCACTTTACTAGAAACCTTGTTTTTTATTTAGGACATCAAACTTACTATAATCACTCGTATGTCCTCGTTCTTGGACCTATAAATGTTTTAAGACTCGGAAGGTTAACACCCTACAGATCACACGATAAAAACTACGAAAACACCAAATACCAACAGCAAATAGTATTAGAGAAATGAAGCATCCGTTCGCTTTCCTGGTTCTCTTCTCTCTTCTCTTGGTAAGCCGTTTATCATCACTCAACAACAACAGCTTCGGTTTTTCTTTGCTAATTTTTGTAGTTGTTTTCCTTCTCTGTCTGGATTCTTCAACATATCTGACAAAAAGCATTGTTAATTCTATGCTTCTCCCGAACCATCTGCTTTGCTAACCGTATTTTCACACCCCTGGAATAGATGGTTAACCTCATTCATGCAAGAAGAGAGCCAGAAGATTATTGGAGAAACGTGATGAAGGACCAGCCTCTTCCTGAAGCTATCAAGAACCTTATGGCCCAAGATCAGACTCATCTTGTCAAGGACTTTGACACTAGGTCTAACGCCATAATATATCACAGCCATGGCCATGAACAAGATAAAAGAGAAGACGGCTCCTTTGTTGAACGTGTCAGACTGGCACTGAAGGCTCTTCAACATACCTGGAACCACATATAGAAGATACGTAGTGATTAAGGACTGGAGAGGTCTTGTGTTTATAGAGTCAGAGAGACTGTATTGTATTAGTTGTCAGTGCTTAAAAGTTAATGATCAATTTGGTTTCCATGTTTTGATTTCTCTTTCTCGCTAAGCTGCTATTGATGTCTATTCGTCTGCGCGAGGATAAGAAGTTGTAGGAAGTTTGTAGCTATTGAATAGCAAATTATTTAATAAAATCATTCATAGACATGATTTATCCACAGAACGAGCATGTTAATTAGTTTCTGAGAATAGCATTTTCGATTTCTTTTTTAACTTCAAAAGATCAACAAAAACATATGTTACTGTAATTAATAATGTTAAATAACCAGGCGCTGCAGACCAATTTATACCAGCAAAGTTCAATTTTTGCTCTGATTGTGAACATTCTATTTTATAATTCGCATTTAGAGGCCTGATATGATAGTCATTTCTTACTTCTGCATGTATTTTTGAAGTCAGATAATCCTTGCATCCACTTCATAGAAAAATGGTTGATGTTGAGTTTATTCACTGTCCAACATTGTCAAGGCGAAGTTAGAATTTGCGAAGTGACAGTCAAATTGAAATATGAAAAGGGGTTCGTAATTTCCCGTCGAATCTGTTGTATGACTCGTAACGAAGCCAGCTTCCCGGGGAAAGAAAATTAGAGAACGGAAGAGGGATGATGTACGTCTCTGCTTTGCAACACCACATTTTAGAGTAAAAACTAACTTATTGATCCATCAGGCACATATCCAATAGAAAATTGATAACACTTCTACCTTCTTGGTTTACATAAACGCTTAAATTTGAAAACACAGACCGCTCGTCAAATCTAAAATCATACTTGAGAATTTATTTGTGTTAAGTAAGTGAAAGTTTCGAAGTTTTCAGAATAGAATTTCTTTTATTTATTACTTGGATGATAGTTGACAAAAGAAAACCGAGTTTTCATAATATCAGAGTCTGACACTCAAATTGGGATCGTTTTGTTTACAAAATTGCATTTTGGACCTGTGATGTCAACTCATATCACACCTGTTTACTGGTTGTGATAATTCATAATACACTCCACATTGGTGGCCTATATTGCTTCTGATAAGCAGTCAACTGCACCTATTAAGATTCCTATTCTGTATTTATCCCCACATCTTTGTTCTAAAGCAAAGATAGATTCCTGTATTGATAAGGTTACTAGTCAATTCAGACCAAATACGATACAGCATCAGGCACTCTTTCCTCTGACGGATAAGAGTGTTCTTAATTTCAATAAACGAGGTATACAAAGTACATTCAGTGGCAGAACTGGTGAGGTTCACATTGCATGTGCTAGCCATGGGAGAGGATAGGAACATTAACCAGATTATCTTCTGGGAATAAATGGTACACATTTGAGGACCGTGTTTGGTTCAATCTCATGAGCCATAAAAGACACCCGATTGCGGCTCCACTCAAAGGTATCCATGTGACAAACAGCAAGCGCTTCCACTCTGTCTCCGTTGTCACCTTCTGGTGAAACAAGGAAAACCTTGTTATATAAAGAACTCCGTAAGGGCAGGGCATTGTATGACATGAAACCATTCTATGAGCTGGTATGTCCTTGGATACTTTTTGCAAACGGGTACTTGACTTCGTCAGGTGAGATGCTCACGATCGTGAATTATTTTGCAAATCGTAAGATTTCCTGCGCAAAATCAATCATGGATTCCAGAGAAGTAGCACAAATTTTGGTCTATCCCTTGATGAGTTTGATCTCACATTGTCTGAGTGTGTTTTCCATTGCTATGGCTTGGGGAGAACCTTAGGAGAATGATAAGAATTAAAGAAGATAAGGAAGTTGCCGACGTGAAATTGAATAGCTTCAGCTTCCTCGTTAAGGGTTCTTTTTGGGTAAAATAGGTAGGCGTTCAGTTCCTACTTTTCATAATACTACCATTAGTGACATTTCCATGTGATCCAAATGAGTCAAGGGACGGGCGTGAAGACTGCTTTTTTAAATGATTAAACTATTTTGCTATAGGCCTAATTAGATAAATTTTTCTTCGTAGAAGTTGTATCTTATCCTCTTAGCTTTTCAAAGACATAAAGCTTGTAACTTTTTTGATATTGTAGTTGAAATTTATGAAGCATAGAAGTGTGAGTGGCAGAGTTAGAATTGCACAATCTTGAATAAGCACGATCGCGACCACTGCACTAATCATGCAATTGCACAATCGTTCAAAATCTGCACTATTCATCGAATTACACGATCATGCAAATGCCATTTTTCCTTAAGCTCACGATCATGCACAAAAACTACCGCAACTTCTAGGAATCGCATAACCGTGCATTCTAAAGCACCCTCACAAATTTTTATATATATTTATTTTTATTTAATTGTTTTTACTTCAGACTATGACTTCTTTCATTATTAGGTATTATTATTTATTTTTTCACTCCCAACTGTGACTTATGCTTATCTTATTTCATTTTTACTTTCCAAAATCCCCTTATTTGAGCGTTTTGTCGCCACGAAATAAGAACCAAAACCTGGGCCCAACATATTACTTGGACAACAAAGATGCAGGTATTATTATTAGTATTATTATTTTATATTACTCATGTTACTATCTTTGATAAAGTTTTTATTGGGTTATTGTCCTCAAGTACATGTTGCAAAAGGTTTGTTATGCACTTTTGTTTTAGCGTAAACATATGCATGTGTTTGATACAAATGGAAAGTCTTTGTATGCATGTATATATAGTTTACACGGATAAACAAAAGAGATAAGATTTTTTGCACATTAATTTCATGGTATTATTTCAATTTTGTTCCACTTTCTTCTTTGATTTGATGCCTATTAGAATTTTGTGTGTGATTAAGAATAGCCATAACATCTTAATCCTTTGAAAAAAATCTAACATCAAATAAAGGGTTATTAATAGTCGCGTGACTATGTGTAGTTAAATTCTAATTGTTTGGTTAAAATCATTACTTTTAGCCACAGGGAGGTTTTTATTTAATGCCTTAACTAGAACAAGATGGTGAATTTTGATATTGTTATTTCCTAGGTCCACAAATATGGAAATTATATTTTGGAATCTATATTCATTAATCTTGTTATTAATTTATAGAAAATTCTATGCATTTTGCACTTTTATCCACAAAAAGGTTGAATTTACTATATTGAAATTTGACATTAGTTGATTTCTTTTAGTTTACATTACATAGTAATAATATATACGTATCTTGTTGTGCAGTTATTCCTACTGCTCTTTCTAGTAACTCAATTCCAATTTTAATTGGTGAGAACTTTTTCAATTGGAAAGATGGAGTTCTTCTTACATTAGGGTACATGGATCTTGATTTGGTGCTGTATGAGGAAGCTCCTCCTGTAGAGGAAATACACCAATTGTCAAAGTCGCTTATACAAAGTGGGAGCGATCAAATTGTTTGAGCTTTTCGCTCATTAAGACTCATGTAAGCAAAAGCATTAGAGGCTCTATCCCTTAATGCACTAAAGTTAAGGACTTCATGAGGGCTATTAAGGACTAGTTTGTGACTTCTGACAAGGCCATGGCAAGTACCCTAACGCAGAAACTCTCCAGTATGAAATTTGACAATTTGAAAAATGTGTGTGAGCACATTATGCAAATGAGAGACAATGCTACACAATTGAAATCTTTGGAGGGTAAAATATCTTAATCATTTCTGGTGCATTTTATTCTTTCTTCTTTTCCAATGACATATGGTCCTTTCAAGATTTCCTACATCACATAAGGATAAATGGTAAGTTAATGAGCTTTTAACCATGTGTGTTCAAGAGGAAGAAAGGTTGAAGCATGAGGAGTTTGTGTTGGAAATCAGGTAGGGATCTAATCCCGATTGCAGCGAAATAATCACGAAATTTTTTCGTGACTTTTGATTTCTCAAAAACCAAGGTCTATTTAATTCTATAAAATCATCAACACAAATAATAATAAGGCAGAAATTTAATCTGTACCTTATTCCAAAGCGTGATCTTTATCTTGTCGTATCCCTTGAACCGTTCCCGAAACTGATCCGTTTCAACCACTGTAGCTGCACAAATGTCCGACCTCTAACGGTGTCCACAGAATGAGTTGAGAGAACTCTGTAACTCTTACAGAGAGGGTTAAGCATGAAGTGCTAGCTCCGTAAAGCTTAAGCCTATTTATAATAAGCTTTGGACATTTTAGTAATTTAATTGAAATTAAATTCTAATTTCACTTAAACTTTTATTATAATTACTAAAAATTCAAACTGAATAGCAATTATACCCATATAGATTCAATATCTCATATTGACTCTTATTTATTAAATATCTCATACTTAATTATAAAGTTTCTTAAACTTTACAATCAAATCCAACTTGATTAAATTAACTTTGCTCTCTTCAATCCATTTTATATGTGAGACTCATTAGATTCCCAAACATGTTGGCAATGAATATAAAATCTTCATAATTAGAATTAGATAAATTAAAAATCCTTTTAATTTATCTTTAATTCTCTAATTAAATAATTTATAATCATAGATCAAGATTGGCATCTAGCAATGCATCATGACCACCCAAATATCTAAGAATGTCAAAGTGGTTTTGACTAAACTTTCCGTGCATAATTTTTCTGTATAATTCAATCCTTTCATCAATCAATATTCTAATTAGACATTGAGCATGGAATTAATGTCTACTCTATTTTGAGTTCAATCATATTAGTTCTTCGACATTAGCTATTGATTCAATTAATGATAATTGTAAATTATTTACAAGATATCATTCCACCTTGGCTAAGGATTTCCCGAATTAATATTAATCGAAAATAATGGAACATTATCCCTAATTACTTTCGGGTGATGAATCCTATCTTGATCACTCAACTACCTCCATATAGTTCATGCTACATCAAATGACTACTGATTAAACGACCCATGATTAAATAGATCATAAGTAGTATCAAAACATAGCAATCCCCATACAAAATAACATTGATGACCTCAAGTCAAAGGATCACTTATACAATCATCACAATGAGAATTCCATAGACATACAAGTAATGTTCCAA
>JAOSBN010000179.1:43951740-43965155 GCA_027563595.1 Erythroxylum suave
TCACTCCGTCTTTACTATAGTGTTACCCCGCCGAGATACGAAAAGAATGGCTCACATCACTGATACCACAGGGGTTTTCCCCCCTGGCAAAGGGATCAGAAAGGCCAAAACAAAAAAGGAAATAGGTGACAAGCTTTCGGATGAGCAGTCATTACACATTTGAACAGAGCCCCACTGGATAAGTTGAAATAATTCGTTAATATGCATTATCTGTTTCCTGACTTCGCTGGCTATACTAGAATAATCAGCTTCTTGGGTCCTATTAATTATTTCATGGTTCATACTCGTCTCTTGGTGTCACATTGCACCTCAAAGAACGAGAATCACGAGATTTCTGCACCACAGAACAAGCCAACATACAGAGAGTATAGCCTTTCCTCTTTTAACACTATGATCTTTAGCAATAATGAAGAATAATTATTAACTTAATAATGAGGTCTTATTTCCATGCATAATTCTTGTAGGTTTTCTCCTCATGCATAATTATATGCATGGCTGACATCTGAATTTGCATATTCTCCAACGAAGTCTTATATTTCTTCTGGTGACAGAATCCTACAGTGCTCTATTATTTCGCTTGGTAAGAAATTGTCCAGATGATTAAATGTGCCAAGTGACAATGTTTTCGCTTGGTAAGAAATTGTCCAGATGATTACTTGTGACAATGTTTTCCTTTCTTTTTCAGAACTTGCTTTCCTGTTAAATCTAAATGCTTGACTGTTATAGAAACTACCAAGAAACGAAGGACAAACGAGCGCTTCATCAGGGATGACAATCTTGGCCCGGAAACGTCGCTTTGATAATTTTTTAAAAATAATTTAATGAACAAGCCGGGTGGAGCAGGCTGCAGCCCGCCATAACAGTGGCTAGGCCGGGCCGAGCCGAAGGCATTGCCATCCCTAACTGCTGATAACATAATACATATCAGAGTTGACATTTGAGATCATTTTCCTTACGTTTTTTTACATTTATTTTTATCTTTTCATTCTCTTTTCGAACAGATTGTTTTCTGTTATAAAAACTATCAAGAAATCTTAATATTCAAACATAGGAATCACTTTGCAATAATGAATATATTTGCCAAAAATTACGGAATAGTGCCTGGAAAAATGAAACACAAACTGAACAAATCAAGCAAGTTTTTACAGGGTAGTACCAGCATCTGGGTCTCAATCTGTTCCCCACAAACACTAATGTACAGTATAGCTTCATAAATAACAGTAACAATGGCAGAAAAGGGCCACATCATGAAGAGCACTTGTAATATAATTTATTGCCGCTGAAGAACCAGGCCAGAATTTAGCACTCACATCCGGTTGACCTAGGTTGATGGCTGTTCCCAACATCAATGGTATCTGGCAAGTAACTTCATAATACAAAGAGTTCCGCAGGAAGTACAAAAACAAGAAATATCAGTATCATTTCAGATTCCAAATGTGCAGGTGTTTATGTGAATCTAAACGTAGGCCAATAAATACTTTCGGTTCAACTTGCAATTCAAGCTTTAGTATAATCAACAAAGAATCATGATCGACAACCTTTTCTAGCAGAAGTAATTATTCAAAAAGCAAAAAATTTGCACTTGCATACAGATAATATGTTTATTTTTCTTACATCTCTTCCTCTTCACCACTCTTCAAAGCATTCTTAGCTATGCATTGAAAAGCTTCCTCCACATTCACGCCTTCCTTGGCAGAAGTCTCAAAGTATGGGATATTTCCCTTCGAGGCACACCAAGCCCGTGCTTTTTTCTCTGAAACCTGAAATATTAAAGCTGCGGTGTAAAAACTGGAAAATACAAAGAAGACATATATGCATCTGGTTATGTGTGGAACAAAGATGCAGAAAGGTGCAAACCCAATAAGATACATACCACTCTACTGTTTCCGCCATCCACATCGATCTTGTTTCCAAGAACAACAAATGGGAAATTCTCAGGATCAGAAGGACTTGCCTTCAGATGGTTCATTAAAAGGAGTTTGTTAGCCATGTGCAGGATGTGCTTTTCAGTAAAATATGCAGGTGGCATCATATACCTGAATAAGGAATTCTTCCCTCCAGTTGTTAAGATTGTCAAATGATTTCATAGAATTAACATCATACACAAGAACACAGCAATCAGCACCTCGATAGAAGGCAACACCAAGACTCTGGAACCTTTCCTGGCCAGCAGTGTCCCATATCTGCCATAATAAGAAAAACATTAAATCTAGATACCCAGCAAATGATCCAGAAACTTTTTTGGAAAATGGAAAAGAAAATTATCTCAGAATCAAATGTCCCCAGCAACATCCAAAAACTTTTGATGCCAGCAAATTGGGCATGAAGATAATGTTACAACAATAAAAACAAAATTTCATTTCTGACCTTAAAAATTATAATTAGAAGAGCACAAATTTCTTAAAGCAACCAACTTTCAATGATACTCATTTACCTCATAAGTCAGGCCAAAACTTTAACAAGATATGATGCGTGGAGACCTCACCATACATTTGGATTGAATGTATGAACTAACACTAGCTATGATCTGGTTGGCAATTTTACTAAAAATTCACTTTCTAGGAACCAAATTATGAACTAGCCTTCAATTTTATTTCCCAGTCAATTCAATCTGGCGTCAGACAAATACTCCCAAAGAATTGAACTCATTCATGTTTTGTAATTTCAACAGCAGGATGAAAATGTAATAAATTTCAATCCAAAAAGGCGGGAAACGATGAAGAATTGCAGCAATTAAGAATCATTGTAAACCAAGATGTGATCCACGTGTTCATCAGGCCTTAGGACATAAGACCGTGAACCTCTAATCTAAGAGGGTAATCACATAAATCGTAAATAAAGTGACAACATAAATTACATAGCAGAAATAGAAGGGCAGTCATGAAGAACGATAAAATTACTAAAATCATCAAAGCTAAAAATTCAGTGGGAGCTCTTGACAAGGAACATTCCTTTATTATCATAACAAGGCCAAAAACAATTAGTTTTCTACAATGGTAGGGTGAAGTGACAGGCATCTCTTTCTCTCCAAAGAGTAGGTGGGAGTGCCTTTGCTCAAGATGCTGGCAACTTCAAAGTAAACTTTCCTACAAAAACTGTCAAAGCCTCATATTTGCTAATGCACTTAACTCCCACTAAGAGGTGTTTCAATTGTTAGAGATGATTGAAAAAACCCCGTCTTTTTTTATTTCATCGCCTATTGGTATCTTCCACTTATGCTAGAGTAATGCAATGAGCACAACTTTGTCACCAACCGAAGACAACAAAAAAGAGGGGAAAAAAAAAAAGAGTCATCTACCACAACTCTCAACACCAATAATTGAAACAGCTCAAGAACATGACCTCCATAGCATCCAAGACACAAAGAATCTCTTAAAACACAAAATCAATCACAAACTAGTCCAATTAGTGTCACTACAAACCTGCAAAGTAAAGAGCCTATCTTCAAACTGAACTTCCTTAGTCAAGAAATCAGCCCCAATCGTTGCCTTGTACTGGTTGCTGAACTTCTTATTCACGTATCTGCAAATCAAACAAGTCAAGAACAACAATTCCAGTCCAAAACCCTAACAATAAACAACGAACACTCAACACTACACTACACAGTTCTTACTGATTCATCAACGAGGTCTTCCCAACCCTGTACAATTCACATAAAAAGAACCCAAACTATGTCAATTCACTATCCCAAAAATTACTGTAAGAAAAGAAAACCAAAAAGCACAGAATCAAAACGCAACACTTCAAATTACACATAATATCAATAAGATTACTGAATGAGATCAACAGCCAAAACCAAATTGGGACCCAAAAAGTAGCCGATCTGGAAAGATTCAACAAATAAACCCGAAACAGCAAAATTCAATAACCCTAAACGACTTTCTAGTACAAGTTACGGACCCGCTGTCGCCGAGAATGATGACCTTCAAAAGAGTCCGCCTACGGGAAGGCATGACTAACTTGTCGATCGGTGGCGCGTGATCTGATTGGTGAATAGGGAGTTGGTGAGTTCTGATAATATACTCTACCGCCTACAAGAACACTCCTAAGCCCTCCTGGTTTCTACAAAAAGATGTCTTTCTATTTCTTTTGTTTTATGTACAGTGTTTTATTTAAGCTATTAAGAATTTGGAGGTCTCTTGGTAATGGAAAGCTGGAGCTGATCTGTAACATTCCGGAGTGACGGTGCTGTGACAGTTTTGATTGCTTGACTTTGGATATTCAAATTCTCCTAAAAAAGGTAAAAAATAACATTTGGTCCTTTTGCTTGGTAAAAAGTTTCATCCATGCAAAGACTAAAGGTGAGGAAGAGGACCTCAAGTTGGATTTAGGCTTCACAACGCTCTGAATCTTTTATTTTTGGTTCAAGTCTGGTATGAATTTTCATTGGGCAACTTGAATGACGATTAAGACCAATTTGAATTATTTAGGTTGAATGGTACTTTCAAACCTACTCAAATTTTGAACAACTCAATATTTTGTCACTTAACTTGGGTCGGTCGTTCCGATCGACTAACCACTAATTTGAATTTTTACAACTAAAAAGTTATATAATTATTTTGGAATTAAAAATCTTATTATTTATTGGGTTAATTGCTAAAATAAGCCCAAATTTTCTTCAATTTTTCAAGTATAGCCTATACTTTAAAAAGTAGTAATAAAATATCTAAACTTTTTTTTAATTCTAGCCTGACGTTAATCTTATCATTATCTATGTTGATGTAGTATAGCCATGTGTCGACGTCCCTCACTAATAAGACAACTCAGCTGGTTTAGGAAAAGATTGTCTAATTTGCAAAACAATGTCGTTTATCTTTGATAGTAAAATGGCATCGTTTTAACTAAAATTAGAGGTCCCTCCCTTCTCCCTCTCTTCTCCGTCTTTTCTCTGTTAAGTCAACGCGTAAAACTCTTAATCTGAAATCCCTAATCTGTACCCTAAAATCCTCCAAATCCCCCAAAGTTTATAAGAGAGTGAATTCGTGTGTTGGTGCTTCTTCTATTGCAAAGTTATTTGCTCCATCAAACCAACAAGCATTCTTCTTTTATCATAAAGTTATTTGCTCCATCAAACCAACAAGCATTCTTTGTCATTTCATGCATGGGTGCTTCACAAGAGAGTGATTTCATCGTCGGGTAAAAACTAAAGATTTCATCGTCGGACTTCCTATAAAGCCGACTAAGTTATGATTGATCCTCTCTCTCTCTATTGTTCTTTCCACTCTGATTCGAATTTTGTATGAAATAGTGTATTGTTGTACTAAGGTTTCAAACTAGATTTGTGCTTCCAAAAAATTAACTTGTATTGTGTTAAGGTATCAAGGTTTCAAATTAGATTGTACTAGGGCATGATTTGTTTGTTATTGAAAAGGAGGATTGACTTGTATTTGTATATAGAAAATTGAATAGTGAAAACGTTGAATACTCCTGTATTTGGTTTTTAGTATGAAATGCAAGTCGAATAAAAAAAATTAGAGTAACTGAATGCACAATGGACGATTCATACTTTATTTTGTGTTGTATGCAGAATATATACATCTTTGTAATTACTGAAAAATATGATTCTATTTAGCTTGTTCCATGCTCTAATATTTAATATTTGGTAATTAATGAAAGCATTCCATTTAGTAATTACTGAAAAATATGATTTCTATTTGATAATTACTGAATGCAATCTATTTTGTTCGTCTCAAATTTTTTAGTGTATTTTCTTATTTGTATGTTGTGGACAGATTCCTTTTTAAAGTGGTACATCCTTAAAATGACTTACTTATGATCGTTTCAGTAAGTGAGGCTACTAAGTTGTGAAGTATTGTGAAAAAACTTCAGGAAATTTGTAAAGATATGTTTCTGGTGCCTTTTCAACATTCAGTTTGTATTATTCTGATGTAGTATTAGCCTCTTATAAAGGTCCTTGCATCTAAAAATATGGGTGTATTATTTTAATGCAATCATACTAACCTTTTTCTGTGCATTGTTAGTTAATAGGATAGAAGTGAATCATCTTAGTTGTTGCTTCCTTTTTTCGTCTTAGTTGTTGCTCATTGCAGTTTTTGCTTCTTGTTTTCTTCTTGTAATATTTATCTTATTGTATTTAGTCACAGTTTGCTATGCAGATGTTGGTTAATTTTGAATTTCATTATAGTGGAGTGTTGGAAAGGTGGGAAAATAAATATGTTGGGGGTAAGATTAAAAGAAAAAAGAATATGGGTAATGGTGAACTAAGCATGCTAGTTCTAAAAGGTATTTCTGAAGATAAAGGACATAGAGTAATCCCTATGTTTTACAAATTTCCACAATGGTCCATTAAAAGCTTAATGGAGTTAGACTTAAAGCATGACAAGGACATATTGGATATACTAAAAAAAATGGAAGAATTGAATCGTCAGAATGTTTAAATATACTATTATCGTGGTTATGAGAATCCCGTGACATGTGGTGAGGATTCTGATAATGAATTGAAGCAAGATGAGGAACAATTCCAAGTTAAATTGCAACAAGATAAGGACTTTACTGTTATACAGGATAATGATTTTGGTGATGGTTTAGTTGACGAGGAGTTCTTTGGAACTGATGATGGAGAATATGTTAATGCTAAAACAAATGAGAGAAGGTGTGCGAAGACTTCACAGAGTGGGTTTGAATTTGATAATGTTGTAGATGGTGTCAGTAGAAGTGAAAACAATTTCAATAAAGTTGGTGATCATTTAAACGATACTGGAAGAGTAGAAAGAAGTTCGATTCTTGCAAATAGTGATTATGATGACAATAATTATGAAATTCAATCATCAGTTCCTAGTGATGATGAAGCATCGATACTAAAGAAGAAATACATTAGTTTTAATCCGAAAGTTGAAATGACAGATTTTAAGTTTGAAATTGGAATGAAGTGAAGGACGAGAAGTAGTAGAGGGAAGCTATAAGGAAATATGGAATTACAAATGGGTATAATATTTCAATGGTGAGATATATAGTACGAATGGAAGTAGTTTATGATGCACATTGTCCTTTTTGGGTATATGCTAGCTGGATTGGAAATGAGAAAATATTTGTTATGAAGAGAGTCGAAAACACTCATACCTACAATAAAGTGTAGAGAAATAAGCAAGCTAGTTAGAAATGGATTGCGAATGTATTCATACACAAGTTCAGGAGGAACCCAATTGGCCTATTAGTGAAATGATGGATGATCTCCAATCAAAATATGCACTAAAGGTCACTAAATTTCAATATTATAGGGCTAAGAGGGAAGAAATTACTAGGAAGTTATGGTATTATAGACATGATTTAATGCGAGCTGATAAAGATGGAAACTTTATTATTGAATGTGATTTTGATGAACAACCGGGAGACCAATGTTCAAAAGATTTTATGTGGGTTTTAGTGCTTTGAAGTATGGTTTTCTTGGTGGATACAGGAAGATTATTGGGTTAGATGGATGTTTTTTGAAGACTTTCCTTAGTAGTGTATTATTATCTGCTATTATGTGACGGAAACAATAAGATGTTTTCTATTTATTAGGCTGTACTTAAGGGAGAAAACTACCAATTATGGAATTGGTTTTTGAGCATTCTTACTGAAGATCTCCACAAAAGTGGAAATATATAGACTTTTATAAGCGATCAACAAAAGGTAAACTTTAAATATCCATATATCATATGTTCATTTGTTTATGTGATCAACACTTAATTAATTTATGACTATTTGTTTTATAGGGTTTAGTGGAAGCGTTAAAGAACCTGTTTCCAGAAGCTAAACATGGACAATGTGTCTGTCATATGTATGTAAAATGTTCTAGCGCCCATAAAGGGCACACGTATAGGACTTTATTTTGGAAAGCGATAAATTGCACAACGTGAGTTGATTTCAACGAGTTAATGGAGGAGTTGAAGAGTTTGTCAGTGAAGGCTTATCAGGATTTTAAAGTAGGAATCCGAAGACATTTATTAAGGCCTTTGTGAGCACAAGACCAAAATGTGAAATAGTACAAAATAATATTTTATAGACACTCAATGGATTTATTTGTGAAGCTCGTACCAAAAGCTTGATCAATATGATAGAAAAAATTCGAGTTTCTTTAATGACTTGGATACATTAAAAAAGGGATATGATGATGAAGTGCATAGATGAGATTTGTCCTAGAGTAAGGAAGAAAATAGTGGTTGCACAAGAGATGCAAGACATTATATGCTCAGGACAAATGGGAATTTGAAATTTGAAGTTAGTATCTTTGCAGACAAGTACATCATTGACTTACAAGCATGAACTTGTCAATGTAGACTCTGGGATTTAACCGGGATTCCATGTTAATGTGACGTGGCTTGTATACCTTATCAGAGGGAGGATATCCACGCTTATGTGAATCAATGTCATAAACGTGATTCTTATTTGAAGACTTACCAGTTTGCTATAGTGGTCCTAAGTTTTGGCCAAAGATTGGAAATCTTCAGCCAATATTGCCCCCACAGTTTAAGAAGATGCTTGGAAGACTGAAAAAAGCAAGAAAAGGGGACCACATTAAAGAACCTCATAATCCCAACAAATTGACTAAGGTTGGAGTAGTTATGAGATGTTATCATTGCCATGAAATTGGCCACAATATAAGAGGATACAAAAATAATAATCAACCTCTAAGCCAACTTGAAATTATTAAGGTAGATATTTTAGTTGTGTAATAAATGTGTTATTATTCATCAATTATTATTAACTTTATGTTTATCTTCAATATGTATAATGCAGCCAAAAAAAGGAAGGCCACCAAAATCAGTATCTACTGAACTCCCTTCATCCAATATTCGTAGTGGTCAAATAGGTAGACCAACATAATTAGTATCTACAGGATCAAATATTGCATTTTCTATATTACGAAGAGAGACAAGAATGGTTAGTGAACCTTAACTATAAAATTTAAGTTGTTTTATAACTTATATAACATTATAATTTTTTTTCTTTTTATAGGCACATAGAGGATATGGAGTAACATTTAAGGAAGTTTCTAGGAATACCTACTTTACAATAAGTTATTTAAATTCATGTTTAAAGTACTTATATGTAATTATAAGGGAGATGATAATATTTACATAATTGGTTGGTTATACTTCATAGATGGCTGAGGGTCAATGTCAAGTGTTACAACCCCCCAATACTAACACAACAACAATACAAGCATCCCAAAGTATACCTGCTAATATAACTCAACCTAGAAGAAGGGTCACTCTAATGGCTAAAGATCTGCTACTAGGAAATCTTCATAATTGGTGAGTATTGCTTCATTACCTAATGCAATGTTAGCTCTTTTACTACCTATGTTTTTGTTTTTTGGGTATATAGCTATTTTGCTTTCAACCTCTTACTTTAGAAGGCTCTAAAAAGAACTAATTAGCATTAGATATGAATAAGAAATGATCCAACTCTTTCCAATCTCGACTTAAAGTTGGATCAAGTTGAATGTCGACTACACATTGGAGACTTTCACTACCAATTTTGGTGTGAGAAATATGAAAATGTGTAACAAGGAAAAAGAGTTGTTATGCACTTTAAGGTGGTGACATATGTCACCACTTTATTCTTTATTCTTTTTTTCTATCCTCTGTCTTTCATTTTTAAAACTTTTCATGCAAAAATTACATGACTTTGGTGTTTTAATTCAAAATTCACAAAATAACCCAATTAACATTGATGCAATATTCACACCATTTTCACTTAATTAATCTCACATTTGGATCAAAAAACGAGAAGTTGTAACCAAAATCAAGATACAAAGGCAATTAAAAGCAATAGAAATTATACACAACAAGAGCAGAAGGAGGATTGCCTGCTAAAGGTCAAAAATATATATGTACTGATCTTGAATCATTAGACAAATGGAATAATCAAAACAAGGTTTGATGGCTTTTGTGATAGATACAAACTACATATATATATATATAAACAAAAATGTACGAAGATTTAATTATTCATTGTTTTTGTTGTTGATGATGCATTGCACTTGATTTCTAATAAAGTCTTGCTTCAGTCATAGATGGTTTAATGTATTTACTAGTTTTTTGGTTCTCAATGGCTGTTGAAGTAAGTTTTTGAATGATTATGGTCTAGTTTTTGCATGACATTTAGATGAAAATTTTTTCTTGCTCTTTTCATCCGTATGCTTTTAATGAAACAGGTGATTTTTCCTTTGTGTTTGTGTATGTGTGATTTTTATGACATCTCTTTTAAGCTGAATCATACTTTTAAATTTTTGTTAGTTAGTAATTATGTAAGGATGGTGCAAGTGATCAAGCACTGCAAAAGTCCCTTGATTAAGCCTTTGGAGCTAGAGCTGATTACACACCAATCTATCCGAGAAAGTTGGAAGATAGAGGCATGCTTTTGAATATGGAGCTTTAAAAGTTAAAACCATTTTAAGAAACCAGTATTTTTAGATATTGTTTTAGTTTGTAGAATAATGTTAGCTTTTGTAACCTATTTACTTGCTTGTTTGATCTTACTCTATAATTTACTCTTCAAAAATGATATTAACTTTATTGTTCTTACACATTTGTCTTTTTTTCCGATTAGTTACTCTTCAACATTGTTGTCCTTGCTAACCACTTTTTTTTTCACTATTCTTTTTCCTTTGAACACTAATCATATCATTGTTTATAAGAGCATATATTAGGGCTTATAATTTCCATTTAGATATACTGATTATATATGGAATTCAATACATTTCTCCTTTTGCAAATATATTTCATATTCAAGAATGTTAACTCTTTCGGTCTCCTATTTTTCATTATCACTCTAATAGATTCATATTTTAAAAAGTAACAATGGTTAATTGACAAAGATAGAACATAACTCTTCATTGTAATTACCGGAGGATAAGTAATTATGAATGATACAAATGCAATTAAGATTAATAGATGGAATTTTGTAATAGTTGTAGTTACTTCTACAATGTAAAACCTTGTAACAATTGTAGTTTCCTTAACAATATGAAAAGCTTACAACTAAATATTAAAGTGGTAGGCGATTGAATAAAAGATTAAAAAAAGTTACAATAAACATAATTGTTACATTTGATCTTATAACTATTACATTGTCCCCATTTTTTTAGTACTTACATCCGATGACCAAGCTATGAAATTGCAAGGGACCTAAAAAAAAAGATATAAACATAAATATTAGGACTTATGACAAGTTTGCATTATCGACATAAATTTTTACACATACTTACTTCTTATGAACAACAATATATTTTCCAAACAAGACTCTTACCTTGACACATATATTTTGTTTGACATATTTTACGAAAAAATCAAACTTTCATCTCTTTCATAAATGCCAAATACCTACAAGAAACCTTCAATTTGAATATTGATTGACATTAATTTATACGATTGGCATTGCTACAAACAATAATTGAATTACTTACTTTCGTATTAATGCATTCATAAAAATGTTGACTAATGTTATGCTTAACATTTGAAGTCTGTAACTTCATCAAGGAATTACAATAAAGGCAATTAATATTCAACATTTGTATTATAAATAGAATTATCAATATTAGTTATATTTGAATCTAATTAAATTATCACATATAACAAATAATATATATTATAGTTATTTTACTGTTGAACATATTGCTTTCTCTTCACAAAATTGAGAATATATCCTTCCAACTTTTATTAAACTATCAAAAGAACAATAACAACACCTTAACACTCTTCCCATATGAAATATATACCAGGTACATGCTCAATGGAAGCTACATATACTTTACTTCTGCCCATAAATAGTTATCCTGTTACAATATCATCATTCAAATATTTAATTACTACCTTAAATACAACACTACTTTGATTTCTTTTCATAAATTTTACTAAAAAGAATTAAATTTCCAAAATTTTAGCATATTATCCCTAATATTAAGATTTTAGCTAAACTACTATTGCATTTACAAAATGAAAGAGAGGAAGCTTCTTCCCAGCAAATCAAGAAGAAGTATCACGTAATTGAATATTTAGGCTACGGACTATTGATAGTTGTGCATTAGTGTATGTTTTTCCTAAGTATTTGGCATGTGTTTCTTGCATAATAGTTTATTATTGTTGTGTTTTAGGATTTATTTTGTATGTTTTTGTTTAGTTTGATCTTCATTGTGTTCTTTTATGTTTTAGGTTGATTTAGGGTAAGAATTGATCATTTTCATGTAGGAATGGAGGTTGGCCACATTTATGATTAAGCTAGAGACTAAGAGAGGAGAAGAGAAGAGGAAGAATCATAACACAAGAACGCACAATCGTGGATTTCATGTCAATTCTCATGATCATGGGATGTCTAACCCGAAGATGTACGCAAGGTTCAATTTTTTTTAGGTTTTCTAAACTATATAAGCATAAAAGCCCCCTATAGATGGGAGAGCTTTGTGTAGACTAACCTCCTTGAGTGAAAAACACAAGTTTTAAGTCTTAAGAGACACAGAGATTCAAGGTTTATCATTCACAAAGAGCACATCGATGCTAGATTTTCTAGATTCAGGCAAAGAAGAAAAAGAGCTTTCTTTAATTAGTTTCATTCATTTTTTCTCTTCTAGATATTATATAATGGATTACTTGATTGTTGGAGATGTTCTAGACACTATGAGTGGCTGATTTATTTTTAGATATTACTTTTGAACTATCTTGTTAAACCCTTATTTTGTTGATTTGAATGATAGATGTCTTTGATGAATGTTGAATATATAGTTATACCTTTCAATAGCTTGAGAGATTGAGTTAGGTAATCTGTGTGGGACTGTACAATGAGAATTAACATTTTATAAACCTACATTCATTAAGTTAGTTAATTAGTTAAAAGAGAAATCTTGGCTAATTAAATTTGTAACATCCTATCACTTGAATTAGGGTTTAAATGGTGATTATTAGAGATATTGAGAAATTAGGAAGCATAATTCAAGTTTATGCATAATGTGGCATACACATACACAAAATTATTGATCTTACACGTTACAATTATTCGTACATGCATTCATTGACATTTTCCAGGTATAAGTGATTTTTAATGGGATTAAAAATTTGAATTGTGGATTATTTGTCTTGGAAATTGAATTGGTGTGTATTAGAATTAATTTAGTATTTTTGGTGACATTTCAGAAATTTTTGAAAATTTGAGATATTTTGGACTAGGAAAAAGTGCCTAATGGCAAGACTAATTGAAACATGGAAAATTAGGATGACTAATCCTCAAATTGAGTGAGATTTTGCATAGTTAAATGTGTGACAAATGGACTAGTAATTAATTGACAAATGGACCAATTATTATGTAACAAGTGGACTAATCTTGAAGTGACACGTGGATTGATAAAAGGGTGACAAATGGCAGCATAATGAGTGGATTAGTGGCAGTTTAATTGTTGAACAAATGGCTAGCATGCT
>JAOSBN010000179.1:43965255-43977483 GCA_027563595.1 Erythroxylum suave
CAAATTGCTGCACCAAAACCAGCTTTTTACATTACACAAAATAGCCAAGAAAACCAGCTGAAAGTTACCTTCATCTTATTGTCCAAAATCAACCTGTTATGATCATAAGTTTGTGATGAATTTTGCTTGCATGGAGACTTGATTTAATCTGAAGTTTGAGTTGAATTGAGAGCCTAAAAATTAAGTGACAATCTGATCTTTATGATATGTTTAGTAATATGAGATTTATGCCTGAATTGGAATGACATGTATGAGATATTGGTGAAGATGCATGCTGGAATATTATGAACTAGAGAATTTTCATTAAATAGACTTCGGTATTCTGATTATAACTTGAGCTTCAGATTTTTGAATGAGTTGATTCTTAATTCAAATTAAACTAGAGACATATGTCTACAACTTTTCTGAAGAAGCCGAATGCTAATTCTACTCTAAGAATTTCAAAATCTAGTTGGAAGTAGAGTTAGGAGTTCTGTTACAGTTTAAAAACAGTATGAACTCTTTTGGATATTACTTTCAGTATACTGAATCAAATTGTATGATTCTAGTGTTATTAGAAGCTGGAAACATAGTGGAACAATTTTCTAGAAGAAAGTTTTTACTGAAATACACCATTTTCCTTGTCATAATGATCATGCAAAATTATCCCGAAAGGGGGTGTTAGCATGAAAATGCTGAGGTGTGCTGGAATTTGATAACTGAAATGTTTTTACAGAACATGCTTCAATATTTTAGCTATATTTTGATCTGTAGATTTATAAATGAAATGATTCTTGATTTAAATTGAACTAAAGACATTTGGCTACAAATGTTAAGAAGAAATGAAATTTTGAATTCTGTCCTTAAGGGTCTTGAAATTGAACTTGAAAGTAAGTTTTGGCTTAGGAAGTAGCACTACCATGCAGTAGCTAAAGTTTCAAATATGCATAGTCTATGATATTTTGAACATGACCCATAGAATAATGAACCAAATTGAATGATCTTGGTATTAATGGAGACTTAAGAAATAGGAGAATAATTTGTTAGAAGGAAGTGTTACCAAATTCCTTCATGTTCCTAATGAAATTAATTGTGCAAAATGGACCCGAAAGTGTACCTTTAAACAAATCTGAGTTAATAAATTGAATGTGGATATCCTAATGATTTTTATGACTAGATTAATGATAAGAAACTAAGAATTTTCATGAACATGCATGGTACAAATTCAGTATACATGAATGTGCATAAATGAATACATAATTGTGCAATATTGTGATATGTGAATGTATTGTCTGTATAGAGGAACGCATAGAATGACAGCATCCTGACATTGTCAGTATTTCAAGGTAATAGCTGTTTGGAGCATACTGTGAGTAACCTAGACAGTCTCACTTAATTACTTGTTTGTTTAATTTATGTTTTGAAATGATTGAATGAAAGAGGCTTGATTTTTTATTCCGGATAATGAAGGTTCGATGACTGTGATATTGGATTAAGATATTGAAGTGCTGCTTGTATGTGAATGTACAGAACTATGTGCTTCATAATATGATTGATTGTGTTGATTGTGTACTAAATTTCGGACAATATTTGTCTGAGGCATTTTGATGCATGAAAATGATATTGGAAGTATTGATTGAATGTAAATGCGTCTGCCTAAATGATTTTTTGATTCTCAACTGAAAAGTTGAATGTCGGAGCTAGTTCGATGACCACTGCTACTGTGACTGTTACTGTAACTGATACACTGTTATATTACATGCTAAAGGAAGTAATTGAATTTGACGACTAAACTGTGGCATGCACTTTGTTCTGATGCATGTAATATTAAGGAGTTGTGACTGGTGTTGCTACTGATACTGTTACTGATAAGCACTTTAAGCTCTCGCATATGTGGTTCAAGCCCATGGCTTACTGTGATTAATGAGTCACTGACTGACTAACTAAGCTTGATAATTCGGGATATTGTAAAAGCACACAGTCACAACAATATAAAAATGAATGTGAGTCTCATACATATCGCATCCACATATAATTTGAATTCATTGGATGATTTTCAAAGCTGTGTGAATGTCATTATATCATTGAACTGTTTAACTAAGAAATGATTTATTTGTAATAGTATTTGATACTTGTCAAGTGGCTTTGAACTATGCTATTGCCTATTATAATTGACCTTGTTTTATGACATTAGTGAACCATCAAGGATGGTTACTCTGCTGAGTTCACCAAATTCATCAAAATTGCACCGTTGCTTTTTAGGTTCAAGAGTGAGAGGACCTAGCTTCTAAGACTTTGTAGAAGCATATTTTGTGCAGTTATTACAGTCAGATTTGGTTCAAAGGTCGGTCAGCTGGGATTGAGGACATAGTTATTTCTTTTAAGTTTATAGTATATTGTGTGTACTGAGTTGCTTATGATCATAGGACAATGTTATATAAACATGGATGATATTACTATATGAAACAATATAAATCATGGTTTGATATAATGTGATAACATTTTGGGTTTAGAAAATATGTGATTGATGGTTTAGTATATGATGTCATGTTATGTATAGTGAAGGTGGGAGAGTTAACATGTCATTTCTGATAGACATGTACACGTGTATCTGATGGACACACGTGCATATGTCAGTTGGGAATAGGGTGTTACAAAATTGATCACTCCTAGGATAACTTAATAACTAGTTAAATTGATGGAATGATTTTGTAGATTGAGAGATTGTTAATCATCTTTATTTAGTTTGGCTAGGGACAATTAATTACATCTTGAGAGAGGGTAGTTAATACATCTGGACATCTTAGGTGAGGCACAATTCAATTAATAAAATAAGAGGGAAACAAGATAGGGAAAAAGTGATCTCTAGTTGTGAAAATCTCGAATTCCAAGTTTCTACATTTTTTGTGTTATCATTTAAGCATTGTTAGTTGTTTAATTTAATTTAATTTTCTAGTTTATTTCCATTAAAAAATTATGGTTCTTAAACAAAGATTAATCTAAATTAAGTAGTGCCTAAGCACAATCCTTGTGGGGTCGATATCCGCTTTTTAACTGCAAATCCCAACCCGTAATTTGTGGTTTTTAAGTGTAAAACTAGTAGATTGTTTTGCAATCAACAACTATGTAATGTCATATTTTTCAATAATTATAAAGATGTATATTTTGCATACAACACAAAACAAAGTATGAATCGATCATCATGCATTCAATTATCTTATTTTTTTATTAGACTTGCATTTCATACTGAAAACCAAGTGTATAAGTATTCAAGGTTTTTACTGTTCAATTTGCTATGTACATATACAAATCAATCCTCTTTACAAACAAATCATACCTTAGCACAACCCAATTTGAAACCTTAATATCCTAGCATAATACAAGTCAATTTTCTGGAAACACAAATCCAATTTGAAACCCTATTACAAAAAATTGGATTTATGCTTTCAGAACCCTAGCACAATACAAGTCAATTTTCTAGAAGTATAAATCCAATTTAAAACCCTAGTACAATAAATTGGATTTTTACTTTTGAAACCCTAGCATAATCCAATTTGAAACCTTAGTACAACAACATACCATTTCATACAAAAACCGAATCGAAGTGGAAAGAACAATAGAGAGAGAGAGAGGATCAATCGTACCCTAGTCAGTGTCACGGGAAATCCGACGACGAAATCTTCATTTTTTACTCGGCAACCAAATCACTCTCTTATGAAATACCCACGTATGAAAAGAATGCTTGTTGGTCTGATGGAGCAAATAACTTTGCGATAGAAGAAGCACCAACGCACGAATTCACTCTCTTATGAACTTTGGTAGATTTTAGGTTACAGATTAGGGATTTCAGAGTAAGAGATTTAAGCATTGATCAATAGAGAATAGACGGAGAAGGGAGGGACATTTGATTTTAGTTGAAACAACGTTGTTTTATTGTAAAGCTAAACAATGTCGTTTTGCTAATTAGACAATCTTCTACTAAACCAACTGAGGTGTCTGATTAGTGAGGGCCGTCGACACGTGGCTGTGCCACATCAACATAGATAACTGTCAAACTAGCATCGGGCTAAAATTGAAAGAAATTGAAAGTTTGGGTATTTTATTGCTACTTTTTAAAGTTTAGGCTATAATTGAAAATTTGAAGAAAGTTTGGGTTTTTTTAGTAATTAACCCTTATTTATTCCACAAAATTTCCAATTTTTAATTTTAAAAAAATAGAGAATTCAATTATAATAATTATTTAAAATTTAAATTCTCATTTAGCTAGAATTTGACCAAAATTGGAAATGCTCATTTAGCTAGAATTTGACCAAAATTGGAATTTTATTTCCATTTTTTGGGAGTAAAATAGATAAATATAACTTAGTTAAGAGTCTTATGACATGGACTAATGTTTTAGCATTTTAGTAACAATAGTTCTTATATGTTATCTTTCATTATTTTCTAATAAGATAGTGTCCGTTAGTATTTGCCTTCCTTTTTTATTTCCTTTCGTTTTATTATTGTTTGAAGCAATAGTCATATTGTGAGACTTAATGTTCTACACGAAACTTAACTATTTGATGAAAGGCATTAAATATTTGGCTTTTATAACTTTGTACGCATCCTTATTCAATAGTGCAGTATACATAGATTTTCAAAGTCCATATTCATCGTATTTCCAAGGTTCACTTATATAATGGCAATTATTATGACATTTATTTGTCGATGGATACATTATGTTAATTGGTGTTAAACAACCCTTACAACAATCACCTTGCTTAGACCGGACATAACAATCACCTTGCTCAGACTAGACACAATAATCACGAACCATTTGTGTAATTTCTATATAACTCAAACATAGCTATAGTAGTTGGGATGTAACTGCATAAAATTACCTATATAGGTTGATTGTTTTATTTATATGTGTGCCATGTGTGCTCTATAAATGTTAGTGCTCATATATATTGTATTTTTATCTTCCCTCTATTAATAAAAGTGGAATATTAATAAAAGTTCCACTTTTATTATTTATTTTTTGGTGTATAATTTTTTGTCCTAAGATTACTAAGTTATACAATGCACTGAAGGTGTTTGACAAAATGGCACCTCTAAGAGGTTTGATAAAGTGATATTAAAAACATAGTTTATGAACTTGGTTACAAACACAGTGAGATTTTAAGGAGAATATTAGTCTCAAATGAACCCATGTGATAACTGATATTAGAACAAGGTTGAAACTCATTTATGGTGTGAAATGGTAAGCATGGCTTAGGTCATAACTCAAAAGATAATGTTATGCAAGTTATAACACGTCCTGGTCATATTGACAATACAATTACCAGTATCTAAAAGCATTTGGATGACATTTCTAATGGGACAAACATGGGAGTTAATGATGCGAAAGGATGAAACCTTGATACCTAATATACTTGATTTATAATCAAGCCCCAAGGAAGTTAAAACTAGAGTTAAAGATAGAGACTTAACCCAATGATTATATGGAATCACGAACTAATGGTATAAAAGGATCTTAACTCATCATTACGAAAAATTAAACAAAGATTTTAAGATGAGTTGAACACTACAACCAAATAACTTGATAAGTTTGAAAAGTTCTTTAAAGAATCAAAGAGAAAACTCTCACAATTATATTAATACTCCAATATAGACTTTAATTAAAGACACAACCCTTTATATATTGAAACACCAAAACTAGGGTTTTAATTACATACGAACTAAAACATAATTGTAGACTACGCCATATTGGTTCTGGATATTTTACAACCATTAGTAATATTTGAGACACATTTGTGTTTGAGACCGTGGATCCTTCGATAGCACAGGGAAGTTAGGCATGACATGAGACATACAAATAGTTGGAGACCATGAACTCTTGTAAACTTGTGAATTAAGACATATTGTGAGAAATGTTATGAATATCGTATTAAACTTAGTACTGGATTTGATTATGCTAAGGTGCATTATTGGTACTGGTCATATACTGTTTTAGATAATTTTTTAAAATTATAAAATAATCCTAAAATTTTATAAAATTACAAAATAGTCCCTTAATATGTCATTTATGCCTTTTAACCCAAATTCCAATTGCTGGACAGTTCTGAAGATGGAAGAAATAAATAGGAAAAATAATAGAGGGCATAACAACTAGTAGCTTTTGATGTGTTGCATTTGCTCATAAGAGAATTACTAAAAATGACCTAAAGAACTAGACTAATAATGATATAAAATAAAAGTTACAATAAGATAGATTGAGTTTTTGAGGGATTGTTGGTCTTATAGATCCATATAGCTCTAGGGATAAGAAAGCTATAGAAACTTGCAAAGTTACAGGAGTGAGCATAAAAATGACAACATGAGACAACATTTTTACTGCAAATGCTATAGCTACAGAATATGGAATACTAATGCTCAAGAATGATGAAGAAATTGTGATAAAAGGAGTTAAACACCTATGAAAAAAATGGAAGTGGTCAAGAAAATATGCATAATGAAAAATAGTCAGAGATAATAAGAAAGTCAATGGTAGTAAGAAAATCAACATCAACAAGGGGCAACAGCAAAGAAATCGATGACAGCAAAGGGACTGTAGCAAAATTAGGGATTTTGGATTTACATTTGCAGAATAGGGAGGGAGTAGTTAAAGGATATTAAATAAATATTTTATTTTTACAATTTAATCCTTTAATTTTTTTAAGATTTTAAATTATAACCCAATATTATACTTAAATTAGTAATTTCAATTGGTATCAATTGATACCATTCAAAATCATCAGTATTGGATAAAATTTTATCATAAAACAATACCTTCCCCTTTCGTACCATCTTCTAATTAGTACATGCCTACTAGTACTATTTGGTGTTGTATGAAATCGACGCTTTGGTTATGAGTCATGCCTGTGGTTAGAGATCTTGAATCTCACTATAACTATACAAATCAGTACATGATCTAGAATACGCTTATATTAGAGAACATGTCTTACCACTAGGTTGCTCATCAGATTACATAGGATAATATATGACTATGTATTAAAATGATAAAAGATAAGAAGATGCTGAAAGATCTTTTGGGTTTAAACCGTTGATTGTGTTGTATACTTATGAAATAAGTTACGCCAATAGTTATAACTAATAAGACTCCATTAAAGCATGAAGTAGAGAAAAGCCAATAGTATCTCACGCGAAGATATTTAGAAGCATTGTGTATGCCTATATTCTTCATAAAAAGCGCTCAGAGCTTGATGGTAAGAAATATATGTTTGTTAGCTACGATTTTACAACTAAGAGGTACAAACTTTACAACCCAAATGATGGAAAGGTGACCATCCGTAGAGATGTAGACTTTAATAAGGAAGCCACGTAGGATTGACAAGTTCAGAAAGAAAGCTACATTATTCTTCCTTTCTCAAAGAAAAAGATGGATTAAAGTAAAACATTCATTTCTCCCTTAACATCACCATCATAAGATGATATTGGAGACTTTGAAGGAAGTTCAAGTTTAAGGCCTCAACATTATAAGAGATTTGGTGATCATTATTAGTAAACATAATATGATTTTATAATTTTTTTTCTTTTAGCATATGCTGAGCTAATCAAATTTAATGAACCTTTTAAGAATGTAAAATCTAGAGAAGCTATGAATTAAAAATGAAGAGTAACTAAGAAGAATAATACTCAGGAATTAACAACCCTTTCTAATGAACATGTGGGTATACAAATAAAGAAATTAGAAAAAGAGAGAGAGAAAGATACAAAGAAAGGGTTGTTGTTGTAAAGGGGTATAAGCAATATCAAAGAATTGATTATGAAGAACTTTTTATTCTAATAACTTACATGGAGACCATATGACCAATTATTTCTTTGGTAGCTCAAAACAAATGGAATTTTTTTAAATGAATGATAACTCAGTCTTCCTCAATAGTTATCTTGAAGAGGAGGTTTATGTGTAAAACTTCCTGGCTATATAGTGAAAGGGAATCAAGATAAAGTACTGAAATTATTTTTTAAAAAACCATTTATAGGATGAAGCAAACACCAAGAGCTTAAACTTACTGAGTTGACAAATATTTCTAGGAAAATAGTTTTATCAAGTGTCCTTATGAACATGCTCTTTATATAAAGGTAAGTGACATCAATTTACGTTGCAAGTACTTACTTATTAATGCATATCAATTTCTTAAAGTAACAATGAAGACATTCACGCCTCATTTAAAGAATTCAATTCTGAAATTTTATTAATCATCAAAACCTAAGGTTACAAGGATACAATAAGGTATAAATACCCTTGACCAAGTCCTAACCCTAATAGGAATGGGTTTGCAAGCCCATTTAATGAAAACTAGGCTAATCATAACAAAGCCCTTGTGGTTAGGCGTGCTCTCAATGTGCAAGGTAGAAGTAGATGAGTAGAGGGAAAACATCTTCCATACACGTTGCTTATCAATGGTAAGATGTTTAGTATGATAATTGATGGACGGAGCTGTACAATTGTAGCTAGTACAATTTTGGTGAAGAAGTTGGGGTTGCTTATTATTAAACATCCTAGCACATATAAGCTACAATGGATTAATAAATGTGGAGAAGTGAGGGTACACAAGCAAGTGAAGGTTGCATTCTCCACAGGAGGTATTCTGATGAGGTTTTGTGCGATGTAATACCAATGCAGGTGGGACATATATTATTGGGGAGGCCTTGGCAATATGATAGGCATGTGATCATAATGGCCACAAGAATAGGTACTCATTCAACATGGGAGATCAAACCTATGTTTTGGCGCCTTTAAAACAAAAGGAGGTTCATGAGGATCAAATGAGGCTTGCAAAAGCCATGGAAGAACAAAAACTAAGGGAGGCCGAGAGTTTGAAAAAACGAAAAGGAAAAGAAGTCATTCAAAAAAATAAAAATAAAGGCCTAATTGAAAGAGATTGCTCTAATGAGGAAAAAAATAGAGGGAAATGCAATAGAAAAAGGAGAGTTGAGTGAAAAGAAGAGTGAAAGAAAAAAGAGTACCTTTTTTGCAAAATCAAGAGATTTGAGACAAGTGTTGTACATACCTAAGCCTTTAATTCTACTTAAGTATAGAGAGATTCTTTATAATGAGGCTGACCTTGACTCTTCTATACTTAGTGTTATTAAATATATTTTGCAGAAATACTCAGATGTCTTTCTAGATGAGATGCCCAAGAGACTCCCACCTTTTGAGAGGTATTGAACACCATATAGATTTTGTACCAAGAGCTCAAATTCTAAACCTCCCAGCTTATAGAAGTAATCCTGAGGAGACAAAGGAGCTTCAAAAGCAAGTGGACGAACTTTTAGAGAGGGCGCACATGAGAGAAAGCTTAAGCCCATGCGCAATTCCAGTATTATTATTGCCAAAGAAAGATTGGACTTGGTGCATGTGTGTGGATTGGAGGGCAGTGAATAAGATAACGGTAAAGTATCGCCATCCAATTCCTAGATTAGATGATATGCTTGATGAATAACATGATGCTTGTTACTTTATAAAGATTGACCTTATGAGTGGCTATCATCAAATTAGGATGAAAGTAGGAGATGAATGGAAAATAGCCTTTAAAATTAAATATGGTTTATATGAATGGTTAGTCATGTCTTGTGGTTTGACAAATGTACCTAGCACTTTCACGAGATTGATGAACCATGTTTTGCATAAATTTATTGGCAAGTTGGTGGCTATACATTTTAATCATATTCTAATTTATAGCAAAAGCCTTGATGAGCATGTTTTACATATTAAATCTGTACTAGAGGCACTTAGGTGTAAAAAGCTTTATGCTAAACTTAAAAAGTGTTCTTTTTGTATAGATAAAGTTGTATTTCTTGGCTTTGTTATTTCTACCTATAGTGCTCATCTTGATGAGTAGAAGGTTAAGGCTATCAAAGATTGGCCTACTCCTAACTCTGTTGGTGATGTGCATAGTTTTCATGGTTTGGCTAGCTTTTCTAGGCGAATTGTGAAAGATTTTAGCACCATTGTTACGCCATTAACTGAAATCATTAAGAAAGATGTTGGCTTTAAATGGAGTGAGGCCCAAGAACTTATGTTTAATGTTTTGAAAGATAGGTTATGTTCTGCATCTATTTTAAGTTTGCCTAACTTCAATGAAGCTTTTGAGATTAAATGTGATGCCTCCGGGTTAGGTATTAGTGCTATTTTGATGTAGGGTAGACGTCCTATTGCATACTTTAGTGAGACGCTTCATGGGCCACAACTGAATTATTCCACTTATGATAAGGAACTATATGCCTTGGTGAGAGCATTGGATACTTGGCAACACTATCTATGGCCAAATGAGTTTGTGGTTCATTCTGACCATAAATCATTCAAGCATTTGAATGGCCAAGGTAAGTTGAACAAGAGACATGCAAAATGGCTAGAGTTCATTGAAACTTTTCCATACGTGATCAAGTATAAGCAAGGTAAGGAAAATGTAGTGGCTAATGCACTATTAAGAAGCTACACTCTAATTAATACTTTGAGTTCTAAAATGCTTATGTTTGAGTTTATTAGAGATTTGTATGCTTCGGATTCTAATTTTAGGAATGTTTATAGTGCATGTGAGCATGCTGCATTTAGAAAGTTTTATAAGCATGATGGATACTTATTTAGGTAGAATAAGCTTTATGTGCCTATTTGCTCTGTGTGTGAAATTCTTGTGTTTGAATCACATTGTGGAGGATTGATGGGTCACTTTGGGGTGCAAAAGACATATGACATACTTTGCGAACATTTTTATTAGCTTAACATGAGAAAAGATGTTACAAAAATCTGTTCTAGGTGTGTTGCATATAGACAAGCAAAATCAAAGACCCATCCACATGGTTTGTATACTCCTTTGCTTGTGCCTAAGCATCATTAGACTGACATATCTATGGACTTTGTATTGGGGCTGCCAAGGATAAAAAGGTAGGGATAGCATATTTGTGGTTGTTGATAGGTTTACTAAAATGGCACACTTTATTGCATGTCATAAAACTAATGATGCCACTTATATTGCTGATTTGTTCTTTAGGGATGTTGTGTGTTTGCATGATGTTCCTAAAACCATTGTTTCATACCGTGATGTAAAGTTCTTGAGTCACTATTGGTGTGTTCTTTAAGGAAAGTTAGGAACTAAGCTTTTGTTTTCTACTAGTTGTCATCCTCAAATAGACAGCCAAACTGAAGTGTTCAATAGAACTTTAGGATCTCTTTTGCTTGCTGTTATAGGGAAAAATCTTAAAACTTAGGAACAATGTCTGCCACTGGTTGATTTTGCATATAATAGGAGCATTCATTCTACTGCTAGTTATTCACCATTTGAGATAGTTTATGGATTTAACCCTTTGATGCCTTTGGATTTGTGTCCTTTACCATTATATGAGTTATCTAGCAAGGATGGACAACACAAGGCCGAATTGGTGAAGAGCATTCATGAGAAAGCAAGGCAGCAAAATAAAGAAGTGAAATGAAGCAAATGCGCACAGGGCTAATCAAGGGCACAAGTTGTTAAGGTTTGAGCCTGGAGATTGGGTTTAGGTGCATTTAGGAAGGAGAGGTTTCCTAAGCAAATGAAATCCAAGTTGGATCCTAGAGGCGATGGGCCATTCTGAGGAGGGAGGGGATGATATACCCAGCCTTCACAATCGAGTTCCACGCCTTACACATCAACCTAACAAGCTACACATGCCAAATGGTCTAATTACAATGCAAAAAGCTTCAAGGATTAAACAAGCAATGCAAGCTTTTGTTCAAGCCCAAATCACAAGTCAAGTACATGAGGAGGCCAAAACATCCATGGAGGAACACCAAGGCACGCCTAAGTTTGTGACTTTGTTAAAGGAGGCGTTGGAAGAGGCTAATACTTAGCCATTTTGAGAAACAAGCTCAAGTCTTGTTTGGGGCGCTTTTTTTTAAGACTTATTTGTTTTAATGTGTTTAGCCCATTCATAGAAGGACTTGGATCAGATTATATTCAATGGGCTAGATACTCCTAGATTTGTTAGGATTAAACTAGTTTTCATTAAATGGGCTTTCAAACCCATTCCTATTAGGGTTAGGACTTGGTCAAGGGTATGTATATCTAATTATATCCTTGTAACCTTAGGTTTTGAATATTAATAAAATTTTAGAATTGAATTCTTCAAGTGAGGTGTGAATGTCTTCATGGTTACTTCAAGAAATTGATTTGCATCAATAAGCAAGTACTTGCAACGTAAATTGATTTCTGATTTGTTTAGGATTGG
>JAOSBN010000179.1:43996605-44037263 GCA_027563595.1 Erythroxylum suave
GTTTAAGAACCTTGTTTTTTTGGAGTTTCCGTATCACATGCAATAGCAACTAATCCTCAATCTGAATCACATATACATGAGTCACATGCATGAGCATTCGTTAAGAATTGAGTTGTTAGAAGTAATAAAAAGAATGATGATATGTCTGAATGTGAGAAAATGAAAATTTGTAGATATTTAGAAATGAGAAATAGTATATGGCTAGATTTGACAGATAAAGATTCAATGCATTTGTATTAGTGGAGGTAATAATTTTACTGTGATATTGAGGGGTGTAACTTCAACTGAACTGGTTATTTGATTAATGTAATAAGAGTTTGATTTAACCTCAAAATACGTCATTGGTTTTGAGGTCAGAATTTTATGATGATTATGCATCTATAATTCTGAATTGATTGAGAACATACATATTTATGACGAAGCAAATGATAATTGGAAGATGAGATAAATGATAACGAGATATGTAGAAGTCCCCAAGATTAAGTTGACTTATTATAGTGAGTGCATATTTGATAATGTGGTTACCTTGGTGAATAATATTATTGAGCACATATGAAATACATATTTGGATATGGTATAGGGAGTGATCTATGACATATTGACTACGCTATAATTATAGTCCCTATCGTTAATTTTTTTTAGAAGACCCAGAGTAGCGTAATGGAAGATTAGGTGGTTAAGTTGAAATGGTAACTATGATGGAGAAGTAACTTTTGTATAGGCATAGAATATTTGAATGTCACCTAGAATCAATTGAGATTAAGGTCTCATTAGTGTAAGATGTTAATTGGTGATTTGTCGTAAATACATCTTTAGATAAGATGTAGTGATCTTGATGATAAATACCAAAGTATAAGAGTAAATGGATATGTTTATTGTTTCATTGAGATTTATTATAAAGAGTCTTCAGATCATGTAAGGTATGATAGAAATTGATCTTATTGAGATGTCATGAATAGTTGAAATTGATCTTATTGAAGTATTAAGAATGGTTGGAAAGCGAGGATGAATATAGATGACTGATAAAGAGTATGTAAAGAGTATAGATGACTAAGGAGAGAAATTTCTTTTGATAGAGAATTTCATCGAATTAGGTTAAGTAGAACAGATGATTTACTTTTAAGAATGAACGATGATAGAACAAATTAGAAGCGACTATTGGAGTCCCATTTTTAACTAAGACTCAGGCATAAGAAGTTGAATATGCTACTGAAAGTGCATGCATTCTATTTGATGTAAAATATCCAACTACATGATTGGATTATTGAATTTGAGGTAACACTATTACAATTGCGAGAAAAACTTAAGTCCATACTATATTCTATGCTAATATGTTCAGAAGATGCAAGTCCGATTTGACGGTTAAGTTCAGAAAATTGAGAATTACAAATAAATTGAAATGTGTGGAGAACCTAGTATGAATGGACAGAAATTAGAATAAGTCGATAAGAAATCGAATAAATGGAGAGAATCATTCGAGAAAAGAAGTCAATCAAGAGACTGGGAAAAATATGAGATAATATTACCTCATTTGAGAAATTAGTTGCTTAAGAATTTCAAGAACTAGTTATGGGCACATCGAGTTAATTATAATACCTGTAGTGGTTAAAAAATGCCCAGATAGCGGTCATGTCATTAATGAATAAAGTGTTCCAATTTTATTTGGATCGATTAGTGGCTATGATCACAGATGATATATGGAATGTATTCAAAATGTTGAGAAGAACAATTTGAACACCTGAGGTTAACCTTACTTATCATAAAGGAAAAACAATTATATGCCAAGTTCAATAAGAGTGAATCTTAGCTTGATTAAGTAATATGATGCGTTATATAGTATTTGAACATGGCATATTGGTAGACCCAAAAAAAGTACAGGTAATGATGAAGTGAGAAACTTCTGAGGACAAATGTGTCATTTAGATGGACTAGTGAATGTAAGAAGAATTTTGAAGAATTAAAACATCGACTGATTAGAACATCGATGTTAGTTATTCTAGCTGGATTTGGAGATTATGTAGTATATAATGATGTTTCACACCAAAGATTAGAATGTAATCCAATGTAGCATAATAAAGTGATTTTGTATGCATAGAGACAATTAAAGTCTCATAAGTTGACTATTTGATACATGATTTAGAATTTGCTACAATAGTAATTGATTTGAGAACTTTGAGACATTATATGTACATTGAAACATTCCGGATATATATAAATATACAGATCATTAAAGTTTGAGGTAATTATTGAGTTTGAAAGAATTGAATACGAGACTAAGACAATGGATAGAGTTACTTGAAGATTATGATGTAAATTTGAGTATTATCCAATAAGCTAGTGTTGTATTTGATGTATTGAATAGAAAACCCAATACAAGTGTATCATAAATTCTGATATCGAGGTTACCAAATCTCGTGTAATAAAGAGCACATAATGATTGAGTTGAAATTGGCACAAAATGAAGTGTTATTAGCTATATTGAATTTGAGATTAGTTTTGCACACAAAAAAATTAGAAAAGCCAAAGTGAGGATTCAGAAATTGTGAATCGTATTAAGAAATTGAAAATGAATTCAAATTTTGAGTTTGAATAGGAAAAAATGATATTTTGTGATTGTAGTAAAAAAGTATGTGTACCTGATAAAGATGACTGAGCAAAGAGATTATTAGAGATAGCACAAATAGTAAACTATGCTATCCATCCTGGTACTAATATGTTGGAACAACACATAGCTACCAAGAATGAAGAAAAAGTGACAGAAGGTGTGATTAAATGTTTGATTTGCCAACAAGCTTAACTGTTGGAGATATGTTTTGAACTTATATTTTGGAGTTCCTAAGAACATGAGATCAATATACAGTTTTAATTGAATTTGATTATCAAAATCAATATCATAGTGGTATCGGTGGGACACTGTATAAGGCATTATATGACAAAATGAGTCGTCCACCTTCATATTGGGATGAATAAGGCTTAAAAATAGATGAGGGCCAAAATTGATTGGATATGTTGTTGATAAATTAAATTAATCTGTAATAGAAATTAAGTGATTCAAGAAAGATAAACGAGTTTGGTGGATCAACACCAAAGATAAGGAATATAGGGAGATAAATAAAGTGTTTCTAAAAGTACCAACTTGGCAAGGTGTGCTAAAGTTCGATAAAAGGGGCATATTAAGATGGAATGTACTGATCCATATGAAATTATTGAGGACAATAAGACCATTGACTTATGAGTTAACCTGACCAATAAAAGATATCTAAGATTCACACTGTGTTTTATAAGTATGTTTAAGAGATATTTGTATGATTCGATAGATGTATTATCGATACAAGAAATGAAATTATGAGTAATTTGAGATATATTGAGAAACCAGTTAAGATATTATCGATACAAGAAATGAAATTATGAGTAATTTGAGATATATTGAGAAACCAGTTAAGATAGTGAGATACCAGAATAAGCAACTAAAAAAATAAGTGATTCCGTTGATTGTAGTCATTTGGAAGAAACTATTCGAGTGATGAAGTTAAATAGGGAGAAGCATATGAGGGAATAATACCCCTACCTTTTTTATCAATCAGATAAGAATTTCGATAACAAAATTTCTTAAGGAGGGGAGAATTGTAACATCCCGTTTTTCCATGTTAAAAGTTAGAACCCTAGAATATTAAACATGAGAGATATTAATGCGAAATTAGGGAATTACATTTCATACTCAAGCATAATATAGCATACATATATGTAAATTTGATTATTGCACATATTACAATGACTACACATACACTCATTTGACATTTTCTGGGAATAATTGATATTTAATGTGATTATAATGTAAATTGTGGATTATCTATCTTGAAAATTGAATTGGTGTGTTTAATTAGTGATTTAAAATATTTGGTAAAATATGGGAAATTTTTGGTAATTATGAGTATTTTTGGACTAGGAAAAATGTCAGGTGGCAAGACAATTGATAAATGGTAGTAGAATTAGGTGTCAATTGGCAGTAGAAATTATTAATAAGAGACATTTAGATTTAATGACAATAGTCATTAAAAATTGGGAGACAATTAGACTAGAAATTGGAGACAAATGGACTGGTTAATAAAGAAGACCCATTAGAAACCATAAGGTGATGATATATGGCAAATGACAAGTGTCACTTGCCATACGACACACTCATCCACAATATTTTCTTACATTCGAAAGACTTAACTTTTATCTTTCATTTGGCTAAAACATGTTTTCTTCTTCTATCTACATTTGCTCTTCATCTTCTTCATTCTTCTTCTCCATTTACGATACTCATCTCACCCCACTATCTTATGTTTTGTTCTCACCTTTCACTTTTTACTCCCATTTCCTTGTCTTCTTTATTTCTCACTAAAGGCCTAACCCTACCACCTTGAATGGTGATGATCGTGTGGTTCAAAGAAAGCTAGGGTTTCATGGTGATTGAAGAAGGTGGAGTTAAAAACAAGTAAGTGTAAAGCATATTATTCTTCATGATATGTAGAATAAGATATATGTGATGATATTTAGGGATTACATGATCATAAAATGGTGCTTTATATATGCTAGAACGTGGTAGATGCAATAAACACATTCATGTCTTGCTTTTGTATATTAGATTATCAATATTTCATAAGTTGTTGTTGAGATGATTATAAATTGGAAAGATCATTATAATGGTGTAGTAAAAAGTGTAGAAAATGTGACAAATGAATATTTCATGTTCTCTTTTCTTTGTTTAATAATTTGGATGTATTTGGTGGTTATAGAGGTGAACTAAAATGAGTTTGAAGCTAATGAAAGGGAGTACTATGGTGTCTTGAAATGGGAAGAATTATTGTGATAGTTTAGAAGCGAAATGAATGTGATAATGGAGTAAGATATGAGTTGCAAAAAATATGATGAATGTGTATATGATATGTTCTGTTTTTGGTGTTAATGATCAATCATAGATTATGAATTGTTTGTGATTGATATTGAGATGAAATGGAAGTAGGAATGAAAAGGAAATAATAAGAATATAAGCTAGAAATGATAAGCAAAAGAGATGAACTAGGATGAAAATAATGGTGAAGTGTGCTGGAACATGTTAGATGGAGGGTTGTCACTTAACATGCATCTGTATTTTAGTCATATCTTGATCTGTAGAACTCCAAATGGGATGATTTTTAATTTAGATTAAATTCGATACATATAGCTATAATGTTCATGAAGGAATTCAATTTTAACTCTATCCTTAAGGGTCTTAAAAATTGGCTTGAAGTTGAGTACTAAGTGTTGTCTCCATTTGAGAACAATCTTTATTATTTTGGCCATAACTTGCATAATACTGAACAAAACTACATAAATTTGATATCATTAGAAACTTAAGACATATAGAAACATTTGTTTAGAAGTAGGTTTTGCCTAAATACTTTATTTTCTAGGTCATAATAATCATACAAACTGACCTAAAAAATAAAGATGGAAGAGCTGGAAATGGGAAGAAAACTACTAGGAATTTCAGATGGAAGCACCCCACGATCATTGGAATGCATAACGAAGGCAGAAAGTTTCTGCCAACGTTTCCCACGATCATGAGAAATGTCCACGATCATGGGAATTGGTTAAACATCCAATATGCTTCTTTTATGTGAGGGTTGGGACAACAAGTGCTTGGGTGCTTTCCTATGATGCTTTCAAGCTTGAATGAAGCTTACATTGAACTTAGAATGATGCTTTATCAAGTGAATAAGTGAGTGATATATTTAGGATGATTAAGGATGTGATTTAAGAATGAATTGTTATACAATAGGTGTTTAAATCTGGAATTTTGAGATGTTATAGGAATGAAGGTGAACCTATGATGGCTAATGTGATTCCTTTAAGATGAATGATAAGTATTAAGTAAAGATGAGTGATAAATTGGATGCCTTGTGATCTTAGAATGTTAGAATGACCTTGATGAGTGATGAAATAATAAACTTAGAATAATCTAGTACAAATGAGGTGTAAACCTAAGTTCAAATTTCATAAATATGAAAATTGATACATGATACATGATTGATCATAAGATGTGAATTAAAGAAATATACCCGGAATAGTCAAATTGAGCATGCATTATACATTACACATATACATATGTGTCTAATTGAATGTGTATATGATTGTGCGATTGATAATATGTGTGCAATATGTGTATTGCATGATGTTGATATACAGGATAGAACGTTAGCATCCAGACGTTTTCAAATCTTGGAAGCTAATGCTAATCTAGAGCGTATTATAAATAATCTAGATGGTCTCAAATGTTTAATTGTTTTTTTAATTTCTATTTTGAATTGTTATGTGATATGAATGCTTTGATTATGCACATCAAATGTCTAAGGCATTTGATGCATGAAAAACTTATTGGAAGTGCTCATTGTATATGAATTTGACTAACTATATGATTCTTAACTTTAATGTTGAATGTCGGACCAAGACCCAATGATAAATGTGAATATGAATGCAAAAGTGTAAGATTGAGCATAATTGATTGACTGAATACGTGCGATGCATTTGATTACATGAAAGCATGACAATATAAAGGGTGTTGTGACCAGAGTAGCCACCAAAAAAGAGCTTAAAGCTCAAAAAGTGAAAAAGAGCTTAAAGCTCAGATTGTGGTAACAGCCTCTGCCTCACTATGTAAAATGAGTCATGTATCTCCAACAGAGAAGGGACAGTTATTAATGAGCTTAGTATCTACAATAGATTTGAGACAGTTGTAGACACTCGATCACAATAATAATAAATGGAAAGTGAATCTCATTAATATTGCATATATAATTGATATGTATGTTTAAATGATTGAAACTATTTGAATTGTTCAAAGGTGTAATGTGAAATAAATGAATAAAGTTTAATTGATGCTACATAATGAATTAATGAAGTGATGTGAATTATGTAATTACATGAACTATATGTATTATATGTCACAAGTGAGTCATCGATGATAGGTAGCTCACTGAGTTCACAAAATTCAACAAAATTGCAACTTCTTTTAGGTTCAGAGGAGATATCCCGTTAGATAAACTAGAAAGATAGCCGTTGAAGTCGAATAAGAGATTGAGGTTGGGACCAATTCGCGTCTGTATATGTATTTCATAATTTTTGTATTAAGAAATGTATTCCGCAAATATTGTACTATGTGTACGTGAACAATTTTGATATGTAATCACATTATGACTGAAAGTGTTTCGAATTTGTAATGGGCCCAAATGATTACTGGAATTCTGCAAAGTGTATATTATTTATGACTTTTGTTATTGAAATTATTATAAATAAAATGGGTCATTAATAATTATTGGTTTTCTGAAAAATGCATGTGATGTTTTTTAAAAAATTGTATTGAATTTAACTGACCATCCTAACCCTCCACCCTTGTAGATTGTATTCTTGAACACTGTCGGTATGTTTGGGTGTATGCCCTATTATAATGGTGTGTTACATACGTTGCTGATTGAATATAACCAGTAGCACCAAAGATACATTGGAATTGGTAAGAGTATTCTTAAATTTGTCATTTCTATCAACTTTTCGTAAGCAAGTACTTGGCTCCCTTATGTCGTTAAAAGAATCCTTATCATCTACTATTAAAGTGTTAGAGGATTTGGCTTCCAGCATACATTTCCACTCCTGGGCATCTCTTCACTGCTCGAACTTTGTAATTGAGAGCTAGGATTTATAGAACATCCACACAGCTACCATCTTTTTATGTGTGACAATCATATGCTCCATCAACAAATCAATTTGGATGGTGATCAAAGGCACTGCTTGTAACGTCTTATTGTTAAGAAGACAGAGATTTTGTTAATAACAAAATTTTATGGATTCAGGCTTATAATCAACTTCAAATTTAATCAACCCTAAATGATATTAAATTTAATTTTCCCTAGTTGGAGATAAGTGTCATTAACAGAATATTTAAAATCAAGTCAAAGTTTAAAAGTTCATCAAAAGTCAACATATAAAGTACATAAGGTTCTCTGTTTTGCAGGGATCTGTGGATGGTCATAATGTACATAATCTTCTCTTTGTATGTTTACAAAGAAGTTGTTTCTGTAACTTAAACATGTGACTTTATGATCATAAAGGAGCAACTCCAACTTATGACTTATGAACTTATGGTCATCAAAAAAATTTAAAAAAAAACTTCAACTTCCATAAAATCTCAATCGTTTGATCTAATGATTTCTTTCATAAGATATTACTTTCTTTTGTTGATTAGGGATTTCTATTACCTTCTTTTGTATTGATCAGAAATGTTGGTTCTTATATATTTCTGTGCGATCTCCCTCGTGGCTTTAAATGTCAAGTCACTGTTGTAACTTTCTCATCAATAAAATAAATAAATTGATGTTTATTTATTTATTTAAGATTTTCTATTTCCTTGACTCAAAAAGAGTTATTTTTAATTTTATTTTTTAATTATTTTCTTTATTATTTTTATCAATTATCAATTAATTTTATTTTTTGTTTTTCTCTGATCACTTATTATTTTATAATTTTACTTTATTATGAACTAAATATATATTTTTAAAGCATTTGACATTAATTAAAATATTATTTAAAAATAAAAATTTCAAATTTAATAATGATTTAAGAGTTATGTTCACGTTTAAATATATTCAGAATACATAAGTACAATTTTTTATATATATACTAATAAGTGCATTTTATCATATAAATTTATTTTAATAATTTGTTTTAATAAAATATAATAATTTTCTAAAATTTATTTATAATATTATATAGAAAAATTAAAATATTTTAATCAATTCATAAAATTAACAACATAATTATATTACCATTAATAATTAAAGAAATTTTTTATGCTGTCATCTATAACCATAAAAAAGATGGAAACAATCCAACGGCTCGTCATCGGAGCTCCAACTACCGATCCATGACGTGGCGGTAAAATCACCGCCCTCCATAAGGCTGAGCTTCGCAGGATTGCGCCACTGACCACTCTCCGACACTATTGCGTTGAAGTCCACCTCTACGTAAAAACCCCCAAACAAGAGTCTCCTTTTTTCAGCGGTGGGTTCACCAACGACGAGGGTAGGAGAATTATAGAGAAATTGACTGAGGGAGCTATATCTTAACACAAGGTGAATCAGATCTCGGAGACTCGGGTTTGTGTTCTCCGTGCGATGGCTCAGCCTCTCATCAAAAAAGACGACGATCGCGACGACGAAGGTACTTTCCTCGAATTGTAATTCGCTTTTCGTTTCCAGAAGATGACCTTGTGTGGTCGTTTTGGCAGTTCGATTTCTTTTATATTCTAAATCTTAACTTCACTCCACAGGATTATTATTTACTTTCGATCTGTACATTTCCGTATCGGTTTGTGATCTGTTGTGTGATTCTACGTCCATTTTCGACATGTTTTGCCTCCGGGTTTACCTGATTTGATGTACTTGTAGTTTATCTGATCTATAATCTTGTTGAGTATGTATCGTAGCTCCAACTAACAATGCGGATTGATGATTCGATTTGAATTCCGTCTGATATCACATTTAGTTTCTATAGGCAATTATCATTGGATCTTTGTGTGATTCAACTAATTTCGCTATTGCTTTTTCATTAGCACGTGTAGTTGTTAAACTGTGTTCATTGGAATTTATTTTGTGGCATCAAAAAAAAATAATAAAAAGAGCTTGTTCGTGTTCTCGAGCATGAATGAAGGTTTTAGTTATCAATCGGTTTTGTGCTAATCTTACTGTAGCATTATTTGGTGATGCAAATGTTTCGTCTTTTTATGAGACTTAGAGTTATGGTGTGATGTTGACATCTGAAGGAAGTGACTTGTCTATATGATTCTGTTTGTGCAATTTTTATCAGCCGAGTATTCTCCATTTTTGGGGATAGAGAAGGGTGCCGTACTTCAAGAAGCTAGGGTTTTCAATGATCCTCAGCTTGATCCTAGAAGATGTTCTCAGGTCTTTTCTTTGGATTGCTTTGTCTTTATGTTTGCATGTTATGTTTACGTTGTGTGCTGAAGTAGTTATGTGTTCTGGTCCATTGTTTAACATGAAGGTCATCATGAAGCTTCTTTATCTTCTAAACCAAGGGGAAACATTCACCAAGGTCAGATTTAAATTCACCTGTTAATCATTTGATTGTGAAGATTGGAATGCTTTCTTATTTATGCCTTTTAGCATTTGCATAGATTGAAGCCACAGAAGTCTTCTTTGCTGTCACGAAGCTTTTTCAATCAAAAGATGTAGGTTTAAGGATGATGGTTTATTTGATGATTAAGGAATTATCCCCATCAGCTGATGAGGTTATATACTTGTCCGTGATTTACATCTTCCCGTTTTCACTATTGTCCCATTTGTTGTTTGTCCAAGGATAGATTCTGACCGACTACTTTTTCTCATTATTTTTTGGGGTAAAAGGTTATTATAGTTACAAGTTCCTTGATGAAGGACATGAATAGTAGGACCAATATGTATCGGGCAAATGCTATCCGTGTGCTTTGCCGGATAACAGACGGAGCCCTTCTAACCCAGATAGAGCGATATTTGAAGCAAGCAATAGTAGACAAAAATCCAGTGGTTGCTAGTGCAGCTTTAGTCAGTGGGGTCCATTTACTCCAGGTATTATTTATGGTGTAAGCATTCTGTTTCCGCTTTTCTTGCTAAACTTTCCTAATTGTTTTTGGTCATGTTAAGTAGACAAACCCAGAAATTGTGAAAAGATGGAGTAATGAGGTTCAGGAAGCTGTGCAATCAAGGGCTGCTCTTGTACAATTCCATGCACTAGCTTTGCTTCATCAGGTACCGAGTCTTCAACCATGTTAGTATCATTAAGTTCCTCTTTTTCATGTAGGATGGTGTCGACTCTGGGATTTCTATGACATTAAATACTGTATATACTATAATTGTGATTGGTTGCTCTTATGGATTTATTGAAGACATGTTATTTGTATAATGAAATCTATTATGAATCAGTTATGGAATTAGATTTATTGATTGTGTTAAATTGCGTACGTTGTCTTGAAATTTGAAGATACGACAAAATGATAGATTGGCTGTTAGCAAGTTAGTTACCAGTTTGACAAGGGGAACTGTTCGCTCACCACTTGCACAGTGCCTCCTGATACGGTATACCAGTCAGGTTAGTCTCTTCTATGCAAGAAATACAAGAAACACTTATATTTCTTTTGTCCTGAAATGATGAATGTAATTACATGTATAGGTCATTCGTGAGTCAGCTATAAACAACCAAACAGGAGACCGCCCTTTTTATGACTTTCTTGAGGGTTGTCTCCGCCATAAGGCTGAGATGGTTATTTTCGAGTCTGCCAGAGCAATTACAGAGCTCAGCGGTGTGACAAGCCGAGAGCTGACTCCAGCAATCACTGTCCTTCAGTTATTTTTGAGTTCATCCAAGCCAGTGCTTAGATTTGCTGCTGTCCGTACCTTGAACAAGGTTAAATTTTATCTTTCTTTTAAGCAGCTACAGACTGAATTTTTGTAACATCATTTTTCTAACCTTTTGCATCTTTATGCTGCTTGGTGTTGGGTTATTACCTTGTCGTGAAGGAGTAGTGTTTTGTCTCCCTTACTAATCTTGAGGAATGATATATGTCTCTGCCTCAATTTCACTGTATTTGAATGTCCTAGAAAAATGTTTGAGTCTCCTTTTGTAATTTTCTTTTTTACACATTGACGTAATGGAATTTTCTGCAGGTTGCCATGACCCATCCAATGGCAGTCACTAACTGCAACATTGATATGGAGAGCTTAATTTCTGATCAGAATAGAAGTATTGCCACAGTTGCAATCACAACACTCCTTAAGACTGGAAATGAATCAAGTGTAGATCGCCTCATCAAGCAGATGACAAATTTCATGTCAGATATTGCTGACGAGTTCAAAATTGTTGTGGTTGAAGCCATTAGATCTTTGTGTTTGAAATTTCCCTTGAAATACAGATCATTGTCAGTAATTCTTTACTTCTTTGAAGTCAAGATTATTAGTTGTCTTTATGTATATTTACTCTTTGTTCATGTGACCTGATTTTATGCACTTTGGCTCTTGGTTTTACAGGTTGAACTTCTTAAGCAATATTCTTAGGGAAGAAGGTGGGTTTGACTACAAGAAGGCAATTGTTGATTCAATTGTTATCCTCATTAGAGACATACCAGAGGCAAAGGAAAGTGGGTTGCTTCATCTTTGTGAATTCATAGAAGATTGTGAATTTACATATCTTTCCACGCAGGTGGCATTTATTTATAGATTCTAGTGATAGTACTTCACTCAATACGTTGTGGTTTATTGTGTCTCTAAAGCTTTCCAATCTTGCTCATTTGTTACTAGATTCTCCATTTTCTGGGAATGGAAGGACCAAAGACTTCAGATCCCAGCAAGTATATACGGTATATTTACAATCGTGTACATCTTGAGAACGCTACCGTTCGGGCAGCTGCTGTGAGCACATTAGCAAAGTTTGGTGCCATGATTGATGAACTGAAGGTGTGAGTTGTCCATGTTTGCATGATTCGTATGCTCCAACTAGTTTATTATTTTGGTCATTCCTGAGTGATCTACCGGATTGGGTTACTTTCTGGTGATTTCTGTGCAGCCACGCATTTTTGTTCTGTTGAGGAGATGTGTCTTTGACAGTGATGATGAGGTGATATTTCTGTTTATGATTTAATTTCTCATTAATTTTTCTTTTTATCAATCTAGTCCATTTGCTGGATTTACGTGGATATGGCAATAGGCCGGGCCATAGGCGGGGCTTCTTCCTGGCTTGAAACCCATTTTGGCTTGGGCAATCCAAAGTTTGATTGGGATGTTGTTTTGATCGGTTAAGTCAAAACAAATTTGTTTTGATCGAACTGGATCAGGCCAAGGGGCCCAGCCCCCAACGCTAGACTCAAATTTTGGTCAACTTGGGCCTTACTCATTGACTGCAGGCCTGACCAGTTTTGTCATCCCTAGATTTATGGTTTCCACAAATTTGCAAGAACATGCATATAACTGAAGCATTGCAATACCTGTGTAAATATGTTTCTTTTCTTCAATATTTCATCTGTTTTTGATGGATTTATAATGTGTTTCCTTTATGTCATTGTGCTCTCTTGAGTGTGATTTCGTTCTGTTTGTTAATTGTTTGAAGAAGATGCCCTCCACTAATTTATTTACAGGTCCGTGATCGGGCTACTCTTTATATCAATACACTTGGGGGTGATGGTGAAGTTGTTGAAACTGAAAAGGATTTAAAGGATTTTCTTTTTGGAGACTTTGACATACCTCTTGTTAACTTGCAGACAAGTTTGAAGAATTATGTAAGTGTTCTGTTTATTGGTTGTTCTTATACTACTATTTTCATCATCTAATAAATTTGTTATTGGTACAGGAACCTTCAGAACAACCTTTTGACATCAATTTCGTGCCAAAGGAAGTTAAGACTCCGACACTTGCTGAGAAGAAAGCTCCAGGAAAAAAGACAACTGGTCTTGGAGCTCAACCAACAAACCCTACATTTGCAGTTGATGCTTATGAAAAACTTCTTTCCTCCATCCCAGAATTTTCAAGCTTTGGGAAACTTTTCAAGGTTACATACTTGGATGTTCTTACGTTGGCTTCATTTTTCAATTTAGACAACTGATCCTTAATTTTGTGATTATTACGCCCTTTCAATTCCTTGGACTGATTAGTTAGCTATTCAAAAGAAATCTGTGTAAACTAATGATAACTAATAACTTTCTTTCTTTGTCTCCACAGTCCTCAACTCCTGTGGAACTTACCGAAGCAGAAACTGAATATGCAGTTACTGTTGTTAAGCACATCTTTGACAGGCATGTTGTGTTCCAGTACAATTGCAATAACACAATTCCGGACCAATTGTTGGAAAATGTAAGGACTTGTTTTTGGAAAAAAAAATGTACATCTTTCCAAAAAGCTATAGAAATTGTCTTCAATCTGCATTGATTTTGTGGTTACAGGTTACTGTCATTGTAGATGCTTCAGAGGCGGAAGAATTTTCAGAGGCTGCATCCAAGCCTTTAAGATCTCTTCCTTATGATTCACCTGGGCATGCCTTTGTTGCATTTGAGAAACCAGATGGAGTACCAGCCGTTGGAAAGTTTTCTAATATGTTGAGGTTTATTGTTAAAGAGGTATTTCTTCTTTCCCTGTTCCTGAAATGATGGCAAGTGGGCAAGGTGGGTGTTAATGATGATAATTGATTGATAATTATTTATTGCACTGTAATTAAGGGTTTTTCTCAAGTAGAGAATCTTGTTTTGTAAGTGATTTTAACATGGATTCAGTGAATATTATGCTAAAGAGATAAAAAGTTGGATCTATTATGTGTGCTGGCACTAACAAGTAATTGTTAAGGGAATTTGATTTGCTTCATGTTTGATGTGCTGATGTAGGTTGATCCAGCTACTGGTGAAACTGAGGAAGATGGTATGGAGGATGAATACCAATTGGAGGACCTTGAGGTTGTTGCAGCAGATTACATGATAAAAGTTGGTGTCTCCAACTTCAGGAATGCATGGGAAAGCCTGGGACCTGATTATGAACATGTTGATGAATATGGCCTCGGCCCTAGGGAGAGCTTGGCGGAAGCTGTTAATGCTGTCATCGGTCTTTTAGGCATGCAGCCTTGTGAGGTTAGTATGCCAATCATTTCTCCCTTTAGATTACAGTCTCTACTCCTCACAGTACAGTAAGAATACTCTGGGTCGAACTGGAAGACTAATTGATAGTGCTGAATAAAGGTCTTCCATTCCCGTTTCTATTTCTTTTATTTATAAAAGAAAAAACAAAATAAAGTATATTTTTCAGGGGACGGAGGTTGTGCCAAGCAATTCAAGGTCCCACACATGTCTGCTCTCGGGTGTTTACATAGGTAACGTGAAGGTTCTTGTGAGATTGCAATTTGGAATTGATGGTCCGAAGGAAGTTGCCATGAAATTAGCAGTTAGGTCAGATGACGAGTCTGTCAGTGATGCCATTCATGAGATCGTTGCAAGCGGCTGAATTGAGAGAAATTAGTTGTTCTCACTTTGCTATTCTATTCTTCTATTCGATTGTGACAGAGATCCCTTGCACATAAATGCCCCTTGTTATGATGAAAGCTTCAGGCAATGCAACTCGTCCCTCATAGATTTTAATTTTTGGAGGTTCTCATCACACGTCATGTTTGTTGGATGATAATCTAGTAACAATGCAATTCATTTCACATTGGGAATTTTATTATTTTCTTCTTCTTTTAAGGGAATTTATCCAATCAATCTTATTTGTAAATTGGTAATTCTAGCATTTATTCTCATGAAAAATTATAGTTCTGGCTATTTCATTCACTTTTATGAGTGAGACTTACTTTTAACCCCAAACACTAATTCGACCTTTTCAGTTTATGTTTTGGTCTTTAGTGACGTTTTGCGCAAGGTACGATAAATAATTTGCATCAGTTAAAAACCAAAACGTGAACTTTTTATTATACTTATCAAAACATTATTCGCATTCTTGACCACCATCAATCAATTACACCTCATAATTATAATCCATTAGATAATAAACCTACAAGAGACCCAAGAATGATGAAAGACAATAATTTGACGATAATTGTGTATATAAGGTTAATTCCTAAAACATCCAGTCATATTTTGATTGAAATTAATTGAACGCTAATACATATACACACATATATAAACAAACTTTCGTAATCCTGGGTGAATCTCAAGTTCTAGATAAATGCCCATGAACCGATCTGTGTTCATGGCTGACAAAAATTACCAAACAAAAACAACGAGAAAAGGAAATCCGTATCAAGACGTTCATTAGCGTAGTTTTCAAGCAACTACTTTTCGTCTCACATTTAAAGGAGCAGTTTAACATAAGTAATAGCTATAAGTAGCGGGTACATGTATCATAATCATTTTACTAAGTTACTGAATGTGCAAAGAAACGTACCCGAGCAACACAATGCCATCAGCTTTGGATGATCCAGCTAAGCTTTTATTTTTGCTCTCAAATCACCCTCCTGTACCCTCCAAAAGCCCAGATCTGACAAAGACGTAGCAAAATGTGTAACACTTTCGTTATGTTATAATATACATACCAAACCAAAAATAAGGAGGGGTGTTAGATTGCTTCAATTATTTCTTAACACTAGTTGATTCATGAATCAACACACCATCTAGCATAGAAGTCAGGAGATATTAAAGAAATCAAGCCCAAACAAACCTTAAGGTTCATATCCCAACTTCCTGTACACAAAGCACTTCCATCAGTTGACAAACCCAAACAGCTTATCCGTCCTTCGTGTGAGTTCTGCAGTGATCCTAAGTCCAATACATCCTGCTAAATCGCAAACATAATCAGTTTGAGCCACTCTAACATCTGTTAGAAATTGAGCATACATGAATGTGCACTGAGAAGGAAAAAACAGGAGTAACTGAATTATGCTCCAACCAAACCACAGAAAAGCAGAGGGTTAAACACACCAATAGATGACCTTCCTTTGAAAATAAAGCCTCAAATTTGTTACATCATAATGAATGTTAATTGGAGGATCACATGTATAGATTGAAGGAGGGAGATGAGCTACCTATCACTTTCTTGTTACAGCCACTTTCGACCATGTAAATATAATCAGTGCCTAAATTTGGGCACACGTACTAGGTAATTAACTCAGCCATATGATAGCCCAAACACCTATGTCTTGAGAAAGAGAGGAGATATAAAGAACAGAATTTCTATGAGGTATGCAGGAGATGTGCACTGAAGGTATAAAGAACAGAATTTCTATGAGGTATGCAGGAGATGTGCACTGAAGGTAGAAATCTTTTACAAAATCCAAGGGAATAGGCAAATTAACAGAAAGGACTCAATCCCTCAAAATTCATAGTTGTTTATATTACGAAGGTTACCTCTGCCAACAAAGTGTCCCAAACAATGCAATCACCATTTGAATATGCAGCAAAGAGAAGCCTTCCTGATATAGAGAATGCAATGGAAGTCACAGATGCAATTTCATCATCCCCTTGTCGTTGACGATAAACTTGGAGTTGATGTCCAGTTCTAATGTCAAATAATCTACAAGTTCCATCATCTGAGCCTGTCCCAAATCTATTACCGTCCGGGAAGAATTTCACAGAATTGACATCTCCGTCATGCCCATGAAAAGTGCGTACAGCTCGACTAGCAACACGAGTGTCCCACATTCTAGCGGTTGCATCACAAGAACCAGATACAAATGTTCTGGAATTTGATCCATTGATGGAGAGACTGGAAAGCAGAAAGAATAACAACGAAATGTAACCCTGAAGACACCATATGGTGAAAAGTTTAAGTATTTTTTTTTGGATGATTTTTATGCATTATTTTTCGAAGGATTCCCAGAATTAGTAGTGATCCAGTCTAATCTACCTAATTTCACAGCTCAGGTTGAAGATCGTGGGATCAGAACAAAAAATCTTAAAGAATGGATGTTAAACAATATTGCCAGTAAGGGAGACAATATCTCTCACGTCTGTCAAAATGTTAATAAAACAACTAAATTTCATTTTTATATTAGATAGCTAAAAGATCAATGCAAGGTCTCCCGAAAATTTTGACAAGATAAGTTAGCATACCTCAGTACGTCAGCAGTGTGGCCTGACAGAAATTCTCCCCCAAACACTGAAGTTCTAAGCCCCGTAGTAACATCCCACAATACACAAGTTTGATCACCGGAACTTGTGATGAGGTGTGTGTCCTCATCTGGAACATACTGACAGCAAGAGACATAACCCTTATGTCCACTAAGCATTCTTGACACTGGAAGATTCCCATCCTTGTCAGTTGGAGAATTAAGGTTGAAAATAGAGCAAACACTATCAAGACCACCGCAAGCAACTGATTGACCATTGGGCGAGAAGGCACAAGTCATAACCCATGCACAAGGCAACTTTATAGCATGCGTCTTCTGGCTTGTCTGAGCATTCCATACTATTAGTCGTCCATCTTGAGATGCACTGACAATGCAATTCCTTTCAGGAGTCCAATCCAAGGAATAAACCTGCAAGTATCATAGAAAATCAAATTCTACTTCACAACTATGCATCTCCCCTGAATTACAATAATCGAATTCAAGAATCCAAACATGCAGCTTAAAACACGTATCACTCACCTCAAATCTAACATATAATGATTTCATGATAAATTGATAATACAAAATAACTGTGACTTGTTAATCACGTTATAAAGTTTGTTCACAGCATCTAGCATCTATAAAGATACACCAACTAAGGCTACATAGTTAAAAATCAATAAGAATCAAAACCTACTCTTCATGAATATACTAAAGAAAATTACTCTTTTATCATTTTTTTCATGTATGATTTCATAATAAACTTGTTAACTAGATCATTCTTGTTTTCTTCGAACTTAACTTACTGAAGATTAGCTTATGATTTCTTTTTTCATGGCAAGGAATCTCTTGTCCCTAAGAGCATTCATAACATCTCTAAATTGAAAATAATTTCATTCACTTATGATGTGACAACGAGCAAGAATACAACAAAACCTATAAAGACAGCTATAGCTTTCAATTGAAGCTAAAAGAAAACTCAATAGAGTTGGATAAACATCACCTTTCCAGTATGTCCTTGAAGAGTCCGGCAACACACCAGATCGGTGGGACCGAAGCTCACCGGAGTCCTCCCATGCGACCTCGCATATTCGGCAACTGTCAAAACTTCCCGATTAGAAATATCCGCCCACATTTGAGAAATAAAGGCGAAACAGATAAAACAAAAACAAAGGAATCAGCAAAATTAGACACCGTGGGTGTCGAGCAAGAGAAGACGTTTCTGCTTCAAGCGTTCTCTGAGAGTGGTGACCGTCTCAGTCGCCGCCGTGTGACGCTCTTTCAGCTCCTTCACAGACATTTTCTTTTAAAATCTACAAGCGCGCCATTTCAGAAGCTGTTTGGATCAATTTCAAACCCTAGCGATCACGAATTTGGGGAGTGAGGACTCCCCAGAAACTACTAAAAACTGAACCAAAACACAAGGATCTAGTTCAAAGGAGCAAATAGACTTAAGAGCTACGAGGTAGATTCGAATTCTTAGCAATTTCAAGCACGTGGGATATGATACCCTACGAGTGTTAGAACTTAGAAGAGAGAAAGCAGTCAGTTACATACGGATAATAGAGAGAGATGTAAAAGGACTGATTGATGGATTATTGACTGCGGCGGCTGCGCCCCACCTGCTACCACGTATTTTACCCCTTTGGTTTGTATTTCATACTCTAAAATATGTGGGGCTGTTGATAATTGCAGTGGGGATTTTGATTATTTGAATGAAAAACATGATCTAATCTGGTTGTAATTTTATTGTAAGTAGCTGCTGTATGTAATCATCGACGATTTCTTCCGGAAATTGTGTTTTCACAGGCGCAGATGTTACGCAAACTAGCTCATGAAGACTTGATCCTTTGCCCAACAATCTTATCTCAATTTTGTCCCAAATCATCCTAACTATTTATTTATATGGGATAATTTGAGGGGCTAACTCATGACCATTTCTGTTACAATATTGATTTGGGGAATTTTTTCACTTCACTTTTCTTTGGGGTTTATTCATACTTACTCCTGAAAGTTATATGCATTTTCTTGTCAACTAGTGTGTTTTTAAGTTCACTTAGATTTAAGATTATTACCTGTCAAGGATGATACGCATATCTCAAGAAGTGATGAAAAAAAAGTTTTGCAATATATCAAGTATAAGCAAAATTTTGCAACATGTCAAGTATTTCTATCCTCCTTTTTTCTTACTAACCTTGTGTTTTAAACTTACATCTTTTTCAATGAAGTTTGGTAGTTTTTCTGTAAGTAGTATTATTCTATTTTACTTATTTATTATTACTTTATCTTATTTATTTATTTATTATATATCTAATTATTTTATCACATTTTTGTTTATCTATTTATTTTATAAAATCTTCTTGCCACATTTGCATGACTTTTTTAAGTTTTTAATCTTTTGACTAGCACCATGTTTTTTTTTCCTGAAACGTTCATCATTTATATATTGTCTCATATGTACGTGGGTCCACTAAAAACAGCCTCTCTATTATATAAGAGTAAGGTTGCGTACTATCGGATCTTCTCAAACCCTGCTTCATTGCGAGATTTCGGACTGAGTGACGACAATGACGACAACGACGATGACTCTAAAATATGTGGGGCCACACAAGTGATATGATAATTAATTTATGTGAGAAGAGAAATAAGAAATTGAAATTTTTTCATTTAAATACAATTAGTTTGGTTGACCGAATAGTAAGTAACCGTATTGATGGTGTGGTGGGAATTTCAATCCTTGCTTTCCTCTTTTCTCTTCAACTTCTTTCTATCGCTCTAAGTTGACAAATTATTAAGAGCCAATGGGATGAGGAAGTCAATATCTGTAATAAGCCTTCAGCCTGTAAGTAACAGGATTTCAAAGTCAACCCTCCTACAAAGCAAAAGCAATACCTGTCAAATTGTAAAGTCCAATAAACAAACGATCAGACGAATAATCTAGTAAATCTTTCTTTAGAGAATCTTAAATGTTGAATTGGCAAATTTCAAAATTCTGTTGTTGGGAATTGAACCCGAGTCTCTTATTATTAGTTAGCATTGTTCATAACGAATAAATAAACACACAAAAGGAAAATTTCAATTTTGAGAACTAAAATTGTCAGATCCATCAAAATAAAGCTAGAAATCAACTGAAATCGCATCGTACATAAAATGTTCATGACCAAATAGATTAGAAGATAGCCAAGTAGCCAGTGAGGTATCTAGATCTTGTTCTTGTTAACAACAGATGTGGCCATGCAATAAACATCATCCAGTTATCCCATTTCCAGAAGCATTAAGGCACCACTCCACTTATCCAAACATTCTTGATCCAGAGCACCATAAAAGAAATACTTACAAAAATATAGGACAACTAATGCACTTCAAGTCTAGCCCACCAAATACAACTTTACAAGGGAAATTATACAACTACTAGTGGGCAATACTCCTCTTAGATTTAATGCATTGCTTTCCCAGGTTATGATGAGTTAGAAACTTACCCAGTCGCCATCAAGCTGAGCACCAGGAACTAAAACATTGATTTCGCTAGATTTAGCTGTAGTTATAGATGTTCCCAAAGAATCTTTGCTTAGGTACAACTGACAGCCGGCCGTGTTGTCAACTGAGATTGCTGGAGCAGAGCCCTACAATAGGTAACCATTTCAACAATGCATTGTGCAATGATGATATACTAAAGACTCAAGATTGATATCTAAAATGAACTCGCAGAATGATAAGTCATCTCAGATCACGGAGTCAACATTTTAGATTCATTCAAGTCTTTTCATTTGAAAATGAAAAAGATACCTGACACTGCACCTCGATACCACCACAATTTACTATCTCACATGCGGCCACAACATCCTGATCTAAACCAAGGTGTAGTATTAGCCTCCAACCTTCACTATTAGTTTCCAATGCCATAACAGAGCATTAGAAAATGTTGTTCGCATTTCTTTTCAGAGATTTCACTCAACATGAAAACGGCCCCCATTTTGGTGCATTTGTCAACTGTAATATTGTTAACTTTTCCTGCACAATGGAACTAAATAAGTCTCTCTTTAGAATAACAATTAGATTTATGCACCTCTAAATGAGCATACAAGGAAAAATAGAGAGAGATTATGAATTCATGCTCATGTTTAAACAAGAAAAACTTACCTTCAATATGCAAAATAGAATCTTTGTGTCCAAAGACATAAATAGACTGCTTTGCATCACAGTCATCAATTTAAATTCTTTTTTCCAATTTGATTTTCAACAACCCACCTCAAGGCAAGATATAGCAAACAGACAATAAAGAAAGATGTAGGAAAACAGGTGACAAAGAAATATACAACTTGCAGTAAAAACATACCAACAATAAAAAACTAAAACTAGGAAAAAGAATACTCACTTCCAAAGCTCTAGCTTCGGAGGTCCCGATTTAGAGAAAGAAGGTGAACTATTGAGGCCTGCTTTCTCAACAACACCAACAACACCAGTTCTATCTGCATGATTCTTGGTCTTCATATCATCTATGACCTTTTTCAGACCTAAAGTAAAATGCAAAGAGAAATATCAATGTACCTTTTTTTCTTTTTGGGGATGAGAAGTAGAGCAAAGTAAGTGAGACTACCTGCAGTCACTGACTTCCCTGAATTAATTTCATGGAAAACAGCAGCCATTCCAGCTTTGGGCTTTGATAATGAAAGCTGAGAAGATTCAGAACTGAAGAGAGGAGCAGGTGGAGGGGGTGGAGTAGCAGGAGTTATCGCCACTGGAGCTTTTGATGCAGCTATAGTTGATTTGGCAGTAGCACTCCACACAGGACCCAATGGATAATGACTCTGTTGTGGATGCTTTCGTGGGTAGTTATTATCCTAATAAATAGATTAGATATTTTAAGTAGTCGTTTATCTAGGAAGTTGTTATCCTAATAGATAGATTAGATATTTTAAATAGTTGTTTATCTAAGAAGTTTGTTATCTCTAAAAGTCCCATCATAATAGGACTTCTATTTCTGTAATAAGACTTGCCTATTTAAAGGCAACTAGAAGTAATAAAAAGTAAGTCAGAATTTATTCAAACAAGAGAACTGAGTTCTCTCTATTGAACTCTAAGGTATCAGCCTCCCTTTGAAGAGCTGAAATTCTACTCAAGATAGGTCGACCAAAAAAACGGTATACACGCCCTATGACTCGATCCCAAACACGGGACAATGGAAGCGAAGAGAGCAATGTGACTGTCCCAACGACAGACTGACCAGCTACCATCACTACCAAGGAAGGCCCTATACAACCTGTCCCACAAACCAGAAACCATCAACCTATAGTGCCCAGGTACGCAAAATTGGATTTTCCAACATATGATGGCACAGAAGACCCCTTAATTTGGGCTCACCGCTGTGATCAATTCTTTGAGAATCAGCATATACCTGAGTCGGAAAAGGTGGGACTAGTGGGTTTTCATCTCTTGGGAGAAGCATAATTATGGTTTTTTCAGTTGAAGAGGGCAAAACAATCAAGGACTTGGATAGAATTTCAGAAAAGTTGCTTCCAAAGGTTTGGACCACCTGAAAGTAGCAATCCAATGGGTGAATTGGTCACTCTTCAATAAACTGAAACTGTTGACCTATATCAACGTCAGTTCCAAGAAAAGCTAGCTAGAGCTGATGAGCTCATTCCGGAAAGTTTGCACGTGGGATTGTTTATGGCGGGATTGGATGATTCCATTCAGTTGGACGTCCAACTTTTGAAACCACCAGATTTGTCCTCTGCCACAAGTTTAGCAAGGGTGTATGAGCAGAAACATCAACTACAGAAGAGTACTATTAATCGGGAGGGAGAGTGGCAGGCTGATAGGATAAGTGTAGGGACAATAAGCAACCCACAAACAAGACAGTCAACACACCACCAATCTCATCTATGACTGCTAGTTCTCCCAACCATCCTCAAACACCCTTCATTAAAAGACTTACTAGAGCAGAAATGTCTGAACGAAGAGCAAAGGGATTATGCTACAACTGTGATGAACCTTATGCTGCAACCCAACAATGCAAAAGACTCTTTTGGGTTGAATTGGGTGATGAGGAAGATGATGCTCCAACAGCAGTATTCAACCTTTGAGCTTGAGGACAAGCTCTTTCACCGGGAATGGGGTAATGTTGTGGATGCTTTCGTGGGTAGTTATTATCCTAATAGATGGATTAGATATTTTAAGTAGTCGTTTATCTAGGAAGTTGTTATCCTAATAGATAGATTAGATATTTTAAGTAGTTGTTTATCTAAGAAGTTTGTTATCTCTAAAAGTCCCATCATAATAGGACTTCTATTTCTGTAATAAGACTTGCCTATTTAAAGGCAACTAGAAGTAATAAAAAGTAAGTCAGAATTTATTCAAACAAGAGATCAGAGTTCTCTCTATTGTACTCTAAGGTATCAGCCTCCCTTTGAAGAGCCGAAATTCTATTCAAGATAGGTCGACCAAAAAAATGGTATACACGCCCTGTGATTCGATCCCAAACACGAGACCATAACAGACTCTTAACAAAGTCCCTCAAACTTGGTAAATACAGCTCCTTCATCGCTTACACCCACTCGATGTGATTTGGATCCTTGCTTTTGTACTTTACAAGAATCTAAATTTCACCATGATATAAAAGCAACTCAACAAATTAGTCTCTTAGCTAAAGACTACTTCTCATATGTACTCTAAAATTTATTTGCCAATTTTGGTTGATGAAATTACTGATGGCATTTACAAGCCTATCAATTAATAATGCGTCAAAAAACTAGTAGATGAAGCTTTCAATGAGATTAAGATAACTATAATCATTATCATGTGGAACCACTTTCTAAGCGTATGCAGATTACATTGTCAAGGGAGAACTAGTTCCAAGTGATAAGCTGGTCCTTTAGGATTAACTTTCAGAACAAAATTGATTAAACCATCTTTAAACTTTGCTTGAGCTACTGTGTCTATGACATTTGGAGAGAAAGAAACACCAGAAGATTCCAACATACTGAATAGGACACTCATACAATGATCAGGTTCAACCTCAACTAGAATAGGGAGGTTATAATTGCTAAAGAAGTACATTCAGAATGCAGTGATTGTCTTAGAGCAAGCTCGAAATTGCCCTCTGCCTCTCTTGCTTAAGGGATGCTTTCCTACAACTTTTGTTTCTTCCTGAAGAACTCGAACCTCAGTTAAGATTCTCCTAGACGAGGCTTCCACAGTTTAAACCTGTTAGCACTGATAATGTTCAACCCATAGTGAAGCAACCTAAGCCTCTCATAACATATGTGCGTAGGGGTAAATTGGGGAAGGGTACAATTGCCACTTAGGCAAGTTGTTAGTAGTTGGTTATGGAGAGAGATTGTGAGGATGGCATATAAATGACTGTAGGAGGGAGAGGGAATCATTACGAGAAATATACTGATATTGTATTTGGCCTAGGAACTCTTTCCAAGAGGAACTATAATGCTGTATCCACTCTATACGTAAATAATAATACAATCTTTACATTTTCTCCTATCAATTGGTGCTTTCATTAAGAGACCAAGGGAGTGGAGATTGTATGCAAACTAGGATGGAGATTAGAGTTGCTGTAGTAGAGGCGTCTCTTAGGAGACAGGAATCATCCCTCTCAGCCTAAGAGGGGATGGTTAAATCACATGACACTACAATGAAGGACCTGCGCATGCAGCTCAGTTCCTTGATGGCCAACGTCGAAACTCTGGCTAAAACCCAAAATTTGTTGCAGTCGGAAGTAAGGGATGGATTTCAGCATTGTTGGCAAAAAACTCGTAGCAGCAAAACACGGGTGGTGATGGTGATGGACCACCGGAGGTGAGAGACCTGCGCAACACGCGTCAACTTCTGCTAGCGGAGATAGGCCAGCAGATGTCCCGCATGGTACTAGGTTCTGACGATAAGACTGAACGTGCATGGCAGGAGTATAGGAACGCCACTCGTCGAGTTGATCTTCTGGTGTTCCATGGTGACAACCCATTCGCATGGGTCACGAGAGCTAAGTCGTATTTTATAATCCACGAGATCCCACCTGAACTTCGATATGTGAGTTTGACCCATGCATGACATAGGAGAAATTTAAGCATTCGTTATTTGATCATTATGGTGGGAAGGACGATGGGAATTTGATTGAGCAGCTGAAGTCGATAACCCAGAAAGAATCAGTGGACACGTACATTGAGGAGTTTGAGAGGGTAGCGTCGCAGATAGGACACTTTCCAGAGGAATGGTACATGAGTTGTTTTTTGGGGGGTCTGCTTGAAGAAATAAAGAATAGGGTTAAAACCCATGACCCTCCGACTAGAGCCAAACTCGTTTCTGTTGTGCGGAAGGTTGAGAGGGAGTTGGTAGGAGAAGGAGTGATACGGCCTGGAGAGTGGAAGCACACACTTGGGAATTTTCTAGCGAGTTACGGATCACGATTGGGAACATCTGGCGTCAGCGTCCTCTGCCAACTCCCATTGCAGGTATCACTAAGGGAGAGGCGAGAGAGCCACCTACTAAAATTTGAAGTCCCACAACAGAAGGTAATCGGCCAGGGGGGCCAAGATGGAGGGGCACAAGAAATTTGTCTTATGATCAGCTTATGGAGAGGAGGGCCAAAGGGTAATGTTTCAAATGTGGGCAGACTTACGGTTCACTGCATCAGTGCCTAGATAAAAAGTACAGACAGATCATGTGGGAGGGAGATGAGGCAAATATGGGAATGTCTAATTCGGAACCAACAAAGGCTGAACGTCAGCTGGAAGACTGGGAGCTAGTTTGTAATGCATTGGAGTTCAAGGAAATAGGGAAGGACCCAACTCCATCCACAAAGTCTATGATTTTGATAGGTAAGTTTAATGACATGCCCATTGTTGTATTGGTTGATAGTGAGGCTAGCCACAATTTTGTGTCAAGTAGGTTGGTTCACACTATGAATATTTCCATTACTCCCACTAAGACATTTGGAGTAAGGTTAGGTGATGGTCATCGGTCCTTTTCACAAGGAATTTGTAAGGGAATTAAATTGGAGTTGGATGGGGAAAGGTTTGGGGTAAATGCTGATGTCTTTGACATTGGAGGACCCAACTTAATCCTAGGAGTGGCTTGGCTAGAAACACTCAAAGAGGTAAGGGTTGACTGGAAAAAGATGTGTATGTCATTTATTTGGAGGGGTACAGAAGTTACCTTGCAAGGAATTAACATGCAAGCTTCATCTCCTTATACATTACAACAGATTTTAAAGAATTAACATGTAGAAGTCAAGGGGTTGTTGTGGTCAATGGGTTATAGTGGGTCTTCTTCTGATGGGTTGGGGACCTTGAATGCAGTTAAACTTAAGGAATTAGGTACTGTTTTATTTAGATTTGATTCGGTTTTTCAAGAGTTTAGGGGACAGCCACCTAGAAGGGATCATGACCATGCAATCAACCTAAGGGAGGGAGCAACACCTGTGAACATTAGACCATATAGACATGCTCATCGCCACAAGGATGAAATAAAGAGACATATTAGAGAATACTGGATACTGGGGTCATTAGGCCTAGTATAAGTCCCTTTTCAAGTCCAGTCATCCTTGTCAAGAAGAAGGATGATTATTGGCGGATGTGTGTCGATTACCTAGCTTTAAATAAGCTCACGGCGCCTGACAAATTCCTTATCCTAGTAGTAGATGAACTTATGGAAGAGCTACATGGGGCTAAGTATTTTTCCAAGGTTGACTTATGATTGGGGTTTCACCAAATCAGAGTGAGAGAAAGGGATGTCTATAAGACAGGACTCCAAACTCATGAGGGGCTTTATGAATACCTTGTGATGCCCTTTGGATTCATGAACGCACCTGCATCATTTCAGTCAACTATGAATTCCATCTTTAAGTCTTTTTTACGGAAGTTTATTTTGGTATTCTTTGATGACATACTGATTTATAGCTCAGATTGGGAACAACATTTGGAGCATTTGGCTTGTGTTTTACAGTTGTTATTGGATAACTAGCTGTTTGCAAATAGGAAGAAGTGCATGTTCGGCCAAAGCTCTGTAGAATACGTAGGCCATATGATATCTAATGTAGGGGTAGCCATGGACCCACCCAAGATCAAGAGTATTGTGGAGTGGCCTATTCCTAGGAATGTGAAAGGAGTAAGAAGGTTCCTAGGTCTCACCAGATACTACTGGAAATTCGTCAAAGATTTTAATAAAATTGCCAAACCCCTTATTGAACTTACTAAGAAAGATGGTTTCAGTTGGGGAAGAGAAGCACAAGAAGCATTTGAGGAATTGAGAAAAAGGATGACTACCTCACCTGTTTTAGCCCTACTCGATTTCTCCAAATAATTTTTCCTTGCGTATGATGCTTTGGGAAGAGGCCTTGGTGCTGTTTTAATTCAAGAGGGGCGCCCAATAGCTTATTTCAGTAAGGCATTAGCTAAATCTACTCACTCTAAGTCAGTTTATGAAAAAGAAGTTATGGCAGTAGTGTTGGCTATTCAGCATTGGAGGCACTTCTTATTGGGGAGACATTTCAAGGTTTATACTGACCATAAGAGCCTAAAGCACCTTCTAGATCAGAGGATTCCTTCTATAGATTAGCAGTGTTAGCAGGAAACTATTGGGATTGAATTTCAAGGTGATTTATAAGCCTGGGAAATTAAATAGAGCTGCTGATGCCTTATCACGAGTGGAAGATGATAAACTACTATTTTCAGCTATTTCAGCTCCCTTTTGGTTAGACTGGGACGTGGTTTGGCAGGAAGTCAAGGAGGATGCTAGGCTTCAATCCATCATGTCAAATCTTCAACAAGACCCAACTTCTAAACCTGATTATCACCTAAGAGATGATCTATTGTTCTACAAAAATAGACTTGTCCTTTCAGCCACTTTAGTATTGATACCTTAGTTCTTGCATGAGTATCGCGCTTCCTCTTCAGGTGGACATTCTGGTTTCCTTAAAACTTACAAGAGGTTGGCTGGTGGTTTGTTTTGGTTAGGAATGAGGAGTACAATACAGAAATATGTATCGGAATGTGTTATATGTCAGAAGAGTAAATACATGGCAATGTCTCCAGTCGAACTGTTGCAACCACTGCCCATTCCTCAGCTGATTTGGGATGAAGTTTCCATGGATTTTATTATGGGTCTCCCTAAGTCTCATGGCTATGAGGTCATCTTAGTGGTGATGGACCGCCTGGCCAAGTATACCCATTTCCTCCTTCTTAAGCATCCTTTTACTACAAAGACTGTGGTTGAAGCTTTCATCCATGAGGTAGTAAAGTTGCATGGCATTCCTAGCTTCATCTTAAGTTATAGGGACCCCCTATTCACCAGTAATTTTTAGAAGAAAATATTCAAATTATAAGGGACTGCTTTGAAGATGAACTCTTCCTATCATCCACAAACAGATAGACAATCGGACGTAGTCAATAGATGCTTGGAAACCTACCTTCGTTGCTTTATTTCGGAACAACCTAAAACTTGGTCCTATTGGATACCTTGGGCTGAATATTGGTATAACACCAATTACCACATTTCAACTGGAAAAACTCCTTTCGAAGTTGATTATGGCTACCTTCCTGCTACCTTACTACAATATTCCCAAGGAGAAACACAAGTAGAATCAGTGGCATTGGCTTTGGTATAGGGCTGAGGCTTTGCATCAACTCAAGTATAACCTATTGAGGGCTTAGTCTATGATGAAGAAGGTCGCTAACGTTCACAGAAGGGAGGTTACTTTTCAGGCAGGAGACTTGGTTTTTGTTAAGCTCAGGCCACATAGACAACTTACTGTGGCAAGGAGAATCTTCCCTAAACTCTCAGCAAGATATTATGGCCCTTTTAAGGTCATTGGAAGGATTGGTCAGGTGGCTTACCAGTTACAGCTTCCTCCTACGTCTAAAGTCCATCCAGTTTTTCATGTTTCACAATTGAAGAAGGCTGTCGGTGATCACCCTATTGAGCAGGACCTCCCTCACGGTTTGGAGGTGGATTTTGCAGATTTATCTACACCTGAAGCAGTTCTTGCTACACGCATGTCTAACTCCAAGGGCAACAACATACTACAGTGGCTTGTTTATTGGAAAAACAAACCAGCTGAAGAGGCCACTTGGGAAGATGCAGATTTTATTAAAGGGCAGTTTCCTTCTCTTCACCTTGAGGACAAGGTGCCTTTTGAGGAGGAGGGAGTTTTTAGCACTGATAATGTTCAACCCATAGTAAAGCAACCTAAGCCTCTCATAACATATATACGTAGGGGTAAATTGGGGAAGGGTACAATTGCGACTTAGGCAAGTTGTTAGTAGTTAGTTATGGAGAGAGATTGTGAGGATAGCATATAGATGACTACAGGAGGGAGAGGGAATCTTACAAGAAATATACTGATATTGTATTTGGCCTGGGAACTCTTTCCAGGAGGAACTATGCTACTGTATCCACTCTATATGTAAATAATAAGACAATATCTACATTTTCTCCTATCAAAACCCCAAAAGCCTCTCTTAGCATATTATTGTTTGTAACTTGTAGGCATTGGTTGCATTGTTTTTTATTTGAATTGGTTCACCGGACTATACTCCCTGCTTGTATTTAGACTTTGATCTGTTGTTCCCTCTTAGGGAAACTTTAATCCAATTTTTTCAATTTGCGGAAGAAAAAAAGATAAATATAATCCTCAAAGGATAAATTTTCCCCCTCTGTTAAAAAGAAATAAAAAATAGATCAGAACCACATCAAGTTTCAACTCTAAATATATTGTGTATGATTGGCATACTCATATAAAAAGCCATAAAACCACAAAAAGGAATAAATCACATAATGATTTGCAAACTTCTAGTTGCTCTAACCGCAAGCTTTTATACTTCAATTCCCACTACCCAAAATATATGACAAATTTTCTTCTTGAGCACATAGCTATAACATAATTTGCGACATTTTTAGAGAACTCAAAGTACCTTGTTGCTGTAAAACTCTGGTATTTGCCAACTTTCTTCAACGTGGGCAATAGACATGCTCATACCTTGAATGGACAAAAAGCATTCACAAAATCAAGCATCGACTGTATCAAAACTTTTATGCACTTCCAAACTGAAGAATAACCCACTATACCACAATCTTTCCCAGTATAAGCAATCTATGCTAAAGCTATGAGACTATCAGCAGCGGTCTTCAAGTGGTTAAAAAAATCAGATCTTCTTCCTTTTGTCATTTCATTCGCTTTCATAATCATTTCATTCAATGACTTAAGGAATTCAGCTAACCCAGCAAGATTAGATTTCTGAATCAATATACTAAATCACTCAACATTCCTGCTATAAAACTTCAACGCAAAGCAGACAATGAATATGACCATTTGTCTTGTATCAGTTACTCCAGTCCTATCCACATTTTCATTGCATCATAGAGTGTAATTTAGTTACCTAGAATATATAGTTCACCTGCCCTTAAGAAATGGTCACACTCGTAACAATTATTCATCAAGCCCTCAGTTTAAAGACATAATTGGAGAAAAGGGTAGACAATTTAAATTATAGGTACTTTATCAAACAATTTCCAGTCTAAGTATGAGACAATACCTAACTTATCTTTTGAGAATCTTTCATTTTATTTTCACAGATTTACATGATTTTATCATCAAAATATTAATTCAAGAGGGAATCAGAAAATACTAGCTTGAAGTTGTTTGCTAGCAGTTATTCATTTCACGAAATCCAACTTCATCCTGTATCAACTTAAAAGCTCTCCAACTCTGCTTACCTAAACAAATCAATGCAATCAACTTCATTTACGCCTTGAAGTTTCCTTTATGCACTTTTGAACAGATCAGATCACACTAAACCACTAGATAAGTCAACATATAATAACCCATATAGAGTACTCTATCGCTTCAATGCATTGTGTCTCAGTCGGACCAAACAAAATGATAATTGGTGCCAATTTCCCTACTCTTCATGAGTTCGGAAATTTCAAACGAACAAAAAAAAGGTTACAGAAAGCAAAAAAGCATGACCTGTGTTATTTTGACTTTGATAAGAAGCTCTTTTTGGACATTAAAAGCTTGTTCGAGAACCTTTGTGACTTCTAGAACCTGTCCTCCAATCTTTTTCAAAGCACTCAACAGTTTACTAAAATACTGCACCATAAAATCATTGAACGCCAAAATTGACGAATCCGAAGCACCACCTTCCATCGCTACTGCAACACTTCCACTGATTCCCGTCGATAGCGCCTCCAATCGGCCCACCACCACTTCGAGCCTCGCTATCAGCTTCTCCTCCATAACCGTGCCACTTTCTCTCTCTAAAATTGTCTCACTAAAAAGTAGTTTTTTCTCTCAAATATTCATATTATTTTTAAATGTTTTTATTGTACGCCGAAAGTTCAAAAAGAATAATCTGATTGGATAATCTTGTAACTTTCTGGCACTTCTTGGCGAGTTTGTAACATGGTGGGTACAGGGGTATCTTGTCTGGCTTTAATTACAATTTACAGACAAAAAAGGATGTGTGGGGTATGGTTCAGGAGACTTTGATCAAAGGCAGTCCAACTTAACTCCTGTTTTTTGTTACCGAATAAATCGAAGAATCAATTTGGCGGCACTGGTCGTTGGCTGCATGTTTTAAGTTTTATATTAGGCAACTATCCCAGACATTTTTTTATATACAAAAGGAAATAGAAACTGCGTCCCTAGATATAGGCTTCTACAATATAGGACTCCATGGAAGTCCTATGTGAAAGACAGGAGACATTCTGCAGGAATTGCATGTAGCAGATGAATGCCTAGATCAGTATTTAGCGCTAAATGTGCCAGCTTGTCAGCACACCGATTTCCTTCTCTGTAAACATGCCGCATCCGTATGTCCCACTCACAGCCTAGCATCTCCCAGAGTTCCACAAGCACCTGTGGACCATCAAAAAATATTATGTTAGAAGAGGATAGAATGTTAATGACCTTAAGCGAATCTACCTCTAACACAACTCGCCGATATCCAAGGTCCCAGGTTTGCTGTATTTTTGTTAAGGCTCCACTGAGTTTCGCCGTAAGTGAAGAGATTACCCCAAGGGGCTGAAAAATCTGCCTCACCAATGGCCCGCACTGTTGCGAATAAGGTCACCAGCTGAGGCAATTCCAGTGGCATGGTGCACTACTCCATCTGTGTTGACTTTAACCCAACCCTCCGGCGGTTTAATCTAGCCTATTGGGAAGCCCAGGGGAGCACTCTGAGGTGGAACAACTCGTCCGATCACTCCCCTTGCCTTCTCGATCCTGTCAACATATTCTAATAGCACCTTCGCCCCACCCACAAGCCACTGGAATTCCTCCATGCCATAAAAACCAACAGAATGTACCAAAAATGATAAGCCACGCCAATCGGTGAGTTGTGGTAGTGTTGGCAAGGTTGGTAACCAACCTCCTTTCTAATGTCGTGTGAAAAAATGAAGGATCGAGGGCTGCCACGAGGAATTGATGCCAAAAGGTTGATACCCGCCAACAATCTCTGATTGCATGTAGAATGGTTTCTTCCTGGTGGAAGAAAGGGCATTTGGAGTCTGTAATGATATGACGAGCTACACCCTCTTGATTAGTGAGGAGTTTGTATTTGGCCAATAGTCAAAGAAATGCCCGTATCCTCTGAGGCCCGAGCCATTTCCATACCAATTGCCAAATTTGACCACTGTCAAGCGCTGAGAACCCCTCAATTAATTCGTAGGTAGAATTGACCATAAACTTGCTATTCGTCGCCAGGCCCCACACTACTCGATCGGCATCCACCCTATCGTGGGGTGGTGGGATGGCCGCAATGGTCATGTAAACTGTCGAGGGAAGGTACTGTTGAAAACTGGTCCAATTCTAGGATCTGTCTTCATTTACCATATCCTAGACTGAGGCTAGTAGTAAGTGATCCAGCAAGGGAGAGATCAAGACTATTAAGAGGGGACCCCACTCCCCTACCCAGCCATCCAACCAAAATTTAACCTGATGCCCATTCCCAAGCCATCAGTGGATACCCTGATGAACATATCTTCACGTAGCTACCATCCCTCGCCAAATGGTCGAGGCCACATTCTGTGCTACTATATGGGGGATACGACAATCATTCATATTGTATTTTGCTTGAAGGATTTGGACCCACAGTGCGCGAGGGTTGGTAAGCACTGACCAACCTAACTTAGTCAACAAAGCGTCATTCAAGCTATGAACTTTTTTAATGCCCAGGCTGCCGACAGTTTTAGGGCTGCAGACATCCTCCCATCGGATTAGGTGCACTCATCTTTGTCCATTTCAGCTTCCCCATATGAAATCTTGCATAAGTTTCTTAAGATCATCACATAATTGTCTTGGTAATCGCACTATTTGCATTGTGTATATCGAAAGGGAAGCCAGGACGGATTGGGTCAAAGTGACCTGCGAGGGATAATTCACGGCCGCTCCATCCAGTTAGTCGCCTCTAGGCTTTGTCCAAGATATATTGGTATGTAATCCTTGTGGTACGCTCATGGATCAAAGGAAAGCCTAGGTATTTGCCCAAATTCGTAATAGAAGGGAAATGGGCTTCTTGACTAAGGCTGTGTGCAGTGGCCCGACCCACATTCTTGGAGAAGAAAATTCAGGTTTTTGCAGTACTAACTACTTGACCTGAGGAGCGGCAAAAAGAGTCCAGCACCCGCAAAATAACCTGCACCTGGGATGACGAAGCTTCGCCAAAAAGGACCAGGTTGTTTGTGAAGAAGAGGTGCGAGATGAGAGGCTAATATCTGCTTAGTCGAAATGGTTTCTAGTCTCCGTCTGCGACTGCCTTATCAATAAGATGCCCCAGCCTTTCCAGATAGAGCACAAAAAGATATGGTAACAACGGGTCGCCTTGGCGAAGACCCGTAGATGGGAAGAAATGATCAGACAGGATCCCGTTCCAGGATTCTTGTATAGACATTATGGAAATGCACTTCATGATGATAGTGATTAATTGAGCTGGTATTCCAATATCCTATAACGTGGCATTGATGAAATCCCACTGGAGTCTATCATAGGCTTTTTCGAAATCTACCTTGATTGCCAGGATACCTTTCTTTCCGGTTTTGTGTTTCATCGAATGAATTGCCTCTTGGGTTATAATAATATTGTCCGTGATATGGTGGCCCGGGACAAAACTGCATTAAGTTTGGCTTACTAAAGAGGCTAAGTGAGGTTTGAGGCGGTTTATGACCACTTTCGAGATAGTTTTTATAGATGATTAAACATAGACTGATTGGCCTGAATTGTTGTAGCAAGATCGGAGATAAAATTTTAGGAATTAAAACCAGGATCGTTTTGTTCACTTCAGAATCCCATCGCTCATGGCGGAAAATAGATTGAATATAGTTCACAAATGTAGGCCCCACTGTATCCCATTTTTGTTGAAAGAATGAAGCAGTGTACCCATCTGCCCCTGGGGCTTTATTCGGGTTAATATTGAAAATAGCCTAGCGGATTTCCGTTTCGAGTATTGGGGAGGACAGGGTTTGCCTAGTCGGCTTCGATAAAGCAGGGAAGGCCCTGGAGATAGGAAAACTAGATGGAGAGACATCTTGGGCCGTGAACAAATTATCAAAATAATTCTTAGCCAGGTTTCACATAAGTGTGGGACTGGTTAGAATAGTATCATCGACATTAATAAGGCGGGTTATTCGCAAATGCTTCCTCTTTTCCATCGTTACAGTGTGGTAGAATTTAGTATTGCGATCTCCTTGGGAAATCCAAGTACTACGGGACTGCTGGTGCTAATAGATTTCTTCTTTGCAAAGGACGTGAAGTAATTCGCCTCGAAGTCGTTCTTCCAATGCCATTAGAGAATCAGACGGTTCGGAATCCATGTGCTTTTGTATCCCTTCCAGACAAGCTAAAAGGCGTTTCTTTCTCTGGAAGATATTACCATACACATTTTTGTTCCAGTGTTGGATCTTTGTAGTGAAAACATCTAACATTCTTCGGAAATCTGTCCTATCAGTGGACTAGTGCTCCGCTACTACCTGATCAAAATCTGCATGTGAGAGCCAAGTGGATTGGAAGCAGAACGTTGGGACGTATTTCTCATTGCTGAGTGCCCAGTCAAATACCACTAGTAGTAGCCTGTGGTCAGATCCTAAAAAAGGAAAATGTTTATTAATCACATTAGGGAAAAGTTTGAGCCATTTTGAAGAGCATAAAACTCAATCCAGTCTAACACGTACAGTCCCCCTTCGCCATTTGTATTTGGATGCACTATAGCCCAGATCATGCAGTCCACAACTTTGTATAGACTCCAGGAATTGTTTGTTCATTATCAGGGTATGTGGAGATCCGCCTTTTTTCTCATCTTGGGCTAGTTTAGCATTAAAATCGCCTCTAATAATCCAGGGCACCTCTATGGCACTACTAAACCATCGCACATAAAGCCCTGATTAGCTCGTTGAGGACTGGCATAAACTGTAGTAAACGTAAAAACAGTGAAATTATGATAGATGGTTGTGTGGATAAATTGATGGTGCGCCATCAGAATCAAGACTTTGAAGTCGGATTTCCATAACAGCCAAATTTTGCCCACAAAACCATCGGCCTCTACTCGAAAAGTGTGATCAAATCCCAGTTTGCGAATAACCCCCAGGGCACGTGTACCACTGATCCGGGTTTTTACTAATGCTACCATCCTAGGATGGTGTAATTATCCCAGACATATTATCATATATTAAATTGTTAATTTATCATGATACATCGTAATTGTCGGAACTTTTCATTCTTTTGATTAATTTATTAGTAGATAAAGAAGTACGCAATATAGTCAAAAATGCAGAAGAGAATGAAAGGGATCTTTAACCTGTTGCTAAGTTACGTGAAACTTTTGGATATGAACAGTGGACAAAAGATGGGGATAGGTTTACTTTACTCAATTGTTCTTTTATGTAAAGTTTTTTTTTTGTTTGTGTTTTCTATTACTTAAGTTGCTTCTATTAGAAATATTATTCACAATTTAAGACAAATATATCTATCATTTGACAGTATTACAATGATAAATAAAGTATCAATCTTATGAAAAAGTAGTAGGAATTCAGTCAACCTTTTATTATCACTTAATGCATTAAATTTTATAAAATCTCATGAAAGATTTCATCATAACACATGTCTCTCTTAAGTATCTTATTCAAGCTCCTAGATTTATAAATTTAACAATTAGTTTTGAACTAATTTGAAATATTTTTATTTATCTACCTCTAAATTTGTGTGCAACTCCTTTCAAGAATGTTATATCTATTTATATAAATGATTTATAAATCTCAACTTCATAAAACCACACATGAATCAACATATTAGCAATATTAATTCAAGAATAACTAAGAACATATAATAATTAAATCTCAATGAAACTAAATAATAAATTAAATTAAAGTTTAATCACTATAAGTCTATCGTGGTGCTCATCTAATCCAAGTATCAATAAAGGTTTAGCTTCTAATCATAGAAGACATGATATCAAAACTAAAGGAAAATGAGAAAATAAAAAAATGTTGATGAAATCCCTCTTAATCTTCAAGAAATCTACTTTAAATCGATGAAAAATCACTCTAAATGTGTTTCTTTGCTTATTCTTGGTTCTCTCTATCGTCCTAATCTGTTAATTTGTGTTTTTTGAGCCTCTCTTCTACTCTTCTCCTTAATTTTGCCTTGTATAGTTCAAAAATTAGGATTATAGGTGGTAAATGATCACCAACAGGGACGTGTGTGGTGATCGTGTTGTTTAGAAATCATGAAACTCTTAAACCTATAACATTATGGGCTCAAAATGAGCACAGAGGCATGGGACGTTGGCATTTCCATATGACATAGGCGTGATAGAGAGGTTAAAGATTGTGGACGTTAGTAAGGGTTGTATCAATAGGCCTTACACAAATAATGCACTTGTCTAGTAATATATGGTACTTTAGTCATATTTTTAGCCCTATATTTAGTAAATTTGGTTGTTTATTTAAGAGTTTATATTATTTTTGGTACTTAATTTATTCCTATTGTGTTTTTGGCTTATAATCCACTTATTTGAAGCTAAATGAATGCATTGGGACAAGTTTGAGGCTAATTGGAGCTGTTTTGGCCTAGTTATGAAGAAGTTGAAAATCAACAAAGTCTCTGAACATGCCCAAGTTGATGGCTATACAATTCCAGAGAGTTACACAATCTCTAGACATATTTGCGTGTATATTTTGGATTAGAGAACTTCATGATTTTTAATCAATGCAACTATTAACGTACCTGTTTTTCAATAATCATGTACCACCTAGAATCCTCATTTTTGAACTATAAAAGGAAAAATTAAAGGGAAAAGTATGGGGAGGCTCAGTAAACACAAATTGACGACCTAGGACACTAGAGAGAATAAAGAACAAACAAGGAAATTCAAAGTGGATTTCCATCAACGAAATGTGGATTTCATGAAGATTGAAAGGAATTTCATCATATTTTTATTTTCTAGTTTTCCTTCAGTTTTGATATGATGTGTTCTATAATTTGGAACTAAACCTTTGTTGGTGCATGGATTAAAAGAACCTTAGGATAGACCTTGTAGTGATTTTATTTTAATTTAATTCATTCTTTGTTTTCATTGAGATTTAATCATGTGTTCTTAATTATTCTCAAATTAGTATTGCTAGCATGTTGATTTATATGTGATTTCATGTATTTGAGATTAATAAATTCTTTGTTTGAACATAGTGGTATAATTGAAATAAGTTGTAGGCAAATCTAAAGATAGGTAAATATAAATCTTTCTAATTAGAGACAAATATAATAGTGATTTATACCAATAAAAGGATTTACAAAGTGGTGTTAGTAGTCATTTGAGATAGTGACCTAATTAAAGGTATTTATGACAAGGTGTTTCCTCTAGCATCAAAAGGCCAGTGACTTTTTAAGAAAGCTTTTAAATGCTCTTATGTTGTTTAAATTTAATGCTTTTTAATAAAGGCTATGAAAAAATGTTTAAAGATTTAAATAGTTTTTGCTTATGTATGTTCACTTTATGCATTAAGTGGAATGGTAAGGCTGCACATAAGATTTTGTGTAACCTTTAATTTGTCTTTTACCATAGGATTCCTAACCTTATCTCTTCTAATAACATTATAATTCCACTGGAGCATCCTCATCTCCATCACTAAAACCTTATTATTATATATTTGTTTGATGGGCCAACACTCTACCCTATATAACAAGATTGGCCTAATCACCAAGTGATAGAATTTACTTGTAAGCTTGAGTAATATCTTCTTGTCATATAAGACCCCTGATACACTTCTCCATTTGAGCCACTCTAATTTGATACGATGGACTGTATCTTCGTCTATCTCTCTATTGATTTAAATGATAGACCCTAAGTACTTAAAACACTCCTTTCGTGGTATAGATTTGGATCTAGTTTTTACATATATATTGATAGCCACCTGATGACCTGAAAAGTTACATTCTAAGTACTTAATCTTAATCCTGCTCATTTTAAAACCTTTCGACTAGAACGTTTCTCTCCAATATTCTAGCTTGAAATTGTCCCCCTTTTTTGTCTAATCCACTAAGAAAATATCATCAGCAAACCACATATACCAAGGCACATCTCCTTGAATATTCTTGGTAAGTTCATCTATCACTGCTGCAAATAAAGAATGGCTTAATGCAGAGCCTTGGTTTAACTTAATGCCAATAGAAAAATTCTCAATGCCTTTTCCTATCGTTCTTACTCTAGTCATTACCCCTTCATGCATATCTCTAATCACCTATATATAGGACATATGAACTCCCTTAACCTTCGAACACTTCCACATGATTTCCTTTAGAACCCTGTCAGATGTTTTCCCTAAATCAAGAAAAACCACGTGCAAATTCCTGTATCTTTCCCTTTAATATTCCATTAATCTTCTAATGAGATGCAACACTTCTGTAGTGGACCTTTCTAGCTTAAAGTCAATTTGGTTTTTCGATATAGAAATCACCTTTCTGACTCTTTTCTCAATTACTTTCTTCTACAACTTCATGGCGTGACTATGTAATTTGATGCCTCTATAATTATTGTAATTTTGGATATCCCCTTTGTCCTTGTATAAAAAAATTAACATACTTAGTCTCCATTCATCCCATATGGCATACTCAAGGATTGCATTAAAAAGGATGACTAGCCAATCAAAACCTTCGACGCCTAGGCTCTTCCATAACTCTATAGGTGTCTCATCTGATCCTACTGCCCTTTCGCTCTTCATCTTTCTCAAAGATTTTTTAATTTCTTCCCTCGTGATCTGTATATACCAAGATAAGTTACCAAATCTCTCAGACTTGCCAAGGTTACCTAAAGATATGTTGTCCGCTATACCTTCATTAAAAAGGCCATAGAAGACCTCTATCATCTCCTTTTGATGCCATTTCCTTCATGAGCACTCGCTTGCTTCATCTCTTATACATCAAACTTAGTTTAACTCTCTTTTTTCATTCCCTAACTGTTACCAACTTAAAAATATCTTTTTCTCCCTTTTTGCATCAAATCTCTTGTGCAAATTTTCGTAATTTTCGCTAAGCTTTTTCTTTTTGATATTATCTCTGTTTTTGTAAATTTTTAGCTATATCTGAACTTAACATACTACAGTGGGTTGCCTTTACTACGATGAGTTTGCTTGAGTTTTTTTTTTTGGTGCAAACTATCCAGTATCTGGCACCACATGGGTAACCGGCTAATCAGGATTCGAGCCGAGTAGGACCCTTTCAGGCTGCTCTCCCTCACGAGTTCTTAAAGCAACTCCATTCTCAAGACTCGAATTCAAAACCTTGGTTAAGGATAAAGGAGCCCCTTGTTACTCCACTACAGCTCTCGTGGGTAGTGTCACAAAGGTCTTCTTTAGACTCGAACTTTTACCCCAAGTCGCGTCCACCTTCGTGCGACAATCTTGCTTCGATCCGCTAAAGTAAGATTCAGCCTTCTCACGTGAATGTCGCCAAGCAAATCTGTTAGCCCTTGAACACCTCATGCGCACACAAGTGTTTAAAGTGTTTCTCTCACACACAAAATAGC
>JAOSBN010000179.1:44042796-44056526 GCA_027563595.1 Erythroxylum suave
GTTAACACAAGTGTAAAATGTTAACAAAAGACACATGTACTTCCTCCTCGAAGCACTTCCAAGGAACTCCTTACTCGAAGCCCTTACAACTCCCAAAAGCTCTCAACTTTCAAAACTTTCTCCTCTGAGTGATTCCTCTCACTGAGCTCTCTCAATGATCGAATGAATAACTCTTACCTCTAATGAGCTATTTATAGGCTCTTCTAGATGACTAATCCTAGTAGAACTCTACTAGCTAAGATCACGACCTTATCATATCTTATCCTTATCAGATTATATCAATCTAACCAATAGATGACATCCCCATCTAATTAGGATTCTATCTAATGGGATTAAATTACATCATATTAACAAGATAAACCCTATCTAGAAATGATTATCTTTTTCCACGAAGATCTCCTTTATCTTCAGATGATCCTTCCAGATAATTTTTATCTCTTAAGGCTGATGCTCATCTACTGTGATCTTATCCGCCACGTCATCATGTGCCACATCATCCATAGTTGCCACGTCACTGCTGATGTGTTCACCAATGCTTATCCGCATATAGGTTCATCAATGCACGTCCATGGACAACTCCATCTTCCATGTTCAAGCTCACTCATGGTGCAGTCTCGTCGTTCCATGACCAAGTACAAGTCACAATCTGAGTTAGTATAAAACCTCGCGTATTATACATACCTTTGACCTGCCTTACCAAAATCAAGTGGCTTCGCGCATTCCCAAATCCTGCATGAATTAGTTCACCAACTTCACGTGACCTTGCATTCGAATCTCACGTCTTGTCGAAGATTTCTGCCAATGCGTACCTACGCGTGTGCACACATATCGAATCTCGCCTACTCTCGAGATCTTTGCTAATACTTCCTGCATACCTTACCTACTTCGCAAGTTTCTTGGGTTCTACTCGCGAACTCGCAAGACTTCGCCTTATTCCCTCGTCAACATGCCTTCTTCATGCCGACCTGCGTGCCAAACATTGGCCAAGGCTCGCCAACACTCGCACGATCTCGTAGTCTGGACTTAGGGGTCTAACAGGTAGTTTGCTTCAAGTTTTTTAAAACAAATTGGGTATGCTCATCCATTTATTACCATTTCGTGTCTTTTAGGTATCCGATATTATGTACTTTAGCTCAAGTATTGAATTTGACAGACAATAACGTGTACAATTCTCCATTTTGCTTGCTTACATTGGCATTAGTACTTCTAGTACTTAAAATGTCATCTTCTCAAGCATCTTCTACAAATGGAATTAGGTGGAATATATGACTTTTCTATCACCTATTTTTTCCTTAGGATCATGATTGGTTAAAAATAGATTTTATTACAATATTGACTTCGCTAGAATAATGTTTTAGACAATATTTTGATCTTGAATCTACAACACGAGAAACAAAAGCTTATGTTTCATACCCATATGGAATAAAGTTGGGAATCCACCTGAGATTCTTATAGGATACGAAGAAATGGTAAATGGTAATGGGCTGACATAAGCCTAAATTATGATGTTTTTAATGGATCGATCCATTAATTAGGTCGTTTTGTTTATAATAGTTAAGCTTTAAGTAGGCTTAAGTTTGAACAACTTAAATTTAAAATTTAATTAAAAATAGACTTTTTTACACTCTTAAGTTTTTAAAAAGTTATCAAAATATACCTATAAGCCAACCCATCATCGTCTCAAACATGCAAATAAATATTATTCGCAGTGTTAAACATACATTAAGGTACACTTACATGAGATCCTCTCGGCCAGAATCTGTCCCCTACGAGTGTGACCTTTACAATATCTCACAATATGGTCAACCTTTAAGATCAGACTATGAGGGATGATTGCTGTTAGTAGACGATTTTAGTATTACAAAGAATAATCGATTTAGGAAAATAGGTTTATTTCAATTTTTGTTTGATAACTGTGTGCTAAATAGGTATATTTACGTGATTTGTATAGTTTGCCCTATTTGAAATACAATTGTTTATTCTGGAAAACTACAAACAAGAAGATCCAATTTATTTTTTTTCATAATTTAACCTATTTTGAAATATAAGAGTTTATACTAAAAAAGTGCAAACTTCAAGGGCCAATAAATATATCTTTGGCAAATTAAACTATTTTCATATTGGATCCAATGGCACTAAAAGTGGTGTTTGACAGCTAGTCTACAATCGATCAATTCTGATATTAACTTGAAAACCGATCCAACTGTTGTGGGTTGGGCTTTACATGTATCTTAAAAGTTTGAAGACAATTATTGAATTAGATTTAAGTACGTTGCATATTACAAATATTATTTAATGAGTCAGAGCTTTACTATCCGATTCAAGCATAGATGAATTTAAGTATGAATAATTTAAAGGCATCTTTTTATAATTGAAACTCGATTAAAATAATTCGTAAGCATATAAAAAGTTTTTTTTAATGTAACATATCTCTATTCCTATAAAGCACTCTCTAGGCTCGGGACTGGTCCACCAGTCTAAAACCTCCAGCCTTATCCGTATCGACCATACTAAAATCCTAAATTGAGCTATAGTTACAAGTCCGCGACCTCATTGTATTTACTGTACCTCAGCTGATATTGATTGTTAAGATCTCCCGTCCATACGGATGGACGATTAGGACAGGAGCCTCGTGGTAACTAAAATGAGCACTTCCGTAAAATTAAGTTTTTCTTCTATGAAGCGAATCAATGCTTCCCACGTTTCCGTTTCTTTGCATTTATACTTCCTAATAAATCTTTCTTACTCAACCGGTCCTATCCAAAACGAATGATGCCATCCAACGGCAAGAAACGGCAGCGTGTGGCGCACCAGCACCGTCAGCCCTCCACGATCGCTGCCACCGTCAGCCGCCTCTCATCAACCGCAGCCCTCATTGAGTCATTCCCCGATCAAACTCTCACGGAAACATCCCAGAAACTCCGTTGCCCATCGCCATACCCTCACTACTCCGCTGCATCTTCCTCCTCCACGTCAATATTCAACGATCCTACCACAGCCGATGTGATCCTCCGCCTCTTTCAGGACCCCACCACCCCATTTACTGACACCGCGGACTCGGTCTCCTCCACGGACGACGTGTCGGACGTCCAGATCTACCTACACTCCGACGTCCTCCGTAAAGCCCAGTACTTCAACGCTCTTTTATCAGATCGATGGCAACAAGACAACAACACAAAGGCAACAAAGTCTCTGATTTCTCTCAACCTAGGGGTGCCCCCGAACGACGACGCATTTATGAACCACTTCACCGTTTTCGAACTCCTCTATACAAGCGATTTCGCTAACGTCGTTAACTCAGCTTCGACGGCCCTCGATATCTTACCCATAGCTTTGGAGTTACTTTTTGAGGAGTGCGTAAAGAGTTGCGTGAAGTTTCTAGAAGCAGTCCCGTGGAGTGAAGAGGAAGAGAGGAGAGTGATGGGTTTGATTCCGTTGCTTAGCGAGGAAGAGTCTACAGAGCTGTTGGCTAGGGTTTCGCCGGAGGGAGAGGATGCGTGCGAGGAAATGCTTAACGGAGTGATAACGGCGGCGATTCACAGCCACCCGAACATGGCGTTTGCGAAGGCGTTTGTGGCAAAGCTGCTGAGGGAGTTCTCTTGGAGGGAGTCGGCGAGGAGAGTGTTGGAGAGGGCATTTGGGGCGAGCTTGAAGGTGGTGAAGGAGTCGTTGGAGGAGTACTCGAGTCCGGACTTTCGAGGGGATCATAACGAGACGGAGGCGATTCAGAGGTTGAATCTGCACACAGCGATGACGAATGGAAGGCATTTAGTGTGGTTGATTGAGAGGATGATTGAGCTGCGAGTGGCGGATTGTGCTGTGAAGGAGTGGAGCGAGCAGGGGGCGTTTACCGCCGATCTGCAGCGAGCCTTTCGGGACGATGCGTGGAGGAATATCGTCCCCGGTCTGCCTGCCGTTGTTCTCCGCTGTACTTGTAAGCTTGCCAGTGCGGTTGCTGCTGGAACTATTTTGGCTTCGAGGCAGGTTAGAGTTTTATTGATTTCTGCTGTTTAGGTGCAAACAATTGGCTTTAGAGCATTGGATTTGGGTTGCCTTATTATAGTATTAGTAATCAATGTTAAATAATGTATTGGGTCAAATGATTCATTGAAGATTTTTGTTTTGATCAGGAATGATAGAGTTTGGTGTTGCTAATTAGGGGTTTTGAGTCTGAAAATTGTGAATGACTGTGGTTGATTTAGCATGTTTTAGGCTTGGTTGCTTAATTGTAGGTAAGGAAGAAGCTTGTAAAAGACTGGCTTCCAGTTCTGATTGTTTGCAAAGACAATGCATCTTTTGCGCTGCCCAGTAATAAACCACTCTACCTGGAACTGGAAGAGACATTCCTCAGAATTATCTCCACACTTCCCATGTCAGATGCCCAGGAGTTGTTGAAGCAGTGCCTTGGCTTCTCAACTCGAAATGTTGAAGATTGCCCGCACTTGGTCACTGCTTTTAACACCTGGTTTCGCCGTGCAACTCAGCGTCCATGAGATTGATTGGATGCGATTATATATATATATATATGAACTCTTACGTTGTTGGTTCTGATCTTGTATTGCTCTTTTTGTATAATTCAACCTTGTGCCATCAGGCTGTATAAACTGTACATAACTCCATCTTGTCATTTCCCTTTTTCAACTCTCTACAAATATTTTTGGTGCTCTGCCCATTTCTGTTTCTGTTACCTGTCATGATAGATGATCGTAAACTGCTTTTGATGTACATTTGATATCTGTTGTTTTTGTCCTTGATAATGATAGTTGTGGAGGCCTTGGCTGTTCATTTATTATTAGAGTTTTTGGTAAATATAAATTTTTAGCTTATTGACAAAAAAATTAACTTTTTAACCATCTTGAAAAGCTATGATCTCTTATGTAATGTATGCAAGTACATCCTTTGTTTTGTGTTCTTCGATGACCTGTCAGTGCAGATTTGTACTTAATTACTTATCCATCCATTGTTTGAAAGACAGAAGGTACTTTTAAGTTCAATTTTTACGTTTTGTGGTGTTTAAATATGTCTTTTAAATTGTAAAAGTCATTTCTAATTGATTAGGGAATTGCTAATTTTGGTACAGGTTTGTAAATTTGAAGTTTTGACATTTTTTTTTGATAGATTGAAGTGTTGATTTTATCGATATTATGGTAGTGAATGGGTCACTAATTCTTTTATTTGAATAAAAATATCCGTAATTGAAATGAAAGTCCTGATTTGTATTATGGAGACCTCTTCCAGTTTAGTCTGGGTGTTATCGTCTCCCTTTCCCCACACTGACTCAAACTGGTTACTTAGTTATAATGTTTACCGCCACGAAGCTGAGAAAAGCTCTCTCCATTACAAAAATCCTATTTTTCTGGAAATTTATACGTCAATCAAAACAAAAAAGAGCAAGCAAGCAAGAACTTGACGCTTGCAATTTAACATAAGCGTGCCAGGCCCAAGTAACTGTTGTTATTATTATGATTATTAAATTTTAGATGAAATGTTCCTATTCCTTAAAATTCTATTAAAACACAATCCGAACGTCTCAGAAGCTTAGCAGTCGCCTTCTGAATTTACGGGTAGTGGCCTGATAGGCTTTGCCAAGCAATCCCAGGCTTATCCCAATTCCAAGACAAATGCTTAAGCCGATGCCAACACCAACCCTAATGCCAGTATTAAACCATGATAATTCCCCATCTTCCCCTTCTGAGTACAGCATATGTGGTTCGTTGTCATCATCAGTCTCTGGCTTGTGATTCCAGTATTCAGCTACTTGTGATTCCGCTATTCAACTAATTGCAAAATTACAAGCGGTAACTATTTGGCCTTTATTTGACTAAAGGACAACACGTAGTCTTTTGTTTTGGTTTGCGAGCGTGCCAGGAAATTAAAGTGTTTCCAAACTAGGAAAAATGGGAAAAAAGATTGTTGCGTCTCGTAATCTGACTGAAATTTAAAATGACTGTGTATTGCTAGAAAAGGGACAAAAATCTAACAGAAAATACTTTACTTCATTGATAAACAAATTGGCAAAAACATAGTGACTAAGAAAATTGAAAAATAGCTAATGACAATTGAAAAGAAAAGGACTAGGCTAGCAAAAATAAAGGATTGCTGAAAAAGAAATAAACTAAAAAGTGCAAAGATTTGTTGGGATGCCAGACTTTTGATTTGTTAGGGGTTGGATCCTTTTTTCTTCTTCAAAGCTCCTATTTATAGCTAAAGCTATTGAGTGTCCTACTCCAATTGAACTTACAATCTTGATAACCCATTAGATAAAGATAAAGTTCAAACAATCCTCATCTTATCCGATAAAGATTAAGTTGGCTGGTGTCCATCATCTTATCCTCTTATCCCTTCTTTAAATTTGGACTTCCAGTCTTTTATTCCCATTCGAACTCTACTACGCCCCTTTCTGCTAGACACCGAACTCTAATGGGCCTAGGTCAGTGGCTCTTCTCTGAACTTTGAACCATGAACTTTTTTTTGGGCTTCGGATTATCGGCCCAAGACAGTAAAAATGGGTTGAGGTGTAAACAGATGCCCCCTGTACCATTGGACTTAGAAGAATAAGCCCTACGGTGACACTTAAATGTCTGCCTACATCCACTGGACACTTTGTCTGCTTCGATTCCTCACAGGGTAATACCCAAAGGTCATTCGCATGTGGCTGTAATAACTCTAGTCACCTCCATATTGGCCATGCAGGCATAAATCATGGAAATCGAAATTTCAAAGGTCTTTCTGACAAAAACGCGCCAAATAGCCCACTTGAAGCAGCCCTGTCGTTGTACCCCTTTTAAAATATAACCTCTTCAATTTCCAGAAACTCCTGTACCATCAATATAAAGATTGCTTCTTGTTTCCCTATTAACCACCCGAAGAAACGATTTTCAAGAATTTTCTCAAAGCTTCTTCTCTCTTTCGACTCGCGCGCCTGTTGTTCTGCCACCTTCCCACCGTTGCGCAATCTTTTAGTGTTCCGCTCTTTGACATTGCTGGTGCTCCGTAGTCTGAGAGAGTTCCGTCACCGTCGCCAACCACTGGTAGGCCTACGCTTCCCTTTCTCCTTCTTCATTTTCGTGACTTCTGTTAACTTCCCTAAACTGCCCTTCTCCAGGAATACCATCATTCTTCTTCTCTCTACCTTCGAAAGCCCCGCGCATCGCCCAACATAATGTCAGGTATGAATCTTCTTGAACTCCCTTTTTTCGATTTTGGGTGACTGCCATATTTCTGGTGACCTTGAGTGGTCTCAGTGACCCCTGGGGTTTCGGATGCCTCTGGAATTTGAGGTTTGAGTGTTGTAGATACTGAGACATGTTTTAGGAGTGTATTTGCTTACAGATAATTTTGGGAACTCCCATTTGCAGGGGGAACTCTGCCAAAATTTCTTTGAACACTGACCTCCTATTTCTGTATTGCAGACTCGGAAACCCCTCTAGTTTTCTCTACCTCTGCAGCCTTGGTCACCAAACAAGTATAGACCCTTCTTTTGTGTCTCTTTGTCCTTCAAAACATTCCTCTACTCTAAACGCATCTATTATTATTCAGGGCGACCTTCAACAATGTCTAACCATTTCCCCGTCCTCCCTGACTTCTCCGGGCATGCCCTTTCCGCTGCTTAAAGGAAAAACTCTTCTTCTCCACCGTGATTCCTTTGCCGCTCCTGGCAAACAACGGATGTAGATTCCCAATGCGTCAGAGTATAGCACCTAGGTGGCCACGCTGCGACCATGTTTCGAAAGTGGCTGGAGGCAGGTTGGTGTAGCTGACCTTATCGAGCTGTCTCTGCATTAGCATTATTTTGACAGGGACCTGATCATGGGAGCCCTGTGCTTCTGGAGCCACGGTTGCAACTCTTTTCTCTTTCCGCACGGTCCAATGTCGGTGACTTTGCGGGATATAGTGACGATTACTAGCCTCCCTTTACAGGGAGAATAAGCTGCTTCTGCTATTTTCCTAGAGGAAGACAGTTCTTTGGAAGAGGCATTGGTTTCCTTGCCCACCGCCTCTTCTTTCAGCGGGGTGAGTGTTTCTTAACTTGGTTGTTGTTTACTTCTCCCCCGTTTTCCAGCATTCCTAACCACTTGTGTTCCTTTTTTGCAGGTAATAAGGCAGGTTAAGGATTTGGACCTGCCAAGTCAAATTTTGGCTCTGATGTGGTACTTGGTTGCCAAGTACCTTACTTGTTCTCCAGCTGGATGGCTCACCAAGAACTTGGCCCTCGCACTCCACCAGGGTTAGCAGGTCTCTCTAGCCAGCATCTTCCTCGGTCACTGTTACCGGGGACTATATGTGATTGTCATCTCAGAGCCTTTCAAGAAGCTACCACTATCGGCTTGGCTTCTCCAACTGTGGCTCCTTCTATACTCCCCAACCCTACGCTTCGGCTTCGCCTTGGAGGGATGAGGTCACCCTTGGGATTCCAGCTTCTTACTGCCCCTGTCCCCTATCTCAGGAGGAGGTAGTAAGGTACTCTCTGAACTTGAGGGGGCAGGATGCCCCTCTTATGTTTCTTTTCACTCGCGGGGAGGAATGGGATGTCCTCCTAATACACTTACAGCGGTATATGTCTGGTATGCTTGAGGAGCATAAAAGAGATTGGCGTTTGGTTTGCGAGGCTCGGCACCTTTTGAGTGGGACCTCTGCTATGTTGAAAGGAGGTGGTAAGCAATTAGGGGTCTGCTGCGAGATTTATATGCCGCAGCTGTGGTGTCGTCAGTTTAGTTTGATGCAGGGTTGTCCAGACATTATCCAGCGCCTTTCTAAACCGGATGGCAACAGGGTCTCTTTGTTAGAGGCTGAAATTAAGGAGTTCATTAAGAAGCGCCGGGAAAAGCTGTTGAACCTTGGAATAATGCCAATCGTTTGTGTTGAGAGGGATCCGGCTTCGATGATTGACTCTTTCGATTCCTAGTGGGGGCATGTCTCCCAAGCCTTCATTCTTTCACCGCCTGATCAAGGTATATCTAGTAACTTTCTGTTTAGCTAGGGCTTCAAGTCAATGCTTGACCCTTTCTTTGCTTTTAGGTTCCCTTTCTCCCTTGGCTTCTAGAAGGAAGTCGTCTACTGCCTCGGACAAGAGTAAAGTCCGGAAGGCTGACCAAGGTAACCGTCCTTCTTTCCTATTTCTTCCTTTCTCTATTCCTCCCTGATTTTGTCTGTGGTTTGCAGCTCCCTTAGGTGAAAAAACACCTAAGCAACCTAAGGCCTCCTCCAGTGTCAAAGCTAAACAGACACTGGACAAAAAGCAAACTGCTTCTGCCGGTTCCCGTAGGTCTGGAAGGTTGGCTGGTTAGCCAAAATTTAAAGTGGTTGCTGGTACTCTGGAGGTCTCCAGCGATGAAGGTTCAGAGGGAGCGGATGAAGAGGAGGAAGTCCTGAGCTTCCACGAGGTCGTCCGGGGCTTGGAAGTTATCGGTGGCCAACAGGACACCGTACCTGTGGTCATCGAGGACATCATGGGCACCAGGACCCTTGGTGACCAGGCTCCTTCTCCCACAGCAGTATGAACTTTGTCGCGCCAACCTCCTTTTGTGATGATACATCCTTACTGATTTGTGCTTCTCCTTTGCAGGCTTTGGTGTCCATTAGTGCCGCCGTAGAAGAAGCGCTATCCTGAGAGGACCCTTTGGTTGCAATAGACCTAAGTGTCTTCGATCCTCCTCCCGCTGTCCCCATCGTGGTGTCTCTAGAGGAAGCAGCTGTCGATAAGGAAAAGGTGAAGGTCTTCTTCTCTTCTGATTTTGACTTGTTAGATGAGGCTACTGTACAGAAGTCGCTTCAAGCTATGGAGGTTCTTCTGTCCTTGAATCTCTTGGCCACTGAAAAGGTAGTGTTGAACTCCTTAAAAGGTAGAATCAGTAGCTTACGGGCCCAGTTCTCCACTTGTTCCATTTAGAGAGAAGACGTCAATCGCCAGATGAGTCACTTCCAGGCTCTGAATGCTTCCTACGGTCTTCAGAAGAGAGTGGTAGAGACCCTTGCTGAGGACATCAAGCAGTCCAAGCTAGCGGCTGACAACCATCTTGCTCAAATAAAAGCCTAGGAGGAAGAGATTGCGACACTTCAAGGAAAGGTCGCCGTCGCTCGGCAGGAAGTGTTAGGGCATTGGGCCTCTTTAGTGGGCAAAAAGGAAGCCTTGAAGGTGCAAAAAAAAGAGGCCACCGAAAGTGGTGAAGAGCTAAAGAAGCTTTATCCCTCTATTGTAGCGTGCTCCTCCAATCTGAGGGGTGTTGAAAGGATGATTCATGACTGCCTAGTCTAGTGGGACGAGATCCGGCATACTCAATATTCTTTTCTATAATCTTTGTGGACTGTACATGTAGCCAGCTTTAGAAACGACCTATTTTGGAAAGATGTTTGTATTTGGTTTTGCTATATTTGAACTTGAATGAATGACTAGGGCCAAATTTTCATTCCATTTATTTGTGCTAAACCAACTACAAAGTTGGGCAGCCCGCTTTACAACAATTTTCCCAGTGGCCGCCCATTGATGCAAATATTTAAACCCTAGTTGTTTTGAATGTTTTCCCACATAGTGGGATAGTATCTTTTCAAGCACTTGCCATTGATGCATTTGTCGTGAGCTTCTCCGGATAGGCTTGATAACCAGTAGGCATTCCCAGGCAATACTTTATAGACTCTGAATGGCCCTTCCCAGTTCGCTGACCATTTCCCGTACACCCGATCTTTGCTTCCAATAGGGAGTACCAACTTCCAGACCAAATCACCTTCATCAAAATCTTTCCTTCTTACTTTCTTGTTGTAGGCTCTGACCACCTTCTTTTTCTTCAGAACTATCTTATTAAGGGCATCCATCCTCACGTGGTCCAACTGTTCTAACTCCATCATCATGGCTTGCGAGTAGTCTTCTAGCGTTCAATTGTTTTTCCATGCAACCCTTAAAGAGGGCACCACTACTTCCATAGGTAATACAACATCATGTCCGAAGGTCAATGAAAATGGAGTCACCCCAGTCGCGCTTCATTTCGATGTCCTGTATGCCCATAGAGTCTCGGAGAGGAGGTTATGCCAGTCCCTGGGATTATCTTCCAACATATTCTGTAGAATGTTAATTATAACTTTGTTTGAGGCTTCGGCTTGTCCATTTGCCTGAGGATAGTAAGGACTTGACCTTAATAGTTTGATACCGTAATCTTCTGCGAATTCCCCGACTAATTCTCCAGTGAGCATTGTCCCTTGGTCAGTGGTAATTGACTCAGAAATCCCAAACCTGTGGATCAAACTCTCTTTGATAAATTGAATGACTTCTTTTTGCTCGACTTTCTTCATCGGTTGAGCCTCCACTCATTTGGTGAAAAAATCCGTAGCCACTATGATGAAAGAATGGCCTTTGGATGACGCTGGGTAAATTTTCCCAATCAAGTCAATAGCCCACCTACGAAAGGGCTAAGGCTTGATTATACCTGTCAATTTCGCAGCTGAGAGTCTCTGGATTTTCCCGTGTCTCTGACACTGCTTACAAACTTTAGCATATCTGAAGCAGTCATCGAATATCCGGGGCCAGTAGTAACCGTGTCTACGAATCAACCAACGCATTTTCTCTCCGGATTGATGAGCGTTGCATACACCCTCATGTACTTGTTTCAAGACTTCCATTAACTCCACTGGGCCTAAACATTTAAGGAGGAGCCCATCGGCACTTTTCCTGTACATAGTGCCTTCGAATAGGAGATAATTCAGTGCCTGCATCTTGACTCTGTAGGGTGTCCTTCCTTTTGGATTTTCCATGTATTCTTTAATAGAGCTCCTCCAGTCACCAGCGCATTCTACATCAGCATTAAACACATCCACTAGCATCCCCCGGCCTTCGATGGCAGGATGATTTTTCTTCTGGATAAGGATGAACTTATGCATCAACTCATCAGACATCTTTATTCTGGAAGCCACCCTAGCCATTGTGTCCGCCTCCCAATTGTCTTCCCGTAGAATATAAAATAGATCCACACTCTCAAAATCGTCTAACAACTGAACCGCAGCAACAAAATACGGTGCCAAAGAAAAGTTACTACATTTTTATTCGCCGTTTAGTTGTCTGATGACCAGTTATGAATCCTCATATATGGCTAAGTCTTTGGCATCGAATTCTTTGAGGATCTCCAACCCAATTATTAGGGCTTCATACTTAGCTTGATTGTTGATGCATGGAAAGTTGAGATTGAAAGAGAGCGTAGTTTTGATACCTGCTGGGGATATGATAATGCCTCCTGCCCCAGCGGCATCAGTTGTACTAGACCCATCGAACTTTAAAATCCATGGGGCCTTTTCTAAGTAGAATACATTCAGATCTGGTTCTCCAGTGTCGGAGACCTCTACACTTGGATGGTCAGCCAGAAAATTTACGATGGCTTGCCCTTTCACAGACCTTTTTGGTAGGAATTGGAGAGTAAATTCGGCATAAGTGATAGCCCATTTTTTGATCCTCCCAGTGATAATCAGCCTTGTCAACATGTACTTGATCATGTCAGTGTTGGACATCACAAACACCAAATTTTCCATCATGTAGTGCCTTAACTTAGTGCACGCAAAATATAAGGCCAGGCACACTTTTTCAATCGGAGAATACCTAACTTCGGCATCTTTGAGAGTCCTACTTAAATAATAAATAGCTTGCTCGTTACCTTTAGTGTTGTTCTGAGCTAAAACACATCCAATTGAAGTTTCTGACGCTGCTAAGTATAAACGGAGGGGATGGTCTTTCCTTGGCAACATGAGCACTGGTGGTGAAGACAAATATTCCTTTATCTTGTCAAATGCTTGCTGATGTTTGTCTTCCCACATAAAATCTTCTTCTTTCTTCAGTTAGAGCAGCTCTGAAAAGACCTTTGTCTTGCCTGCCAAGTTAGAAATGAACCTCCTTAGGTAATTAACCTGACCCAGGAACCTTTGTAGCTCCTTTTTGTTTTTAGGAGGTTTTGCCTGTACAATTGCTTTAGCCTTGTTATCATCCACCTCCATGCCCCTTTGATGGACCAAAAATTTGAGAAAATTTCTAGCTCTAACTCCGAAGGCACACTTTAGTGGATTAAGCTTGAGCTGGTGTCTCTTTAGTTTCTCGAATCCCTGCCTGAGATGTTCTACATGGTCACCCTATTTTTTGGATTTGATGACCACGTCATTAATGTAGACTTCGACAACTTTCCCAATAATATCGTGGAAAATGAGGTTCATGGCTCTTTGGTAAGTAGCTCCAGCGTTCTTTAGCCCGAAAGGCATCATCACCCACTTGAATGTACCAATTGCCCCTGGACACCGAAACGTTGTCTTATGAATATCCTCCTCAACGATTTTGATTTGATTATAGCCAGCAAAATAATCCCAAAATGTTAATATTTCATGGTTGGCCATGGCATCAATGAGCATGTCACTGACCAGCATTGCATACACATCCTTGGGTGTGGCGGTAGACCGGCATTACATACACATCCTTGGGTGTGGCGTTATTTAAGTCCTGGAAATCTACACATACCCTAATTTAAGTCCTGGCATCAATGAGCATGTCCCCTCTTGTCACTGTTTTGTTGCCCTCTAGGAGGCATCTTTTCCAGGTGTAGGCATACTATGCTTCCAGTATCGTATACAACAGCTATAGCAACCTCTACTTCAGCGTTGTGGACTTCCTTGAAATAGGTCCCCCTGGCCTGCTTTTTGAGCTTATGGTCTTCTTTAAGTAGCTCCTCGTATTCTGTCACCTTCATAGCCAACTCAAAAAAGTCTCT
>JAOSBN010000179.1:44056626-44105255 GCA_027563595.1 Erythroxylum suave
ATATTTTAATTAATAATAATATTTTAATTAAATATAATGTAATGTAATTAAATAATAATAATATTTTAATTAATTATGTTACAATATTTTAATTAATTAGATTTTATCTTGATTAATTATTTTATTTATTTATTTTTATCTTAATTAATTATATTTTATATTTTAATTAAATATATTTTAATTAATTACATTTTAATTATATTTAATTAAAAAATTAAAAAAATACTAGTGTTGGTAGGGATCAAACCTATTCCTCCCATACATGGAGGGTATAGACCATTACCCAAAACTTGGGTATGAAAAAACTATTCAATCAATCATAATAACCAACCAACCATTACCATTCATTCTATTCCCATTGATTTATTCTCATTCCCCTTAACCAAGCACCCCCTAAGACTTTGTCCAGACACTGGAATACATGAGTCTTCGGATAGATTTCCTGTATAAGATGCACGTCGGTCACTTCTAAAGCATCATCAACAAGAAGGATAACTATTACCAAAATAAATCCAAGGTGTCCACCTTACTACGTCTCACACTTAGGTACATCTGTGACCTCTTAAGTCATATATTGAGTGGGCGGGGTGATAGTTTCAGATTTGTCAAGAATATGTATGTGTTTTATCTATGTAGTATGAGTGAGAGGTTGTCGATACACCCAGGGCACACTTTAGCTCAATTTTTTTGGTGTCATAGCAAGGAGAAGAAGATAGGGACGATATACATCAAGCCCTATATGGCATGATTGGCAAAGAGGATGAGTCTTAGGGAGGCTACCACCGATGAGACTATTCAGTACTATAGTTACCTTCAACTTGGATGCTATGCGGAATATAAATATGGTACACAAGAAATAGGGACTAACAAGAGACATCTATTGACTGATTAAGGTCTCGAATAAGCAAGCAGCTTCTGGAGCAAACATGGATCGCCTTAATATAGCAGAGCATCCATCAAGATAGGGCTCATCACTATCACTGACAGAAGATGTAGTACATGAGGAAAACTTAAATTTATTAGCCACTACAAGATTGCCAAGTTTGCTGACACCTAGACACCAAAATCAGATGAAAATTGAAAGAACTTAAATCTATTGACTAATTAGGGCTCGAATGAGCAGGTAGCTTCTGGAGCAAACATAGATTGCCCCAATATAGCAAAGCAACCATTAAGACAGGACTCATCACTATCATTGACAAAAGGTGTAGCTCATGAGGAGAGCTTAAATTTATTGGCCAGTGCAAGATTGCCAAGTTTGCTGACACCTAGACACCAAAACCAGATTAAAATTGCTTAGTAAGGAAGTAATGGGGCAACTCTTAAGAGTCCAATGGACTATCCAAGTGAATCAACTAGATCTATCAAAGCAGATAGCATGACGAGAGGCCTCTGATAGATGGATAGAGGAAGTCATATTGTAGATGGCAAGACATCTCTGGTTGCCCATACCCCCTTTACCATCTGAAGCGACTACATCATCTTTGATTGCATAGCATGCAATGCTAAGAGACTCGAGGATCCTCTAAAGACTAACATATTGGACTCATTGACAAATTGACAATTATAGAGGCATTTAAATGTTCTATTAAAGTTTTCTTTATGTTTCTTTTATTATTTGTATATTTTTCTTATTTTCATTTGTTTCATTATTATTTTGTTTTATTTTAACATTTATTATTTAATTTAATTTAATTTTTCTTTCATCTTTTTATCCCTTTTTGTTTCTATTTTAATATAATGACTATATATAATATCAAATGGACTCTTTATCAAATTTAGAATGTGTAGTTTTTGTTATTCAAAGAAGTACCAACATATACCTTTCTTATATTTTGTGTTTACTTTGTTATTTTATTATTTCATATTTTTATTTTATACATTGGGGACAATGTACAGTTTTAAGTGTGAGGAAGGGGTTAATGAAAAATTTTAAGAAAAGTTTCAAATTTTTAAAGCTTATTATAATCTTTATTATTCATTCCTATTAATTGACATCCCAATTTAGTTAAAATATGTTTGAAATACTTTAGTTTGTTATTGATTATTGAATAAATTAGTAAGCAAAAGGGTTAAACTTAGAATATACTTGTTTTTATAAGCTATATTTTTTGTAATCATTGGGATAGTTACTTTAAATGAAATTTTCATACTATTTACACACATAAAGCTTATTTGTGAGCTCTTAAGTCTAAAAGCAAATAAATCATTATTTTATGCTCTTTTATTCTTTGGTGTGTGTTATCATACATTGTTGGTTGATTCTTGATCATGTCGTTTGAGCTTTAAAATTTATAAGGCCTCAAATACAACAAGCACACAAGTAGCGACTATAGTATAAGAGGTGTAGACCTCACGAGGAGGGGGACTAATTTAATTCTATTTTATCTAAGGCTAAGAAAATTGAAATCATGAAAATAAAGTTTCATAAGACAAGTAAATTTGAGAAATTGATTGGCAAGATGTGTAATTTAGATATTAACACAAAAAGAAATGAAATTTGTAGCAATGCAGAAACACACTAGAAATCAATCGAGAGAAATTAACCAAGCTCTGAGAAAGGGGATTTTACTTATCATTAATGCTAACCTACTCGATTATGTGTTAATGGAGTTTCGGTTCTAGATGATCCTAGGCTTATTACTCTCTCTCGAGTTAAAACCATTAAACCGTAATTTATAAACCCTAATTGGATAATAAAATTTGATATCCCAATTAATAAAAGACTCACAATCCTAATTAGATTTAAAGAACTTTAATAAACTATTAGGTTTTACACAAAATCTCTCTTCGCACAATTGTCGATCTGATTAGTTACGGGTTCTATTGAATTGCTTAACTCTCATTAATCCGATCCAATTGTTTTTTATTTGGTTCACCCTTTTATTTTATTACCGAATTATGGAAAAAATGCAACAAATCATAATACCTAATTCAAATAACACAAAACCAACTCAGATAACATCAAATCAAAATAAAATCCCAAAGGAGAGTTTAAAAGAACATCAATATTCCAAATCCTATCATCATACTATCCATCTGAATTTTATACAACTTCATCTTCCTCTTTCTTCTTCTTCTTTCTCTCTCTTGGTATTCTATACAACTTCATCTTCCTCTTTCTTCTTCTTCTTTCTCTCTCTTGGTATTCTTTCTTTAGGGTTTCAAGTGTGGCTGTATGGAAAAAAATGCCCCCTTTTTCTCTTCCCTTATTGTTCTTTAAATAGTCTTTTATGTTTTGGGCAACCTTAAGGTTTTCCCAGGGTCTGAAAGGTCTAAAAAGTCCCTCCAAATGTGAAGTTTGTAAGAGTTTGCACATCTGCTGGATTCTGAACCTTCTGTCAAGCCACAATCATGGGCCACTCCTGGAGCTTTTGTCACGATTATGGTAGGCCTATATTATTTCCTGGGTTTTCTCCAAATCTCCTCCATTCTTTGATATTGACCCTGAAACACTAGAAAACGAATCAAGGTTCCTCAAAAATATAAAATTTAAGATCAAAAACTTGTATTAGCCTATAAAATACTTAAAACACAAATAATTAACAAACTAATGCAATTCTAACCTAAACAAATACTAAATGATTGAATTAATGGCTAAACACATATCAAACTATGATATAAAACACAATGCAATTTACACTTATCACTTCCCCACACTTAAGCACTTGCTTGTCCTCAAGCAAAATAAAAAAACAATACAAAATCACAAAGCAAATAATGCAATAATGAGATAATGGCTTCAACTTCATGAAACAAATTTAAACCTAAACATAATCATTCAAATTATTCCAAATTATTAGCATGCAAAATCTGTGTTTGGGAGCTTTGGACTAAATATACATATTAATCAAAAATTAAATGTCAAGTTTATTCGCCCATTTCAATTGTACACACACATTAATTATTTAGTCAAGCAACTTTGTAATTACTCCTAAGTACGTTTTCTTAAAAAGTTAAGCTACTTATAAGTTCGGTAGGTTTTATTAGAAAACATCTTTTCTTTTATTATTTTTTGTGGACATGGACTTAGTATTTTTACACAGAGGCAAATACCGGTGATGAATGTCGATCCGGTTACTCAACTAAGTCATGTTTTTAGTAAGTTGCTTGGTTGGGACGTCATTATAGCCTTTTGACATGAGGCAAAAGTTTGTGATGCGTGGTTACTCAGCTACATCATATTCTCAACTAGCTACTAACTCCATTCATAACTCAAAGGTCAACAGAATAGTTATTTATTTTTAATTTAAAAAAATTAATAAGGCCTACCTTCTTGCTTTAGCTACTCGTTTTCATGAAAAGAATACTAGCAAAGCTACTTAGTTAAAAGACCTAAAATTATAAATGAATGCGACAATTTATAGGTGATAAATTGACACTGAATCCTAATTAACTTGCATATTTTAGTCAAAGACCATATCACTAATTTAGCAAGCTAATGACTCTTCACAACCTAATAGATTATGTTCAAAATTAAATCAATTTCGTTCCATCTAAGTCATCGATACATTCACACAATTCACAATATACAACCTAAACATACTAACATAACAATATGCAAAATTCACACTAAAAGCAAAACACACAACCCTCCCCACACTTGAACAACACATTGTCTTTAATGTGAGAAGCAAACAATAAACACATAAAAGGGGGAATTAAACACTAAATATGAAAAGAAAAAACAACAGGATCTAAATGGGTTAGAACACGAACTCATAGTGATTGAGGCGGGGATGGAGTTGGAGTTGGCAGTTGTATGCCTTGAGCTTTGAAGTATCAATGAATCCGACGTATATCCGGACTCTGACGTCATTGTGTACAGGCCATCTCCTTCATCATCCTAACATTTTTTCGCATGTGTGTCTAGAATTGTTTTGGTGTTGATGGATATTGTATCGAGCACCTTCTTCCAACCAGTTTCTTATGTTTCTTCTTCCTCTTTGGACTCCTAGCTAGTTGAGTCCTCTTTTACTTACAGAGGTGCTGCTATGCTAGAACTTGCCTAATTGGCCCTAATCTTCACATGAGATTTTTTGGCTAATGTCCTTAAGTTCCATGTTTTCCTTCGTTGAGCACTAATTTCACCATTTTTTATTTCTTTCATCTTTCGTCCTGATACATACCCCCCAAGATCCTTTCCTAACTTATTTGTAGCACTATCACCTCATTACACTTTCCTTCCCAATCATCTTTATCAAAATTAATTCCCTACCCTTCCATGACATTTATTTGAAACCAGAAAAATCGAACTACAGAATTCAAACTATCTAAAATCAAGGAAATCACTGTTAATTTTTAAAAAATATAAGTTGCTTCCCATGTAGAAGTTCTTTTAATGTCATTAGCTTGACACTCTTTTTTACTCAAGGTGGTTTAATAAAATTCTTCGGTGGTGACTCAGTTGTCAATCTCATAAAATGTACGTGCACCACATGGTTGCTTATATCGCGTCCTTTTTTCCAATTCTTTCTTCTCCTTCTTTTGCGAGATTTATTCTTTTCTAGGGAACACTTTTAATCATCATTCTTCTCTTTCTCTACTAAAATCTATCCCCTTCATGATGGTCATGAATTGGAGAGGATTTTTGTCATTCTTGGTTATGGTGAAGGACATTTGTCCTCTCCTACCCTTATAATTAGCTCACTACCATCTACATCAATAATTGATTGGACAATGGCCAAAAAGGTCGCCCAAGGATAATTGGGGTTTTCGCTTCTTCTTTTATGTCCAGTATTAAAATGTCTATAGGAAAAGTAAACTTTTCCAATCAAACATGTACATCATATATGATACCCTTCGGACGAAATTGATTTATCTGCCGTTTTTACCAGTATCTTGGTACGGACTATCTCACCGAACCCTAAGTTCTAATATAAGGAATACGACATCATTTTTATGCTACATTTTGAATAGGTGAAAGCTCTCTTTATTTTGACACTCTTTATTTTGACACCCTTAATAATGTAGGGGATATAAAAATTCCCTAGATCCTCCTTTTTTGGTGTCGTCAATTTCTTTTCTTCCTCAAATTTTTTTCCACCTTTCCCCTTATCGATTCCATTAGTGTAATTCGTGCTTCCAATTGCTCAATCATGTCTATAGCTTCATTTAGCTCAACTTCCTTAGATTTCCTCATGGCTTTGATCAAGAATGGAATTGGGGGTGGTATTTTTTTATCTCAGGCAAATTGTACCTTGCCAGTAGAGAGCCTTCCTTATTTTCTTGCACCTCTGCCTTCCCCTTATCCCTAAATGGGTTTTGATTTTGTTGTTCCAAAATGGGGTAAGGGTTTTATGTTGATGCATCTGGGTTGTTTGTGATTCTGGTTCATTTCGAAAAACATTCTTATTAACCTTATTCTTGTCCTTCCCTTCATTATCTTCAACTTAGTGTGATTCCTTCTTAGGTGCTTGTGTAATGACCATGATTCATTCTTTTGGATTGAACCTGGTGTTACTTGGAAGGGCCCTACATTTCAGGTCACTATTGCTTCTGCCAACTAACCTACTTGGACCTCTAGTTTATGTATCGAGAAGGAATCATTCTTTGTAACTTGCTCGAAGTAGCCTTCAAGCCTCTTATGTGCATCCTTTATACCTCCAATTTTATTTAAACTTTTTTCCAAATTGGATTCCATCGAACTTGGTTTGTCTTGCTCAAAACTTGATGGTCCTTGAGGTCTAAACTGTCCTCCAACATTGTTTGACCAAGAGAAGTTTGGGTGATTTTTCCACCTAGGGTTATCTGTGTTAGAGTAGGGATTGTTTCCCTCTACTCGATTGTATTAGGTTCCTATGTAGTTTACTTGCTCTGATCCATTATCCTTCATCAAGAAGCAATCGGTTGTATCATGATCCATCTTCCCACATAGCTTACACTTTAGTCGAACAACTTTTACTATATTTAAGGATGAAGCCTTCATGTTGTTTTGTGATCGAGTTAAATTATCAATTTTAGCATACATTTCTATCATTTGATCAATAACTATAACTCCTTTTTGCTTACGAAGAGTTGTGGGTTGTCTATTATGCCCGTTCATCCATAAACAGCTATTACTCGCCATATCTTTTAATAGCTCTTTTGCTTCATCTACCGTCTTCCTCATAAGTGATCCTTATGAAGCTACATCAATTGTGCCTTATGTTTGTGGGGTTGCTCTGTTATAGAACATTTGCAAAAGAAATTCTTTAGGTAGGTTATGGAGTGGACATTTTCTTTGCAAGTCTTTATATCGTTGCCACACCTCATAAATTGCTTCCCCATCACCCTGCTGAAAGTTTGCGATCTCTTTAATAATCTTCGTAGTCTTGGTAAGGGGAAAGTACTTATCTAAGAATGCACAAACTAATTGGTCCTAAATGGTGACATTAATTAGGTTGAGGGAATGGTACCAAGCTTTTTCTCTATCCCTTAATGTAAAAGGGAAGAGTATCATTCTTACAGCATCCTCTAACATCTGATAATAACAGAAGGTATCACATATTTCAAGGAAATTGACAATATGTGCATTCGGGTCTTCATTTATTAATCCATAAAATTGCACATTTTGTTGAAGCATATTTAGAAAAGTCAGTTTGATTTTAAAGGAAGCTGCTTGACGAGTGGCCTAGCTACACATTGATTGGTTGCATTGAATCCTAATCTCATGAAGTTCATAAGGGCTCTCGGTTGATGCCCTTAGTTCGCTCCTTGATCCAAATCTCATTGAAAATCCTAGGCCATTGTTGCTTTTATAGTTTCTTCTTCTTCTTCACGTCAAGCTCTTCTAATTGAACGTTTTAGACAAGTGATTTCAAGCTCTACAATTTCAGCTATATGACCCAAACCTTTTATAACTCTTGTGTTCATATAAGAAAACAAACACACACACAAAAATGGGGAGAACATAAAAACTTAAAACTAACTAAAACACCTTAGATTAAGAAAATTAAACTATTCTTCACCCTCCCCAACAATGACGTCAAAAACTTTATCGTGTCATTCAAACTTTAAAATTTACAAGCCCTCAAATACCACAAGTGTATGGGTCGTAACTGTAGTATAAGAGGTACCGATCCCGCGAGGAGGGGGACTAATCTAATTTTATGTTTTCAAAAGTTAAAGAAATTAAAATAATGGAAATAAAGTTTCATAAGATAAGTAAATTTGCGAAGTGGATTGGCAAGAGTTGTAATTCAGAAATAAACAAAAAAGAAATGAAATTTTTAGCAATGTAGAAACACAATGGAAATCAGTCAAAAGAAATTAACTAAGTTATGAGAAAGGAGAGTTTACCTATCATTAATGTTAACCTAGTCGATTATGTGTTAATGAGGCATCAGTTCTAGACAATCCTATAGCTGATTACCCTCTCTCGAGTTATAACCATTAAACCGTAATTTATAAATCCTAATTTGATTATGAAATTTGTAGTCTCTTAATTAACAAAAGACTCACAATCTTAATTAGATCTAAATCACTCTAATAAACTATTAGGCCTTACACGAGATCTCTCTCCTCACAATTACCGATCTGATTAATTGTGGGTTCTATTGAATTGCCTAACTCTCATTAATCTAATCCAATCATTTTTTATTTGGTTCACACTCTTAGTTTATTACCTTATTATACAAGAAACACAACAAATCACAATACCTAGTTCAGATAACATTAAATCAAAATAAAATCCCAAAAAAGAGTTTAAAAAAACATTAATATTCCAAATCCTATCATCAGACTATCCATGTCAATTCTATTCATAAGTAAAATCGAAATGAAAAGGAAATAACGACTTAGAATAGAGGATGGAAGGCAGTGGCATTGGAAAATCTCCTAATCCAAGAAGCACGTCGAGTTAACTTCTTTTTTCTTTTCTTCATCTTCCTTTTTCTTCTTTCTCTCTTTCGGTATTCTCTTTTCAAGTGTAGCTACACAAAAAAGCTCCCTTTTCTCTTCCCTTATTGTTCTTTAAGTAGTCTTTTATGTTTTAGGTAAACCTAGGGTTTTTTTCAAGGTTTAAAAGATCCAAAAAGTCCCTCCAAATGTGAAGTTCGAAAGAGTCTGCGTGTTTGCCTAATGAAGGCCATGATCGTGGCTCACATCTGAGCCTTCTGTCATGATTGTGGCCTGGCATATAGGCCATGATCATGCTTAATAAGTGGGCATTATTCTATGTTTTTCTGTGTAATTGGCATGTGTTTCTTACATAATTGTTGACTTTTGTTATAGTTTATGACTCATTTTTTATGATTTCATTTAGTTTGATTTCCTTTGTTGCTTTTTATGTTTGGTGTTAATCTAGGGTAATAATTGAATATTTTTATGTAGGAATGAAGATGGAGCAACTTGGAGATTGAGCTAGAGATCAAATAGGAGAAGAGAATAGGAGTCTTTTTACTTCCAATTCCTACGATCGTAGGAATCATGTCAATTACCACCATCATAGGAATTATAATTCGAAACCTTATGCCAGGCTTCATTAAACTTAGAGTCGTTAGACTATAAAAGCATAATTAAGCCTCCAAGGTTAAGGAGGACGACACCCCTATATGGAAAAGAGCTTTCTTGAGTGAAGAACACATGTTTGGAGTCTCTGAAGAAGGATTGAAGTTAAGGATTATCTTCAAGATTGGGGAAACTAGCTCATCAACATCAAGAATTCCAGATTTTGGAAAAGAAGAGAAGGGGTCTTTTTATTCACTTTTCTGTCACTTTGATCACTTCTATTCTTTATGAAATGGTTTAATTGAATGTTGATGATGTTATGGAGATCATGTTAGGCTGATCAGTTTTAGGGATTGCTTTTGAATTATTGTGTTAAACTCCTATTTTGTTGAATTGAATGAAAGTGTCTTTGATGATTGTTGATTTTATTTCTATCTTGTCATAAATTGAGAGAGTGAGTAAGATAAATCTATGCAGGATTGTACAATTAGAGTTTGTGACCTATAGACTTATAATCATCAAGTTAATTGATTAGTTATAAGAGAGATCTCGGCTAGGTTAATTGATCACCTATAGGATAAGTTAATACCTAGTGAAATTGGTAGAGTGATTGGATAGGTTGAGAGATCATTCAATTGATCCCATTAAATTCAATTAGGGAAAGTTAACTACACCTTGAGCGATGGTGATTAATACATTCGAAAATCTTGGGTGAGACATAATTTGATTAATAAAATAGGAGGAAGATACAATAGGGAGAAAGTAATCGCTAATCTTGAGATTCTTGAATTCCAACTTTTTTTGCATTGGTGGTATTGTTCATTGTTCATTGTTCATTATTAATCTTTTAATTTTAATTTAATTTTCCAAATTATTTTCATTCAAAAAAATTATATTTCTTAAACAAAGTTTGATATAAGTTAAGTGGTTTCTGGGTGTCAATCCCTGTGGGATCAATGTCCACTTTTAAGCTACAAGTCACGACCCGTACACTTGCAATTTTTGAGCATATTGTTTTTACCATCAACAAGTTTTTGGCGCCATTGTAGGGGATTAATTGTTTAGCATCGTGTTTGATTTAGATTGCTTTGATTTATGAGTTTTTGATACTTCTCCTTATGTATGCGTAGGTGCATGAACACAAAGAGTATGTAAAGATTGAAAGAAGTTGTAGAAGACGAATTTACCAAGATTAAGAAACACGACAGAGAAATAAGAAGGGTGAAGCATCTAAAATTTTCAAATCAAGATATGGCTGAAGAAGGAGAACAAGGAGGACTGAAAGGAACTCTGATGGATTTCATGAGGCCATGGTTTAGTCCTCAAGGAGTGGCGAGACTGGTGGTTCATGCGAACAACTTCGAGATAAAGCCGACACTCATTAATATTCTACAGAACAATGTGTAGTTTTATGACCTATCCAATGAGGATCCAACTACCCACATCGTACACTTTTTGATTCAACGGAATGTCTGATGATATGGTGAAGCTGAGTTTATTTTCCTTCATTTTGAAAGATCGAGCTAAAACGTGGTACAACTCTTTGAATCCAGGACAGATTATAGCTTGGGAGTAGCTTGCCCATGCCTTCCTCACCAAGTATTTTTAGTTGATAAAGGAGATGAGAATAATTAAGGAGATCACAAATTTCCAGTAGAACGATGGAGAATCTCTCTATAAATCTTAGGAGAGATTTAAAGAACTACAGAGAAGTTGTCCATATCACAACCTTCTGAGGGAGTTCCTGTTTCTGAAATTTAACAATGGAGTAAATGTGAGCACGAGAGGAACCATCGATGCAGCAGCCAGAGGTTCACTGATGAGGAAAACTGTGGAAGTAGCTTATTATCTGTTGCAGGAGTTCGCAAGCAATAGCTGTATATGGTCAAGCGAGAGGAACACACAAGGATAGAAGGAACAAAAAGGTATGATACCTGTTGACTTTGTTACTTCCTTGCAGGCTCAGATCACGACTCTTAAAAAACAGCTGAACAACATGCAAGGAGCATCTACCTTAGCAATTAAGGCGATTTAAGCACAATGTAAGTTGTAGATATGTGGGGAGAACAACCATAGCTCAGCGGAGTGTATTCTATTGGGAGCTGGTGATACCTAACATGTAAGCTACCTAGGCGAGCCACAGAAAGGTAATAACCCTTATTCTAACACATTTAATCTGGGGTAGAAAAACTACCCAAATTTTTCTGGAGTAATAACAATGCAGGTGGCCAATTATGACCACAAGGACCACCAGGAATTCAACAAGATCGAATCAGAGTGTTGGAAAGTAAGTTTGAAAAGTTTATGGAAATGTTTAATTCTAAGTTGGCAGCGCAAGAAGAAAGTCAGAAAAGGATGTTTGCAAACCAGGAGGAGAGTCAACAAAGAATGGAGGCAAATTTTGAACAGATCATGAAAAACCATGCCTCATCAATCCATAACTTGGAGGTTCAGCTAAGTCAACTTACTAATATTGTATTCTCTCGAAGTGCAGGTAGCTTATTGAGCCATATTGAGGTCATTCCAAGGGAGCAACTCAAAGCTATTATACTTTGAAGTGGCAAGCAGATGGAAGAACCAAGTTTGAAAAAGGACAGCCACAAAAAAAAAGTTCAGAGATAGAAGAAGAAAGGAGGAAGGCAGGCCGTATGTACCACCACCACCGTACAAGGCCGAACTCCTGTACCCACAGAGAATAAAACAACATCAGGTGGACAATCAACTTTCCAAACTTTTGGAGAAACTGAAGAAATTACAGATAAATTTTTCATTGGTGGAAGCTTTGGAGTGTATGCCTAAGTATGTGAAGTTTTTAAAGGATATACTCACACACAAACGTACGTGGCAAGAAGATGGTAACATTGACAAAAAATTACAATTCCATCATCTCAAGTCAGATGCCTTCGAAATTACAAGATCCAGAGAGTTTCATTATTCCATGTGTTGTTGGTGATTTTGAATTTTGTAAATGTTTATGTGATTTAAGTGTAAGTATTAATCAATGCCTTTGTTTATTTTCAAGAAATTGAACTAGGAGAGTTCAAGCCAATATCTATGTTGATTCAACTTGTGGATCAATCCATAAAAAGGCCATTTGCAATATTGGTAAACATGGGCAAATTTATAATTCCCGTTGATTTTGTTGTGTTGGATTTTGAAGCTAATAAAAATTGTCTGTTAATTTTGGGTAGATCCTTTATGAATACTGGTAGGGTATTAGTTGATGAGAATGAAGGAAAACTTATTTTGATAATTGGTGATGAACATGTTGAGTTTAATATGACGAAATATTTGAAGAAACTGATGGATAGAAATGTGTGTATAAAAATTGATATTGTAGATAAGTGTGTAAAAGAGATTAAGGATGGGGTCAATGAAGTGAATGAAGTACACAAAGATGAAAATTTTAAGGAAGATGATTTATGTGGGAAAGTTGAGTTAGAGAGAAGGGAGAGAAATGATAAACCTACACCACCTCTTACTGTTAAACCTCCCACTTTAGAGCTTAAACCTTTACCTTCCCATTGGAGATATACCTTTTTAGGGAAGAACCAAACTTTACCCATCATTATCTCTAATGAATTAGATTGTGAGCAAGAAGAGAAAATGGTGGAGATCATTAGGAAAAGGATGAGAGCTATTAGGTGGCAAATTTCTAATATTTGGGGAATTAGCCCTAATATTGTGATGCATAGGATTACCTAGAAGAAGGATGTAGAACGATGAGAGAAAGACAGAGGAGGTTAAATCCAAATATGTAAGAGGTTGTGAACAAGGAGGTTGTGAAACTGTTAGATGCAAGGATTATTTACCCTATTTCAGATAGAGGGTGGGTGAGTCCAGTCCAGTTTGCGTCAAAGAAGGGTGGCATGATAGTGATAGAGAATGAGAAAGGAGAAAAGATTTCCACTAGGACTGTCATGGGATGGCGAGTGTGCATTGACTATAGGAAGTTAAATTTGGCCACTAAGAAGGATCACCTCCCTTTACCTTTCGTAGACCAAATGATTGAAGGAGTAGCCGGTCATTCTTTTTATTGCTTTCTTGATGGATATCGAGGATACAATCAAATATTTATATACCTGGAAGATCAAAAGAAGACTACTTTCAAATGTCTGTAAGGAATTTTTACATACCAGAGGATACCGTTTAGTTTATGTAATACACCTACCACATTTCAAAGGTGCATGATAGCCATATTTGCATATATGAATGAAAACTTTATGGAGGTATTTATGGGGTGATTGTCTATTTTTGGAGATTCTTTTGATCATTGTTTGCTTAACTTAAACAAAGTACTTCAGAGATGTGAGGAGTCTCATTTATTTTTAAATTGGGAGAAATGTCATTTCATAGTCTAAGAGGGAATTGTGCTAGGACATAAGATTTCATACTAGGGGGATTGAAGTGGATCGTGCTAAGACAGAAGTAATTGAAAAGTTACCACCTCCCACCAACATCAAACATATCCAGACTTTCCTTAGTCATGCAGGATTCTACAGATGGTTCATTAAAGATCTTTCCCTTATTATTAGACCCCTGACTCATTTATTGGTTAAAGATGTTCCTTTGTTTTCGTCAATGATTGTTTAGATTCTTTTAAAAGGCTGAAGAAGGCACTCATAACAGCATCAATTCTGATGTCGCCGAATTGGTATCTCCCTTTTAAGATTATGGTGATGCAAGTGACCATACAGTGGGTTATGTACTTGGACAGCGAAAGAAGAAAAGGTTACATGCCATTTGTTAAGCAAGCAAGATGTTGACAGGAGCACAGCTAAATTACACGACTATTGAGAAAGAACTGCTTGTGGTGGTATTTTCTTATGAAAAATTTTGTTCCTATTTGTTAGGCTCACAAGTTGTTATGTTTACAAACCATATAGCATTACAATACCTTTTCGCCAAGAAGGATGTCAAGACTAGGCTCATTCGATAAGTACTCTTGCTCCAAGAGTTCATCATTGAAATCAAAGACAAAAAAGGAGCAGAAAATGTCATAGCATATCATTTATCAAGAATTGAAGGAGTATATTATAAAGAGGAAATTGAGGAAAGATTTCCTGATTAGACATTAATGATGGTAAATAACCCTTTCCTTCATTGGTTTGTAGATATTGCAAACTACCTTTTAGGAGATATTCTTCCATCTGATTTGTCATATCAACAAAGGAAGCATTTTCTATTTCAATGTTCTCGTTATATTTGAGATGAACCTATTCTATATAGGATTTGCGCTGACAATTTAATTCACAGGTGTGTCCCTGAAGACAAAATGCCTGAAATCTTAATGCAATGTCATAGCTTATTGTATGCAGGGCTTTATAGAGCTAACAAGATTACTGCACAAATCTTGGAGTGTGGATTCTATTGGCCAACCCTATTTAAGGATGTTTGAGATTTTGTGTTCAAGTGCGATAGATTTCAAAAAGTGGGCAACATATTAAAGAGAGATGAAATGCGAACATAATAGAAGTAGGGATATTTGATGTGTGGGGCCTAAACTTTATGGGACCATTCCCACCCTCTGAAGGTAACACCTATATATTAGTTAGAGTTGATTATGTTTCCAAATGGATTGAAGCAATTGTCACTCCAACTAATGATGGCAAGGTGGTTCAGAAGTTTATTAAGAAAATTTTTACCAGATTTGGGGTAACTAGAGCAATTATAATTGATGGAAGGAGTCACTTTTGCAACAAACCATTTGAGAACCTTCTGGGAAGATATAATGTTCATCATAGAGTGGCTACCCTGTATCATCCCCAAACAAGTGGCCAAGTGGAGGTGCTGAATAAAGAGCTTAAAAAGATTTTAGAGAAGACAGTGAGCACTTCAAGGAAAGATTGGGAATTGAAACTGGATGATGCACTATGGGCTTATAAAATAGCTTTTAAAACTCCCATAGGCACAACACCATATTGACTTGTGTATGGAAAGGCTTGCCATTTACCATTAGAGTTGGAGCACAAAGCTTATTGGGTGATAAAGAAATTGAATATGGATTGGAAGCTAGCAAGAGAAAAGAGGTTGTTACACTTAGATGAGTTGGATGAGTTAAGACATGATGCCTATAAAAATACCAAGCTATACAAAGAGAGTGCCAAGAAGTGGCATAATGCCTACACCAAGAAGAAAGAATTTAATAGTAAAGATTTGGTACCTTTGTTCAATTCAAGACTTCGGCCATTTCTCATAAAGCTTAAGTCAAAATGAAGTGGACCCTTCAAAATTCTTCAAATATTTCTCCATGAAGCATTGGAGTTGGAAAATGAGAAGGGAAAACATTCAAGGTCAATGGACATCATTGCAAACAATATTATGGAGTGACATATCGGTAAGAAAAGGACGTTATCTCTTTCCTTTCTTCCACTCTTTCATGAGTGAATGAAGAATGGTCAAGCTAATGACCTTAACTTAGCATGTTTACTTTTATTTTGATTGTCTTTGTCTATTCAATTTTTTGATTTTTGCAATTATGATCATTTTTAAATTGAGATTAATTGATATCAATTTTTTTCCTTTAATTTCAATTTTTTCCATCTCAAATTTCTTGGTGATGATATTATTTTGATGTATTTGAAGGTTTTGGGATCATGGAGAATACATGTAAGGTTGGAACAAGGTTTAGAAGTGGAAGAATCTCCAATTCCCACGTTCGTGGGAATTGAAGTGATTCCCACGTTCATGGGAAAACTCTCTAGAACACCAATTCCCACATTCGTGAGAATTGAAGTGATTCCCATGATCCTAGGAAACCTCTCCAGAATTCCCAGGATCGTGGGTTTGGAGAGAAAACCCACGATCGTGGAAAATGTGGTGATTCCCACGATCATGGGAATGTAGGGATCATGGGAATTCCATTTGGAGCGAAATTTAAATTTCCCTCCCCTTTTCTTCTTTCATCCGCTCTTTAAATTTTCACTCTTTCTCTCTCTAACCCACGAAAAATTCTCCTCCCACTCTCTAAAACTCTTCATTCTTCCTCTAAATTCTTGGTATTTTCTTATTCTCTTTTCATTAATCTTACATTCCTTCATGTTTTTCATGCATTAATCATTCCAAAACACAAGGATTTATGTAAGATTTTGCTCTCTCTCTCTAAAATACAAATTTCAATCTCTTTCTCTCAATTTTGGAGGTTTTATTCTTACAATGGCACCACCAAGGAAGATGATGGCTAGGAAACTAGTTGACGAACTCCACTGTCAAGTTTCTAGTGCAAGTAAGTCCGATTTAGCGATAACCTATCGGGGCCCATTCTTGGTTTACTCAAAAGAAGAAGGTGTGCATTTCTGAGACCTTAAATTTAGAGCAATAGTCACTCCTCGATATTTTGATTTTGAAGTATTAAAAAACATAGGAGTGAGGAGAATAATTGAGCAACTAGTTGTAAACATAAGTTGGAATAGGTTTGTTCAGTGTGACATACCTATTTACGCTACTATAACTCTAGAGTTTTTCACTTCAATCCGGTATAACCCTAAATTGGATGTTTTTTGGTTCAGGTTAGCTGACAATATTCTTAAACTTGATTATCCTGTCATGCATGAGATTTTCAATTTGTCAAATACAAAACTTTTAGATGGTCACGTTGATTTTGATATCGATTCTTATTAGAAAACTTTAACTAGTGAAGATCATTTTAACTCACGCAATGCAAATTCTTTAATTCGCAGTGCCGGGCATTTACTTTTGCACAAATTTATGTATTTAACTGTGTTTAACAAAATTGAAAACAACAAATGCTCGGCTAAAGAACTTTTCTTTTTATGGTGCATGGATCAAAAAATAAAAATCAATACGCCTTATAGAATTTTTAGATCCATAGTGAGTGTTTTGAATAAGAAGAGCTCTTGTTTTGGGACGACTCATATTGCTTCTGCGTTGGATGTGTTTTATAATGTTAATTTGGAAATTTTGGTTACAACTCCACATGATATGTTTGACATATCGTATTTGAGATGCTTTGACATTGTGGAGGTCCATTTTATGAAACTCTGTAATCTTCAGACGCGTAATGCAGTGAGGGACAGGAGAAGCCAAAGTACAACCCCGTCCTGACCTTCCAACTTGTAAGTAGTCCCCACACTTGAATCATTCTAATGAATATTGCTATGAGATTCTGTCATGTTAGTTGGAATTAGATTGAATGCATGCTTGAACTCGGATTAGGCTACTTAGTTTAGAAAGTGAACCATATAGAGTGATGAAAAGTAGTTGGTTACATAAGCTTAGTCATAATTGACATTTGAGTAATGAGGTAGTGTAGAGATGCATAATGAGTTTTCATTTGAGTCAATATGAGGATTGAGCCATATGAATTCATCTATAATCATCACATTTCTTTGATGAGTGATATTTCCTCATGATATTACCTTCATAACTTGCTTTGAATCGGTCTGAGTCTACTAGATGCATGCTTAATAAAGATGATTAAAGCCCTTTTTGTGTTAACCCTTGGCTTAAATGACTAACTGTTGCATTATTCCTTACTAACCCCATTAAGCCTTAACCTTTTGTTTCTTGAAAATACCAAATTTTTAAAACCTTAAACCCCATTAACCTACCATTTCACAAGCTTAGTAAAGTATTAAGTAATACATTAGTTAGGACCATATGAAAATTTTTACCAAAATAAGTTGAGTATATTTCTACCTGTAGAGTATAGTGTATATAACTGCTTTTGTTTTCATAGTTCTTCCATCTATGAAGAAAAATAAAGAAAAAAGAAAATAAAAAATTTAAGAAAAAGAAAAAGAAAAACAAAGAACAAGTGAGTAGCATAAATAAAGGCAGAGTATTAGTTATATTTGTATATCTTGGAGTAATGTTTTGTTATCCCGTTTTATCTGCTTTTTACTTTACGAATGCTTATGTTTAACCCTTTTACCCTTTTTACCCACCATAACCTTACCACAGTGCAACCTTGAACAAGTCCTTTTGTTCTATTTATGCATGTAATCATTATAGAAGAGAATTGGTGTATTAGCAAACCTACAGTAGTGTTGTTTCCTATAGGGAGTGTGAGTGAAACACTAAACATTAAAGACTTGAGGGAAATGAGTGAAAACCATGAGCATGATTCATTCTTGCATCTATACTTATCTTTGAGTGATGGTGCCAATTGTTGAGTTTGCTTATGTACACTAATTAAAAAATAGTCATGATATGTGTATTAACTTGATATTTGAGTTGGCTGAAATTTGAGGGATTGTATGCTTTGTTCTTTGTGAAAATGAAGTGATAGAATTGATTAGTTGTATTTATTTTGCTTGAGGACAAGCAAAGATTAAAGTGTGAGATATTGATAGGTGTGCATTATCCTATGTTTTTCTATATAATTGGCATATGTTTCTTACATAATTGTTGGTTATTGTTATAGTTTAGGACTCATTTTGTATAATTTCTTTTAGTTTGATTTCCTTTATTGTTCTTTTATGCTTGATGTTAATCTAGGATAAGAATTGAATATTTTTATGTAGGAATAAAGATGGAGCAACTTGGTTATTGAGTTACAGATCAAAGAAGAAAAGAGAAAAGGAGTTTTTTTGCTGCCAATTCCCATAATCATGAGAATTATAATTTGAGACCTTATACAGGGCTTCATTAAACTTAGGATTTTCGGACTATAAAAGCACAATTAAGCTTCCAAGGTTAGGGAGGACAACACCCTATATAGAAAAGAGCTTTCTTGAGTGAAGACTACATGTTTAGAGTCTTGAGGAAGGATTGAAGTGAAAGATTATCATCAAGATTGGGGAAATAACTCATCAACATCAAGAATTCCAAATTTTGACAAAGAAGAGAAGGAGTCTTTTAATTCAATTTTCTGTCACTTTGATCACTTCTATTCTTTGTAAAATGGTTTATTTGAATGTTGATGATGTTATGTCAGGCTAATTTAGTTTTAGGGGTTGCTTTTAAACTATTGTGTTAAACTCCTATTTTGTTGAATTGAATGAAAGTGTCTTTGATGATTGTTGATCTTATTTCTATCTTGTGATAAATTGAGAGAGTGAGTAAGATAAATCCCTGTAAGATTCTACAATGAGAGTTGGCGACCATAGATTTACAATCATCAAGTTAATTGACTAGCTAGAAGAGAGATCTCGGATAGGTCAATTAATCACCTATAGGATAGCTTAATACCTAGTAAAATTGGTAAAGCAGTTGGATAGGTTGAGAGATCGTTCAATTGATCCCATTAAACTCAATTAGGGAAAGTTAATTATACCTTGAGAAAGGGTGATTAATACATTTGGAAATCATGGGTGAGACATAATTTGATTAATAAAATAGGAGGGAGATACAATAAGGAGAAAGTAATCTCTAGTCTTTAGATTCTTGAATTCTAAATTTTCTACATTGTGGTATTGTTCATTGTTTGTTATTAATCTTTTACTTTCAATTTAATTTTCCAAAATTATTTTCATTAAAAACAATTATGTTTCTTAAATGAAGTTTGATCTAAATTAAGTAGTGTCTGGGTGTCAATTGCTGGGGGATCGGTATCTGCTTTCAAGCTACAAGTCACAATCCATACCTGCTTATTTTAAGCATAAAATGAGTAAATTATTTTTACCATCAACATGGGCCATTCCTAGAGCTTTTGTCACGATCATGGCATCTACCACGATCATAGGCGTGTGTTATGCCCTGGGTTCCCTTCGAATCTCCTCTGTTCTTCAATATTGACCTTGAAACACTAGCAAACACATCAAGGTAACTCACAAACATAATATTTAAGCTCAAAATTTTGTACTAACCCATAAAACACCTAAAACACAAATTATTAACAAACTAACACAATTCTAACCTAAATATATACTAAATGATCAAATTAACAGCTAAACATATATCAAACTATGACCTAAAACATGATGCAATTTACACTTATCAATTCTAGAACTTGCTTTTATTATTCATTTTGAGACTAAAATTTTTTTAATCTAGGGGGTATTAAAATGATAGAGGCATTTAGAGTTAACGATTTATTTTAAACTATTTTCTTTTATTCTTATCCAACCTATTTTTATCCTTTAGGAGTAACTACTTTTGAGACTTAGCCTTTTTCTTGATTGATTATCACCATGTTGATAGCCTTTGCCTTTTTTTCAAAAACTTTCATTATTTTTGAACCGAAAGGAATTTGCCTTTAAGTGATTGCTTAGAACTTGAGTTATATAGAGAATGTTAAAGAAAATGCCTGATATTTCTATAGTTTTTAGTATGTAGTTGTTGTGAATTTTGTTTCATCTTGAATGCTTCATTTGTATAATTTAATATTCTCTCCAAATTTGCTTGAAGAAGTTCAAAAGTTGAAAATTACATGTTGCGAGCATACTAAAGGAAAGAGAGAGAGAAAGTTTTGATATTTGTTGAAGAGTAAGAAGAATTAGTGTTGTACCAATGAATTTATTGTTTGAAGGATCTATACTATGAAAACTAAGTTCTATTCAATCTTGTTTTTATGAATTTCCTATAATGTTATTATTATTTTTATTTATCCCTACCATACCTTTACCTAAGCATTGTTACATACTATTAAAAATACCTTTTAATTTTTATTTCTAGTTTATTTGTAAGTGGTGGAGATTTGATTTTATTGAAAGCTTACGGTTAAGAATCCTTTTATATAATGATTGAGAGTTTGTAATGTTTTCCACCCTGAACACTTTAAGTGCAATGAGTGAAGCCTTTATGAGGGTGTGGAATTTGTGCTTTTGATTTCAAAAAGATCATCAATGTTATTGTATTGTGTTTTCATGTTCATATTGAGTATGTTTTACTTATTATTTGAGAGTTTTATGTTATTTTTGGTACTTACTTTATTTCAAGTGTATTTCTAAGTCTCGATTGCGTTCATGGACTAAAAGGAGAAAATTTTAGGGGAATTTATGGCATTAAAAAAAAAAGAATTGGAGCTACTTCAGAGACATACATCCATGTGAAGATGTACACATCCTTATGAATAACACAAATGACTGTGTAAAAGGATCATGTAAAAGACTGATACCATATAAAGCTTTGAAGAAGTTGTTTTTTGCCTATATGGAAATACATGCTCATGTATGTAAAATACACGATTGTGTACCTTTCTTGTATAAGCTCCTATGAACTTAACAAGTTACAATTCTGAAGTGTTTTAGAGATACATAGTCACTCATAGGACAGTCACTCATAGGACTATATGATTGATCATGTATAATTTGGAAATCCCAGTTTTCAATATAAAAGGAAATTATGAAGAGGAAAAAAGGGAGAAACAACTAGAGTCAAAGTCAAAGACTAGAGTTAGAGTAAAGACATGATTTTGAACCTAAGATGAGGAAAACATAAAGATTATTTCAAGAGATATGATAGAAAGTAGCCTTTCACCAAGGATTCAAAGGGATTTCATTAGAGACAAAAGGGATATACATATCTACAAATTGTTTTCTTGTTAATGCTTCTTTTGAACTGTCGGTGTTTATTTTATTTTATATCTTTAGGAACTAAGTTTGCTTAATGCCTAGGTAGGATGATCTATAAGTTAGGATAGATAATATGATTTGATCTTTGTAATGCAATTTAATTGATTGATTCAATGAGATTCAATTATGTCTTTTCGTTTTTGAATTAATATGTTTAGAATATTATTTCAATGTTTGATTTATACAATTGAGACTGAGAAAATCCTCTTATATGAGTAGATCTACCATAATTGGAAGAAGTTGCATACAAACCTAGAGATAGATCGACATAAATTCTCTAGTTAGGGTTAAACCTAATAGTGAAATTCACTAATCAATTACTAGGATCTTAGGGGTTTAAATTAAAAGGAGGTTTTAGTTAATCAAACAAGGATTAGTTGTTAATATTCTTGAGAAAGATATTAACATAAGATAGGAATTTTGATGGTCTAATGATCGATAATTGAATTGCATGATAAAAGGTTAACACTTAAAATATCATAGGGGATTCATTACCTTAGTTATTTGATATTGAATTTATATTTGCTATATATTTTTTATTCATTATTGTGTTAAATTCTAGGTTAGTTTAATTTTAAATTAAATCATCATCTTATTCGATAGTTAGATAATAGAAAAAAATAGGCCATTACTCGCACTTGTAATCCTTGTGAGCATGACCCATTCTTGTTAGTGCTAGCTACACCTACACCACGTACTTATCGTTTAAAATTACATCAATTAAAGATTATAATGGCATATTTAGGAGCATCATAATTATTATTTAACCAATAGGGACAAAGCATATTAGTAGACCACCTTTCTTTATCGATAGTAACTACGTTAATTAGAAAACTAAGACGAGACTCTTCTTAATGACTGAAAGTGTAGACCTACAGTAAATAGTTTCAGATAGTCACTTCATTCTTATGAAAATTATTAATAACAAAAAGGTACCCACATTAAAGGGAAAATGGGAAAATCAAGATAAGAGATTATTTTCCTCGAATAATAGGGCTATGCATATCCTTTTTTATGCATTAGGAATAAATAAATTTAATAGGATCTCTATTTGTGAAACAATTCATAAAAGTTAGAATACCTTGTATTGGCCCCCTAATTTTTTCTTAAGGAATAAGCATGATTTAAATAAATTATGAGGTCCTTAAAAAATCATTTTGTAGAGTTAATTATTATGTCAATGTTGGTAAGATTTTATGACATAGATTAATTGAGTTGAAGTATTAAAGTTGTAAGATTGTATAAGGGCAAATTGGGCATGAAACTTAAGGTTATAAGACATAAGGCCTTAGGCAAGGGGAAAAATGGACTTTGCACACTCATTAAGGCTATTAAAAGAAGAAGAAGTTATTGTCTTGTATTTTAAGAAGAAAGAAACGTGAGTGAAGAGAAGAAGAGAAGAAAAGAAGAGAAAAAGAAGGAAAATTAGGGCTTTGGAGATCTTGAAGATTTTGAAACTAAATCAAGGTAAGTATAAGCATCATTCTTCTTTTTGATTTGATGAATGAAGCATGTTTAATGATAGTTAGAAGTAAAATGAAGTTGAATGTGTGTGGGAAGTTGTTGATGAAAATGTTTTAATATTTTAGGGTTAATGATCAAAGATAGATTTTGATGTATTTATGAATGATTTTATGTTGAAATGAGCTTGGAAATGAAGTAGAAGAGGTGTTTTGGAGTTAAGATGGGTTATATGTAAAAGGTGGGAAGTAAGAAGATGGAAAATGTCCCAAACCACGTTTTCAAATTGGGTTTTCGCCGCAGCGACACAAAGCATGCTCTAAGAGGTGTTTTCTGGGCATTTTCGCTTGCCGCAGCGAACTTTCCAGCACCGAACATTTTTTGGTATTTTAGGCATAACTTTTTTTTGTAGTTATCCAAATGAGATGATTTTTTATTTTTAGTGAACTAGAGACATAGGGCTACAAGTTTTATGGAGGAATTAAGTTTAAATTAAGTATCTAAGGATTTCAAATTTTGGATTGAAGTTGAGTTAGGAATGCTGTTTTAGTATAAGACCAGCCCGAAAATGTTTTTAGTATAACTTTTAGAGTGCTGAACCAAATTGAATGATTTTGGTGTCATTAGAAACTTAAGACAATGGGGAAAATTTCTATAGAAGAAAGTGTTATCAAATTTGGTCATTTACTAGATCGTAATGATCAAGGAAAATTTGCCCAAAGTTTGGGACTTTTAGAAGAGTTCGAGTGATTAGAATTTATCTTAGTGAATATGATAAATATGGGTACTCAAATTTGAATTCCTATTGAATGGGGATTGTTTTCATTAGTAAAGGAAATCAAGAGAGGCAAGATAAGCAAGAGGAAGGGCGCATTTGAGCAAGTATCAAGCAAGGATTTCAAGGTGAGTACATGTTTATAATTAAGTAATAAGCCATAAAAAGTGTTCTTTGAATCAAGAAAGTTAATGATTTTAAATTGCATCATAAGTGTTGCATTATTTGCTTCTTGTTTGAATTATGAAATTTGTCATATGTTTGTTACATGAATTGTGTTGATTGATCTATGAAAAGACTTTGAAAATGTTTCTTTTTGGAAAAGATACATGTTTATGAAATCATGTTTTCATGAATGGATTTTCAAGATGAGTATAGCAAGTATATGAAAATGCAAGTTTTCAAGAATTGCCATGTTAGGCAACAAGTTACAAGATCATGAAATACATGTTATGTGGGTTTGGTTTGGTCCATTCTGTTGTCAAGTGCACTTTGACTTAAGGCTTCTCCCGCCTGCCCACTAGTGGTATGAAGCTCCTTTATGGACTCCCTCATGTTTACGACTACACAAAACCACTAAGTGGGATTGTGCTAGCTCGTTCTGTTCATGACTTCACAGGACCATTATATGGAAATGTGATTGTTCGTTCTGTTTATAGACTTTCCAAATCATTCTGATATGCTTATGTGCTCATGATATGATTGACATGATGAATGCCTACATAATTTGGATTGTTGTGAACTTTTGACAAGAATTTTGAGAAATATGAGTTTTATAAACTCAATAAAAGTTTTTTATGAGAAGTAAAATGTTTTCAAAAGTTTTCTCTTATCTTTTTATTATAAACTGTTACCCGTAAGCTATCAAGCTCACCCCCTTCCTGTCCCTACCTCCAAGTGATGAGCAAGAGATGGAGTAAAAGAGAGTCAAGTCCTAACCTCGATAATGTATAATTTTGTATTATAAGCTAGACTTTGTAAAACAAGGCTCTAATTGTATGTTAAGAAATTATAGTTCAAGCATTATAAGTATTTTAAGATGTTGTGAAATATTGTATCATGGCTCGGAATGTCGTTTAAGTTTGCAAAGCTCTTAATTTTGATGTTAATGAAATATGGATTTGTGTAAGGATTTGACATGTGAATTTGTGTAAGGATAAGGTTGAGATGATGAATTTTGATCATGAATTATGGATACATAGGTGAGATGTCATGGGAGAAAGATAAGAATTGTGCATAATGAGAACTAGTCGTAAGAAATGAATTAAATGAAAGAGATTAGAGAGTATGACGAGATAATACCGAATTGTTATAAAATGATAATGCATTAGGGGGAATGAATTTGGGACAACATAAATTGAAAGCAAGGAAAGAGTGATGTAGAAACCATAAGAAATTTTGGGTTATAGATTTCTGCTTCTGGGTTTACGCCGCAGCGAAGTAAAGCTTCTAGGTTTACGCTGTGGCGAAGTAGAGTTAATGTTGATTTTTGGGTTTTAGGTTCTGCTTTCAGGGGTTTTTTGACTTGGCTGCAGTGAAGATTATGCCTTTCACCGCAGCAAAATCGACCCGCATAAGTTCGCCGCGGCAAAGATACATTTACGTCACGGCGATGCCCGCTTTTGCTTCCAAGGGAGTTTCTTCCAAATCTCCAAATTTCTAAGCCCTCCTCTATGATCAGGCTTCACAATCTCACGTCTGATGTTGAGCTCTAGAAACGAGATCCAACACCTTGGAAGTTATATATAAGGGAACCAGTCAAATGAAGGAGAGCATAGTAAGCATACTAACACATCAATATGAATTTTTCAAATAAAGCATGAAAAAAGCATATCTAGCATATATGCTAGATTCATTGATATTATTAATGCTCTCATATGTTTTGGAAAGACCTATACAAATGTTAAAATGGTAAGAAAGTTGCTTTGGTCACTTTCTAAAACATAGGAAGCTAAAGTGACGCCTATATAAGAAGCCAATGATCTAACAATACTACCATTGGAGGATCTTATTAGATCTTTTCTTACATACAAAATGAGGCTCTAAAAGAAGCAAAAAGAAACGATGCTTCCAAATAATAACAATTTAGCATTTAGTGCCTTAAAGGAAGAATCAAGTGAGGCTGAAAAGACATTAACTAGTTGAAGCGATGAAGAAGACGTTTAGAAATCCTGGGTAAGAAAAGTGATATTGATTTGTCATATGATGAATTAGTTGAAAGTTTAGAAATCCAAAGTAAGAAAAGGAAGAAATTTTCTACCAAACTTAAGGAACTTTAAAAATAGTTAGATGCATATATAAATAAGAATGAAAATATGAAAAGTGAATTGCATACCATTAAAGCTTCCAAAAATGTTATTATTAATGACAATCATAACTTAGATGCATTAGAGTATAATAATGAAATATTTTAAAGAAGTTGATTCCCTAAAGAATTCATTGTCCAAGTTTACTAAAGGGAGTTAAAAACTAGAAAACACGCTAGGGGTTTAAAAGAATTCCAATAATAGGCATGGAATAAAATTCAACAACGAAAGTGAAGCCAATTCTAAAACTACGTTTGTTCAAGGAAAATATTTGCATAGTGAAGAATCATTGCCTAATATGACAAATGAATATGGAGCATCCACATCTAAGCATATGTATGCATATGTCATATCTATTAGGACCAATTCTAAAAGCCAGCATGATGCTTTCATATAATGTTCATAACCTAGTCATAGAGTTTGACTAGGCCTCACAACGCTAGTCAAAATAAAGTAACTAGACTATTAATATAGCAGTGGTGAGTCTAGGTCGATCCCATAGAGAGTGTGTGTTAAGTTTATGAAATGAAATTAACTGATGTTTAGGTTTAAAAGGGGGGTTTTGGAAAGTCTGGGTTCAATCTTAGCCTACACCCTAATTAAGCATATTTTAACGATTTTTTGTTCTCAAACTTCTCCTAGCAACTATTAATCATGGGTTAATAGATAACCCGAGTTTTCCCTTAAGTTTTGTTTAATCAAGATACGATTATTAATTAAATCTAACTGCATAATAAACTAGGATATGATCTCTAGATTTAATTAGGCAGTAGCATTACAAATTAAAAAACCGATTAATCAAGGCAACAACTAGATACGATGCGTCATTTAACCTAGGTCATGTTATCCCTAATGATTACGAATCATTAGTCGCTACACATGAATTTCAACATAATAATTACATATTATATCAAAATTCTAGCAATGGGTATGCAATAAATGATTCAATGAACACATTAAAATCATCCTTTTACAATACCCAATGGTTTCATACACAGACAACCAAACAATAACGAAAATCCAATTATCCATACACAAAACCCAAATCAATGAACATAGAATAACACAATCAATTTCTAATGAGAGAAAGAAATAACTAAAACAACTAAAATAGAAAATTTCACTTAACCTGGGTCATCAGCATTGATGTCACCTCCGAGCTGGCATCGGGACATTTAGCTTTCAACAGATCTCTAAAAGAAAGCTTCAGCCCCATAAAAATTACCCTAACTGAAGACCCATTTGTTTCTTCTTCACTACGCAAGCTTCTTCTCCTAGCTACTGTTCATGATTTGAAAAATAAAGATGGTGGTCTATTTATACTATTCACGTAACTCTTCTCTTCTCTTCTCACGCAGCTCTCTCTATTTCTATGGCCACTCCTTTGTTTTCTCCCTAGCTGCTACTATTCTCTTCACCATAGCTTAATGTGACAATTTAACTTAGTGGTTCTTGGTCCAACATCATTGTTCATCTAACTTTAAAAACCTAAGCATTAAACGTAGCATTGCGTTGCGTTGAACATATACCTTTGAGTTCAAAGCAAAACGTAGTATACATGTTACGTTTAATGCAACTTTCCCAATTACGACTAGCTACATTTTATTCATATGCTGCTCCTTAATGTGTTGTCCTTTCACTCCTTACTTGTCCACCTTTCATCATCCAGCCATCACTCTATTAAATTCACATTTCCCTTTTTTCTCCTTGCCTTTTAATTTTCTTCTTCTTACTCCATGAAGACAAGTGAAAATTAATCTTTAGAAAACGACCCAAATGTAGTGCTTTCGACTCTTTAATTTCTTTGGTTCCAAATTATACCTAAAATCATATATGAAGTAAAGTAACTACCTTAAGCATTTTCATATCATTAATCACTAAGTGTAAATGATTAAATGTATCAACAATTAAACACATATCAAAGTTAAATACTTTTAAGGGAAGAATATGCATAACTTTTATAATATGTAAACTCACTTGTACATTTTTTAGCCTCAAAGAAGTATGCGTTAAGCTTTCATTCATAACAGACATAATACATATAAACATTTAACACCTTTAATGTCCGAAAAAAGTTTCCTCACTATGCACACACACATAGTAATACATTTATGGATCATCATCACTTATATAATATGATATGTCATTTTATAGTAAGTTTGTATATATTGATAGATTTTGTTTTCTTGAACAAAGAATGGTAATCAAACCCATGATACTGTGGGTTGAAAAGAAAGTTCCTAACAATTAAAGAACTAACCTTATTTGACATTGATTGGCTTATTTGGTATGTTTTTTAAAGGGAAAATGGTAAGAAGTTGAGAAGGCACTCGTTTAATTAAGTATTATTTTTGAAAAAATGTATGCCTTTTATCTTGATGAATCTAACCCCCTTATGTCCAAGAAAGTCTTGAACAATGTTTAAGTACAATGTGAAAAAATTTTCCTTAAAGTGAACAAGAATGATCATTAAAAAAAAAACCCTTCAAAAGTAAATTACTGAACCAAAAGAGGGAGATGAGAAGGATGAGAACTTTCTAATGGATTGCTAATTCAAAAAGAATATTCATTTAAATAATATCATAAATAATATTCAAAATGAGGAAACTATTAGTGCAAACTTTAGAAATTTATCAAATATTGCTCTTATTTATCAATTTGAGTCTTAATAACGAATGTTTGGCTTTGCATTATGAATTAAAAAAATGAATATTTCTTTGATATATTGCGGAACTAAACTTAGATATTATGTGCAAATAGGGATACAAAGCTAAAACTTACTGATATACTAAACCAATTTAGTGTAGTTCCATTAAACCATTGAATAATGATACTAGGAAACGATTGGATATGATTCTAGGTGTTTAAAGTCTCCTTTAATGTTTATAATAGTTTTTATTGATATTTTCATAATTTATTAAACTTTTTAACACTATAATTTAAATTTCATTGGTTATTTCTTAAGTTATCTGATTATTTAGTCGACTATATCTTAGTGTGGTCAACCAATATTCTCAAAATTCACCCTTTTTGCTTTCTAGTAAGTTTTCTAGTTGATTGATTGCTAATCTGGATGACCACATAAACACACTGGTCGATTAATGCTTTTCACAATTGAAATTTTTCACTTTACCTAGGTATTAATATCTTTCCAGTGGGTTTGTTAGCTATTAGGTTTCTCCTTTGGTAGAACAATGTCCCTTTTTCTTACGAAATATTTTCTTCCAACAAGTTTGCGAGAAGTTGCCAGTCATTGGTCAATCGGTATGACTCTGTGGTCGACTAATGTAGCAAGTTCATAATAAATTTTAGCCACTTTCTTGTTTTATTTAAAATTGCTTTAAGAAACTCTAGTGGACTAATATAAGCCTTATGATCAACCAATCTCCTTAATCTAAGGGCTATCTCATTTTTTTCTTTTATTTTCTTATTTTATGATTATATCTTTAAAAATCCTAAAACACTTGACTTTTTTGTTAAAAAAATCTATCCTTTATTTCATAAAAATCTCATTAGACTGCTTCAAATTAAAATTTGGTCATTCTTGGGTTTCAAATTTGGATATTTTTAAATTTTTTCTATATTGAGAGTTATCTTTTCAAATTGATGCTTTCATAATAAAATTATAGAAGGATTCAAGATTTTTTCCCTTTTAGTTATATTGATACATTTCTAATTTTGTTCAATTTTGGTATTTTGGCCACTTTTCATATTTTTATTTTAAAAATTTTTAGGTTTAAAAAATTATATTTTCTAAATTGATTGTTGGCTATTGCAGTTATGCTTATATTTGTTATAATTCCAATTCCCTAATTTTGCTAAAATTGCCCTTATTGCTTTCATTGATTTTTTTCTTATGCATAACACTAAAATTAGTGATTTTTAAAATTAGACACAATTAGAGATGTTTCTTTCAATATTGAGCAATTATTTTGACTTTTTAAGTATGTAATAGACTTCTTTTTTGAACAAGCTTTCCAATCTCAATCAAATTCGTCTTGTTCTTTTAACTACGTTAGCTTGACACATGACACTTTATATAATGCATTTATCGATAAATGATTTCTTTTTTATGATTCCAAAAAGGGGAGAAACATTTGTGACATTATATTTAGGGAGAGTGATGAAATTAAGGGGAGTATTGCTTTGCTATTTTATATTTGTCGCACTTTATGTGATAGGCTTAAGTAAATTTATATTATCTATATGTTTGGGTGTTTCTTTGATATTAAATATCTCTCTTGTTCTTGATATTAAATTATGTTCTTGATATTGCACCATGTTTTATGCTTGAATTAAGAGGTAGCCAATCACCTTCTTGATAGATGATTGTATGCTTTATTTTATTATTATCTCTAATATTATTAGTGTTTTTTCATTATTAAAAAGAGAGAGATTGTTGAATCAAGGGAGATTCCAATTGATGTTTTGATCATATCAAAACACAATTACAAATAATGAGTATTATTTTGATAAAAAGCAGTATAACAACTAAGTGAAGCTATAAACTCAAAAAGATAACATATAAAGTTAATAAAGAGAAATTAAAGTTTACAACCATTTAAATAAAGATCAAACTGAGAATAAAAGAAGATCAAGAAAAGGTCATTATTTAGTTTATCATTATAATTTTAATCTCGTATAATCACTTTGATGTTCTAAAAGACTCACCATGCATAAACATTTCATTTCACTTTATTGTTTCGGTCTTTCTATTCATTAAGAGGCAATTGAAACTTTTGGATTTAATATAAAATCCTCTTGATCTTTCATAAAAACTTTAGTTAACATTTTGGGAGGTATTTAAATCATAATTCAATTAAAAAATTAAATTTAAGTATTTAAAGTTGTTAAAATCATATTTTTTGGGTGATTGGTGAACTTATATGGTTAATGGTTAAACATTATAGGTTAAAGCTATTTTGTACCTGAAGTTTGTTGTTACATTGGTTAATGTATTGGTGAAACAATAAACCATATTAGTCAACCAGTGTCTAAATGGTTAATGAGTCTATGCCTTTATTACATATTGGTCTATTAGTATATTATATTAATCGATAAGTGTTATCAAGTAGCCATCGTAAGGACTAGTTCTTGGCTTTAACGGCTAAGAAAGGTCACAAAATATTATAAATAGGTTTTTTCTCTTTGGTTTCAGGATCAAGAAGCTTTTGGCTATATTTTACACACATTTCTAAGTATTTTTCAATCATTTGAGCATTATAGTTCCACATTTGTGTGACAAAGCCTCTTTAGAGTTATCAAGTAATAAAGTGAGTTATTTTGAGTTTTAAGATTTGTTTGGAGAATTGTATTATTATGCTTGGGAGCGATTCAAGTAGGATTGAGGTTACTCTTAGCGTTGGAAGAAGATTGTAAAGATTTCCTCTTCACTGAGAAAGATGGTACAAAGATTATTCTTCTTCTTGAAAAATAATTATAGTGGAATTCCAAGAAGAGTCTTGAGAATGGATATAGGCAAGGGTTGTTTTCTATATCACTATAAATACATTTGCATTTTCTTTTTCATATCCTCTTTAAATTATTGTTGAATGATTTGATTGGTTTATGGCTAGAAATCCTTTTATTCATATATATACTAATTGTTGTTAAATTGAGTTTGTTGGTTAGAAAAATTCTAGTTTTTCTATAAACAACCAATTTATCCCCCTCTTGGCTCCCATTAAATACTAACAAGTTTTTTAGTTATTTAAAGAACTTATAAAGGAAGAAATCAAATGGAAAAAGGCAAGAATCTATGAGTAACGTTAGTAGAGAAAAGTCAGATACTTACAATGAAACATTAATTACTTGAGTGAAATTAATTAAGAGAAACATGTGAGGGAGTATTATAAGGTTATTAATAAAATTACCTTCTAAATTGGATCATATTTTATTGGGATAAAGTTAAAGGGGAAATGAAGGATGATACATCCATGTTTCAACCTATACAAACAATAGTTTGCACATATGATAATGATGTTTGGCGAGATTTGAAATAGATTAGAGTTAGAACATACTATCACAACCTCTTTGTAAACGTGATAATCTCCATAAGTTCTTAATGCATATCAACAACAATATCAAGTTCTCTTATATGATTTTAATACTGATGAAGAGGTGATATCTTATATAATGATTATTAACCACCACGAAATAACATAAACACATTTGCATATCAAGGTGATTGGCAAATTAGAGTCCATAAAAGGAGCGTAGGCAAGATGACAACTTTGTGAATATTAAGATTAAGATTCTATCATTCTAAGGGAGAAATGACCTATATGCCTACTTAGAGAGGGAAAAGAAGATGGAATTAATTTTTTTACTACCATCAATACACTAAAGAGAAAAGGTAAAACTTATTGTTGTTGAGTTTATTGACTATGCTATCATTTTTTAGTATCAACTTACGTTGAATAGAATAAAGAAATATAAGAGGCATATTGATGATTGAGAGGCTATAAAAGTAATCATGAGGAATTGCTTTATTCCTAATCACTGCTATAAAGATTTATTTATGACACTAAAACACATCATGTAAGGTTCAAGGGTGTTGAAATACCAAAAGGATATGGAGATTGTAGTGGTTTGAGCTAATGCAATGAAGAATGAGGAAACTTCACGACTAGATTCCAAATGGTTTGACTTGTAAGATTGCTAATATGGTAAAATTGCAATATTATGTGAAGCTAGAAAATACGATACATATGACTATGAAGGTAAAAGGGAAATTAAGAAGAAAGGATAACCATTCCCAACATAATTATAGTTCACTTTCACAAAAATTCAGTTGAAAAAGATAATAAGACTACTTTTAAAGCCAAAATTGAACCACCTAAAGAAGCGGGAATTTTTTAGTAAAATAACAGGTAAATCTAAAATACAAACTCATACTTGTGATATTAGATAAATTTTATTACGAATATGTAACATTTCTTCACAATGTCCTAATAAAAAGGCAATAATCTTAAAAGATAATGGAGAGATTAAGATAAAAATGAAAGTGACAAGGATTTCATCCCACCATTAGAAGATTGTGATGATAATAGTGTTAAGTCTAAACGAGGGGGAGGCAGTTGTGATTAGGCATACTTTAAACTTTTAAGTGAAAAGTAATGATGACAGTGAGCAATAAGTGAACATTTTTCATACAAGATGCTACGTCAATAATAAAGTTTGTAACATGGTTATTGATGGAAGTGATAAGCCAAAGGTGTTTAATTTAGTATTTGTAGGTGACCTTCTTATGGTTTGTGGTGCTAAATTGGCTCTATCAAGGTCTGTATAGATTCCTTGAATGAATTCAAAATGATTTTATGCCCATTTATTAACCCAAAAAAATTGTTATTATATCTCATTAGGTTCACCCCAGATAACTAACTATATATCCCTTTTGACATATTTTAAACATGAATATCATCCCTTTAAGTGCTTAAGAATCCTCATCACCATTAACAAACTATAGGAACTTCAGCCACTTCTTGATTCTATCCATGAAAGATTAGTTAACTAGTATGATAGATTCCTCACCTTTGTACGTAGATTGAAGTTGATTATATCAGTCATTAACAACCTGCATATTTATCAAAGCTCTCAATTACACCTACATCTTAATCAATTCAAATTAATTAAGAAGTTAATGAGAAATGTTCTTTGGACTAAAAATAACATTAGAGATATTGGGTCAAGGTAAAATGGTTTGTCCTATGTATACCTAGAACTAGAAATTACCTAAACATTTGCAGTTAACAAGGTTTGGACAGTTAAAAGATTACGAAATTTTCTAACGAACAAGATATCCTTATACGTAAAATGAATGAATAATTATTTCTTTAAATGACATAATATATGGAAGATCATGCCTAAGACTAATACCTTAAAGCAAGTTATTTGATGGATCAAGTTTTTATCAACTTTTAAAATGATATAATCAAGAGAAACAAACATGTTTTTGTTTGATAACTGGCATGATTTTGGTCTCTTTCACAAGCTACAAGATTACAATTATCTAAGGGCAAGCATACCAGATAATTCTATAGTAGTACTTATCAATGATAAAGATGAATGACACTAGCCAACGCATTCCTCATTCAGCTATCAAAGGCAATATGCCTAGCTACAACACTAATCAAGATGAGGAGCATCTTCATACATAGGTGAGAAATGAATCCAAATCTTTCACTAACAAGTCTTGCATCGATATCTTTGCACGTACCAATAAGGCAATCAGTAGTTAAAACTAGTATAGCATAACAACAATATCCCTAACGTTTCCTTCATCTTATAGTTAGCCATAAAGAGGAAGCTTTAGATAAAAATACATGTTTTTCAAATTCACCTAGTTAATCCACATGTTTACTTCGAAATCAGGAACATGAGACTTTGGATCATTTTTTTTAGCTACAGCTTCTCCTTAATGCTATAAAACCATATCCTCCCTTATGTAACCTTCATTATAACTTTAAGATGTGGAGTAGCATAATGGAGTGGGCCTTCAAGATTTAAGGAAATAAGAAAGGGGATTTATCTGTGCTTAAGCTAGCATTTAACTACCTACTATACATAATATGGAAAGAGAGGAATTTCAAAACCTATAAAGATATACATTAAGATAAATAAGCACTTTTCCATAAAGGAAATCATTTGGATTAGAAAAACCATACTGGCAAAAGGTATGGTAGTTGAAATAAGCGCCAGTTTCACACTAAATTACAATATGATATGAGTCATTTGTGATGTTAAATGTTTTTCGTAGGAGGGAATAGATCTATAGTCTAATTAATTATCTTTAAACTCTTTAGAGTAGTAGATGAGTGGATGTATTCCTAAGTTTGGTTTAGTATTGCAGTTGCTGTAGGTTTCATTAGCTTAATTTATACTCTTGGCACTCCCTTTCAAGGATTTTATTGACTTAATTTTTGTCAACTTCTAAAAGAAAGAAAATAAAATAAAAGGTAATTATCTCCATCAAAAATGCAATGGACAAATTGATTGACAATCTTGAGTGTTTTGACTTCTTCTTGAGTGCTTTGTTCACATAAAAACAACGAAATGATGTAAAAGTAGTCGAGTGATGTGAATAAGGGGATGTTCTCCAAAAGGAATTTCTTTCCTGGGCTAATACTTCAGGCACTTTACATGCTATTTTTTCATGGCTTTATGGCAAATGACATTACCATTCTTCAGAGTCATTAATGCTTTATTCCTCTAGATTTCTTCTTCCTCCTAATGTTTCTCTATAATATAAGCTTTGGGCCTCCAAAATCATCCTTTATAATATGGATTGAACCCAATAATATGGGATTGAACCAATTTTAGTCATGTGATGAGCCTGATTTGATTTAGGTAAGACTTGCTTATGACCATATCCATCTGTACCGCTTTGACAACAACGTAATTGCAGCATGTGAGTTAAAGAAGGAGGGAGAGGTTGTTGGAATGAAAGAAGTTGATAAAGACTGAAATTTTAGAAATTAGGACTTGTTTTGGTTAAAATTATCTAATTTGAGTTAAGTTAGATTATTTTGGTTAAATTAAAGCTATTAGTTTAATTAGAACTTATTATGATAATCAAAAGGTAAAAATAATTAGTTTCATATTAATTTAAAATTTAAATTTTAAAATTTATGGATCTTATTATACTAGATAACTTTCATGTGGCACAATAAGACTCACATGGACATTAAGTTGTGAAAAATAATATTGTGCTAGCTACTGTGTCACATAACTAAAAAAAAATATAACTTCGTTAAAAGTTTCCGTCATTTTAGGATTTAACTTCAATGTTTTTAAAATATTAAAGTTTATTTTTAAATGATTTAAGATATTAAAATCTAATCTATATTTTAATATAAGTATTATGTTTAAATTTTGTTTGGCCAAATGGAAATATATAAACCTTTTTCAAGGTTTTTTTTTCCCATAAGATTTTGATAGACAAGTAAAGAACAAAAGCATTAGATTAGCCTATTAGCTGGACTTATGCTTGCCTTTGATGCGGTTCCTATGACTATTTAATTGATTATTATAAACTAGCGGTTGGCTTGAGTTACTTTTTAGTTAAAAATATAAATAAAAAAAACATCATTTTATTTATATGTATAGTACCTTGAGTCGGATCAGGTTTAAGTAGCTCGATCCAAGACTCAACCAATTCGAATCCATTCTGTTGACCTCAAATCTAGTCAGGGTGGGACAGATCAGTCCGATCCAAATGTCATCTCTACCAATGGCTTCTTTATATTCCAAAATGACCAAAATATGCTATCAGATGGGCTCCCTTAACTAACCAAGATAGGCCCACTCGTTGTTAGAAATTTCTGATAGCTAAGCTTGCAGTCGCAGCTAGGATTTCTTGAACTTGAACTTGAACTCTTTTTTCCTTAGGTAATTTTCCTACTCCGTTGATTCCCTTTGAACGCCGATGATCTTTTTGTTGCCGGCTAACTTGTGAAGTTTTATGGTGGCTTATGTTTTCCAGGTTTTGTTGAAAAATATGAGTTTTCTGACTTTACTAAGCAGAAGAGTTAATCTCAAAGATTTGGTTACTAAAGCCCCCGTTTACAGTGGTGCAAGTGGTATGAGGTTTTATGTTGTGTTTCGGCAGTTTTCCATAATTGGGTTCGTTTCTCTTGGTTACTAAGATACGGTCCTTTGTTTTATATGTGTAAAATAAGCTAGTATGGACGAAGAAATGTATTCATTTCATCATGTGTATTGTTTGTACAGGAGGAATATTTATATCAAGTGTAAGAGAATGCTATTGGCTACTGCTTTTGTGACTATGTACCATTTGTCTGAAATATGCATAATTGTAAGGACAGCTAGTGTGTGGTGTGTGTGTGTGGTGTCTATACAGACTGAGAAATTAAAAGGGCAAACAAGAGAAGACAAAAAACAAAGATGAGCTAAAAATAAGTGATGTGTAGAATGGATTCTGGAATGGGTCGAATGGGTCTGATGGGTCAGCCCAAGCTGATGAACCTTGGACCTTTAACAGCCCCCCCTCAAGTCGGATCTCCAAGTAAAGACACAGATCCGAACTTGAGAAGTAAAGTGGAGAAAACGCGTGCAGTAAGAGGCTTTGTGAACAAGTCAACAAGTTGGTGGTTAGTTCGAACATGTTGAAGGTGGAGGAACCCTTGGCTCACCGCATCACGTACCAGGTGGACATCGATCTCTAGGTGCTTCGTTCACTCGTGGAAGACGGAGCTTTTGGAGATATGGATCGCAGACTGGTTGTCAAAAAAAAGAGGTATGCCTCCTGCTGTTTCGATTTGAAAATATGCTAAAAGCTGGGCGATCCACTTGAGCTCGCACGTGGTGGAGACGAGGCTTCGATATTCTGCTTCCGTCGAGGATTTGCTAACCGTCAATTGTTTTTTGGTTTTCTAGGAAATCGAAGATTGGCCAAGGAAGACGCAAAATCCTGTTAGGGATCTCCTGCTGAAAACGCAACTAGCCCAGTCCGAATCGGAGTAGGCGGTGAGTTGAAGGTTGGTATTGGATGGGTAAAATAACCCTTGATTTTGTGTTCCCTTGAGGTACTTGAGAACGTGCTTCACTGCTTCCCAGTGGAGTTGTCTCGGTGTCGTCATAAATTGATTGAGTTGTTGTGTGACATAGGTGAGGTCAGGTCTCGTGAAGGTCAAGTATTGGAGTCGGCCAACCAGGCGTTTGTAGCGTTCTAGATCTCAACCATCATCAATGGTGAGTTTATTTCTGGGAGCTATAGGGGTTAGACATGGTTTACAGTGTTGTAGATGTGTTTTTTGCAAAATGTCTCGTATGTACTTGCCTTGGCTGAGAGTCATGCCTTCCACTAATTTTGCTATTTCGACTCCTAGGAAGAACTTTGCATACCCTAGGTCCTTAATTGTGAACTCTGCATGTAAAGCTAGCTTAACTGAGTTGAGGGATTCTTCTTGTGCCCCGGTGAGAAGAATGTCGTCCACGTAGATAATAATAGCAATAAAATCAATGCCCTGACCTCTTGTATATAGACAATGGTCTGCTTCCGATCTATTGAACCCTATGGTCTTAAGTTTGCTGGTCAGTTCTTTGTGCCACTGTCGTCCAGCTTGTTTGAGTCCATAAATGGACTTTAGTAGCTTGCATACTTCACCTGCTTGTGCTTTTTTGTAGCCCTGTGGTGGTAGCATGTATAGCTCCTCCTCTAGATGACCATGTAAATAGGCATCATTGATATCACACTGTAGGATTGGCCAATTTCTAACAGTAGCTATGGCTAGTAGTGTTCGGATTGTCATGACTTTGGCCACAGATGAGAATACTTCCGAATAATCCACCCCTTCTTGTTGGTTGAATCCCTTTGCTACTAATCTGGATTTGAGTTTGTCAACTGTGCCATCTGGATTGTATTTTACCTTATATACCCATTTGGATGCTATAGCTCATTTTCCCTTGGGCAATTGTGTCAAGACCCATGTGTGGTTATTTTCTAAGGCCTCTAGTTTTGAATTTATGGAGTCCACCCACTCCTTTGCTTGACTTGCGGTCTCATAGGATAGTGGCTCAAACACAGTAGATACATTGCCTATGAATTCCTTATATCCTGGCTTATGTGTGATGTGAAAGCTAAAATTGGCTTCTTCTGATGTTCCTGTAGGACCAAAGAACTGAAAAATGTCGTCAGTATTATCAAGAGCAAAAGTGGAGTGATGAGCAGAGGCTTGAAGGACATAGTCATCAAGGTATTTGGGTATGGTATGTACTCGCTAACTCCTCCTCACATTAGGATTGGCTATGATCTCTTGGCTAGTAGTGGTTTCTGGTTGTGGCTGTGTGCTTATCGTTTCGGGTATAAGGTCTGTAATTTATGGATTTGCTGAATCTAGAATGTCTTCTTGTGTTTTTGTTTCTACTGCTTCTGTTGGGGTGTAGGGGAATAGTGGTGGTTGTCTCTACTCAGGGTTCGGTGGGGTTTGTATGAAAGGAAAAGTGTCTTCAAGGAAGGTTACATCCCTAGAGCAAAATATGGCCTTTGTGTCTATGTCCATAACTCTGTAGGCTTTATAGTCGGGCATATACCCAAGGAAAAGGCACTTTTGAGATTGAGGGTCTAATTTGGTTTTGTTAGGTGCCTTGTTTTGGGCAAAATACAAGCACCCGAATATTTTAAGGTGGTCATAAGTAGGTTTCCTCTGATGTATCCTCCCATAAGGTGTTTGCCACTTCAAAACTTTGGTTAGGATTCGGTTCAAGAGATAGGTGGCAGTGAGGAGTACCTCCCCCCAAAACTGTTTTGGCAGATTTGCTGTGAATAGGAGAGCTCTAGTCATTTGTAATAAGTGCTTATGCTTGATTTCTACCACACCATTTTGTTGTGGAGTGTATGGGCAATTCTTTTTATGCATGATTCCCATTTTGGCAAAGAACTGTTTGCACTCTTGGTTTATGAATTCTCTTCCATTGTCAGATTGTATTTTCATAACTTTGGTGTTATATTGCCTTTCAATGGTGCTGATGAATTGTGTTAGAGTGGTCTGTGTTTGGTCTTTGTGTTTAAGGAGGAAAGTCTAAATGGCTCTAGAGTAGTCATCAATGATGGTTAAAAAGAATTGGGAGCCATCTAGGGTTGGTATTTTGTAAGGCCCCCACAGATCCATATGCAGTAGTTCGAAGGGTTTAGTGGTGTGTATGCTATGCTTGGGAAATGGTCTTCTGTGTTGTTTTTCCATAGGACATATTTGACACTTAGGAAAATCATGATTAGAATATGCAATTTCATTGATGTACTTCAACTTTTCCTTAGACACATGCCCTAATCTGCTATGCCATGTACTAGGAGAAACAGAAGCATAATACACAAAATTCTGAGTTTTGTAAAATTCTAGGGGAGGACCTTTTAGGCTTCCTAAGGGTAATAGGTTGTCTTGGGTTAGCTCATATAGTCCACTTCGTGCCTTGACAATAGCCACAACATCATTAGTCTGTAGGTCCTGCAAAAACAAATCATTAGATGTGAAAATGGCAGCAATATTGTTCTATGTTGTGAGCTTGTTTACTGAGAGTAAATTCTTGAAAAAGTTAGGAATGTGTAGAATTTCATTGAGGGCAATTTTGTTGTCAATAGTAGCTTGACAGATGTGTGTTACACTTTGCTTGGTGCCATCTGGGAGTTTCACTGGTTCATACTTGTTGTTTGTTTCGGCTTTATGACAAAAATCCAGATTTGTGATCATGTGTGAGGATGCACCCAAATCAACTAGCCATGTGCAACTGTTTTTTCTACTATGTGTATTAATGTAGCTTAAGCTATTACCTGCGAAGTTTGCCAATCCACCAAACTTTACCTCACCCGTAGCTTTCCCCTTGATTGCCTTAGATATTTCCTGTTGGATGAATGTTGCTATGCCGTGTGGGATTGGTCCATTCCTCTCACTGTCTTCATTGAATTCAGGTTGATTGTCTGTAGGTGTGTCTCTAGCTGTAACCAAGTTTGCTCTGCTCTTTTGTCCGATCAGCTCCTTGTACCAGTCGGGTACGCCACGGATCTTAAAACAAGTCTCAATGGTATGTCCTGTTTTTTCACAGTTCTCATAGTACTTATCTTCCTTCCTTTGAAATGGTCTTCTGCTGTTGCTCCTACCAGCTCTCTTTGTGTTAGGATTAGTTTGTTTCGCCATCATAGCTACACTTAGGGTGTTATCATTGTTGGCATTTACTGTCTTCTGCCTCTCAATGGTTTGCATCATGGCAAACACTCTGTTTACCATGGGCAAAGGTTCCATTAGCATAACTTGATTTACTACATGCTCATAGTCTCCATTTAAACCCATCAAAAACTGCACAAGTTTATGAGTGTTTTCCTTGGTAGAAATGGCTTTAGCAGCTTCACAAGTACATGTAGGCATAGGATTGAGGCTGGCTAAGTCATCCCAGAGTTTCTTTAGTTTTGTGTAGTAGGCAGAGATGGTAAGGTTACCTTGTTTAAATGAGCTAATCTCCCTTTCTATCTGGTATAACAGTGGACCATTGGCTTCCCTGAATCTCTCCCTCAGCTCTTCCCAGAGTTCCCTAGCCGTGGAGAAAGATAAGAAGGCATCACTGAGTTCCTTGGTCATCGAGTTGAGGATCCAGGATTTAACCATGGAGTCTGCCCTTCTCCACCTCGCTAGAAGGTTTCTATCCTCTGCTGGTTGCGTGCATGTCTCATCAATGAATGATAACTTGTCTTTAGCGCATAGAGCAATCATCATTGATTTGCTCCAAGTCTGGTAATTGTTGCCATCGAACAGGGTAGTGATGAGAACAGCTCCTAGGTTTTCTGTATTTGTCTAGGTCTGGGTTTTGTGTAGGGTTAGGGTAGCTGGTTTCACTTTCATCAGCTATGTTTGCCATTTTCAATGGATAGGGTTAGGTGGATCAGACCTTTGGCTCTGATACCATGTAAAATAAGCTAGTATGGACCAAAAAATGTTTTCATTTCATCATGTGTATTGTCTATACAGAAGGAATATTTATATCAAGTGTAAGAGAATGTTATTGGCTACTGCTTCTGTGACTATGTACCATTTGTCTGGAATATGCGTAACTGTAAAGACAGTTAGTGTGTGGTGTGTGTATGTGGTGTCTGTACAAGCTGAGAAATTAAAAGGGCAAACAAGTGAAGACAAAAAACAAAGATGAGCCAAAAATAAGTGATGTGTAGAATGGATTCTAGAATGGGTCGAATGGGTTTGATGGGTCAGCCCAAGCTGATGAACCTCTGACCTTTAACAATATGACTATTTGTGTTTACGAGGGAACTAGGTTTAGTGTTCCGGAGATGGGCTGCCAAGTAAACCGCAGGATCCACTGAAAAAGGTCGAGACTCCAAACCCAGAAACCTCAGAATTAAGAAATTCGGTGGAGAGGCAAGAGAAATGGATAGAGTTCGTTTTTTCTGTGGATTTCGCTTGGAGGGAATTTTATGGTGAGTTCTCGGTTTTGATTGCAGAGTGATACCTGGAACATCATTGTTCGACAACGAGGGACTCGTTTTCACCCTGTAAACTACGTTGGAATGGGAAAGGATCATACTTTGGTACAAGGTTGTGATTATCCTTAATCAATAGTCGTCTTTGAGGTAGTTATAGTTACAAAAATATCTAGAAAAGTAGAAAGAATCGAGAGATGAAGTAGCTGAATAGTTTCTTCTCAATTGAAGTAGCTGAATAGTTTCTTGATGAAAATGTCGTTAGTTCATTGCACAGTGTCTTGACGACTATGTCATCAAAAACTATACGGAGTCGTTTTTATAGTCTACTTATTTCATATCCTCCGACATCGTTTCCTTGTACACGTACATAGTTATTTTCCATTCATCTTTCTCCTTTCTTCGATCCATTTTCGGCTTACTCTGTATAACTTTGTAATTTGGATGCTTTGAAGGAAGGGTGTGTGTGAAGTTTGAACGCAAGACATTGATGGGACACAAAGGAGAGGGTAGGTTGGTGCATGTTGAGCCTAAGGAAGGACATGTTCTTCACCCTGTTTATGCGGACGCTGCATTTCCTGAGTTCAGGAAATTAGCTTAATTCACTATTTCAATGTAGTTTTAGCTCAGCTATCTTGTCAAAATCAGTTTTTCAGTTTCAAGTTTGATTCACAATTATTGGGATCCAACAACGTTTTTAAGAAACTTCACCTTGTCCCATGTTTCATGGGGTTTAGGTTTTGTAATGGTGAGGTTTACCTGGGGTTACCTGCCATATGGCTTCTGATTTCTCTGTTTTCTTGTGTCATCTTTGAAATATCTTGGCTTAATTGGACTCCATTCCTCAAGTAAATTGAACGCGTTAACCACTAACAAACACAACTCGTGGAATTTAGAATGCATAGTTAACACCATGTGAGACCCTCTACATATACATTCAGTTTCTGGTTGATCTTATTCTCTTTTGTTGAAATATCTGAGCACTATATCCTCTAATTTCACGCATATAAAGACTTCGAAGGTGAAAATTAAAGGTATTAAAATAATGAGTATATACGATGAAACGTGATGACATATACAGTGAAAAGGTTAAGCAAACGAAGTTCTCAACTTAAATTTTACAAGCTTTCAAAATCCTCACTTCCAAGAGCATCAGAAGGATCAGTGTTAGTGGCATGAAGAGAGAAACTGGTGTTATCTTGCTCAAAGTCATCAGCTAGTGGAGAACTAATCGGAGCACCACTTACGAGAGTTGCTTTATATCTTTGGCGCCTTTCCACAGCAGATTCAACCTTCTGCCCAAATTCTCCGTCAGTGCAAGCCAACATGTATCTAAGTTTCAAGTTGACTTGATTCTCGACCAGAACCTTGTGCCTTGGAATTATTCGTTCCTCTAGAGAATAGCTTAAGTACCTGTAAATGATTCTGACATAGGTCAGTGCCAAATGTAAAAGGGAAATAGTTTTACAAAAAGGTATAGAGCAGCGAATTTTGCCATTTAGTGCTGAATGATTCATGCTTTCTGAAATTATGTACACCTTGGAAAATCAATAAGATCTTGCAAAGGCCGGATCATGTTCCGCCTCAAGTATAGATACTTTGGACGGAGGAGTTCAGTATTGTATCGAAGAAGCACTGGGAAATCAGCAATCATCTGACCCAGCTGTTGAAGGCGTATACCAAGTGACAGAAAGTACTTCACATTAACCTCAAGCTTATGCACTATACTGCAGCCTAATAGTTCTGGTGCCAAAGCAATCACCTTCCCAATATCTTTCTCAGCAACTCCAGCTTTAGTCATCAAGAATATGACCTATATGATAACCCAGTTGTTAAACCATTTGGTTACTATTTTTCTTGTTCCATGTATCAGTTACGTTAATTTATAATTTTGTTGCTTAATCACCTCCTCTAGAAACGGATCGTCAAGAAAAAGAGTATTTATTTACACACATTGTCCAATCAATACAATGTTATAAAAGGAGAACAAAAATCCATTCACACCATGCATACAGGCATTGCCAGGGGTTATACCTTACCTTTTGAAAGACATGTGAAGCTAGGAATCCGCAATTTCTTTATTCATTTCTATTTGCTGTTGGTTTTTGTCAATTATGTTCTTCTTTAATAATTGGGACCAGTGCAATTTTTTCTTTTTCTTCTATTCAGCTAGTGATAAGTATGATGGACATTACTGGGTAATGTGCAAACAGAATATTTAAGACAATAATCGGAATTGACAGAGGAAGAGAACAAACCACTGGGCGGATTTTCTTGTAGAGACTGTAGGTTAATAAAGGAGGAAACTTTGCAAGCATGTTTCCAATAGCACCATCATGGATTCCTATGTCCTGAAAAAAGCGGACCTTCACAACAGCAGAATAAAAGAAACAAAAAACATGTCAAAATGCTAATATAACTACAATACCAGAATAGCTATGACAAAGCAAAGTTGTTTTAAATTCCTAAAACTCGTGCTTCACAATAACAAAAGCAAGATACTGGAGTTCACAATAGGAAGCTCTAAGAGACAAGCTTAGTTGGACACATGAAGAAGAGGAAGTACTGATTCAGATTATAACTGTGTCAGAAAAGGCCATAAAACAAATTTGAAGTATGTATGGCTGAATCAGTCGTTTTATACCTTTGGCACTATGGTCTTCTCCAAATCAACACAGAAAACCATGGGTTTAATGAGAAGCATTCTTCTTATACCATCTCGGGAAATACCAAGGTAATAAAAGTACTGTAGAAGAGGTTTCCATCTTTCCTCAATGCTACAACTCATTAACTGTGGCTTAAATGCTAGTAATCTCCCAACTTCTTCATCATTGAGGCCAAACTCCTTCAGATAATTAACCTGGATAAAAAGAAGCAACGGTGCACATTTATAGTTAAGTTTTTATACAGTAGTACTTCCAGAAAACATAATGGTTATAATTCTGAAGACTCTTGCACTGCTAATATCCAACAAGTCAACTAGCACAAAGCATATGAATTAAAACAAGGCTTAAAATCTAAAAGACCTTAGAGCTCACGCTTGAGTCAGTTACCTTTTGGTTCATTTCTTCCAGGGTAAAGTAGCCTAGCACCCTAGGATATTCAAAAATCATAGTGCCAAAATCCTTCTCATTCAAACCCATATCCAAGAAGAATGCCACTCGAATTTTCACTTCTTTCATAGTGCAAGACAATAATTGAGGACATCGACTCATTACATAACCCATCCAATCCCTCCTCACGCCATTACTTTCTAAGTACTCAACAATTGCCTCCAATTCTTCCTGTCTTCTCTGCAAAATGTTCTCTCCTGCTTTCACCAGTACGGCCCCTACAAAATCCCCCTTAACATGAATTGACTTTAACCACTCAGCAACACGTCTAATAGAGTCAAGATTCCCTCTTGACATGCATATGAGCTTAGCAATCTTATTGTATGACAGATGATTGTGCTTCAACCACCTATAAATTTCAGAAATCACAGTAAACACTAAAATAAAGCACTTAAATTCTTTAATATATGCTTGAACATATACCTTTGCGCAAGATTTTGCATTCAAAGATACCAAATATTAGAAATTTATATGGAATCACACTGTTCTTACTTAAGAGATATTAGCCAAAACAAGCATGACAAATCAAGATTTGCTCCATCTCACTATGAAGAACACCAAATAGAAATTCTTAATCAGTTAGATTTTTCTGTTGCTAACATAAAATTCAAAAAAATCAATTAATCAAGAACAGCAATAAAAATCTCCAAGTTACAATAAAATAAACACTGTCATTTCAGTACCTGATAAGAGGAACAACCTTCAAGTCGTCAATAACAGTCCTAGCTCTAACATTAAAGCTCGAAGCCTCAAATTCTGGTATTTTCTTCAAAGCAGCAGCCTCAATCATAACATAATCAATAAATTCACCTAATCTATCAGTCAAATTCGTCGAATACGTGATGCCAAATTTGCCCTTTGCCATGGCTTGTTTGAATATCTCAGCCGTCACTTTTCTACGTATCTCAAGCGCTCTCATCACCATTTCTTCATCCAAGTCATCAACTTTTTGGCTATCGTTTTCGTCCCGGAAAAGGGTCTTCAATGGCGACGCGATGTCACTTTCGGTGGTGAATTGGAGTGAAACTGTTCCAGGGAATTGTGGGAGTCGCTTTTTGGTGATGAGAGACATTTCTTGAAACTTCACTTTTTCTTCTGCTGAAATTGCCACTAGATGTGGAAGAGCGTTGTTTTGAAGTTGGTTTGGTAATTTTAGGTGGTGCTGGAGGAGAGAAGTTGATATGGAGTTATGGGTACGGAGAACGGAGCCATGGTCGCCGGCGGAGGTTGTGGTTAAGGGGTTTTCCGGATTTTGATGTTGATGCACGGCGGCACTGAAATTAGCGTGGCGGTTGCGGTGGCGGTGTTGCTGGTAGAGGGGGAGGTGTTGGTATGGACAAGACAGCATTTTTCTGTATTTCTGTAGCAGTTGGGCAGTCTTTAACGGATAAGAGTGGCGCCTACTGTGAGGCAAAAACGAGAAAGGAATTTATTAATACTATGTTTAAATTAATTATATCTAAAATGGTAATTACATTAAATTATAATATTTCATTATTAAGTTTTATAAAAAATTATAAATAATTATAATATTCTTTATTCTTTATAATAATTTCAGTTAATTACATACCAAAGTAGAATGGACTGCTTAATATCTTGGTTTTCCCCCTTTATAGTTACGTACAATTCTTCTTAATCTATAGCCTTTTTTGCCAAACAGTGGATTACATTAGGGGCTGTTTATTTCTCTTTCTTTTTAACGTTTTTAGTTGCCGTTTTTGTAAAAAGGGAAACAAGTCAATACAGCATGTTTGTATAAGTCTGTTGAAGTTTTTTTATTTCTTAAAATTTAAAAACCGCAACAGATTTACAAAAACGTTAAAAAGATGTTTTTATAAGATCTTAAAACAAGTTTTCTTGTATTCTAAAATAGTTACTGTGCCGACTCTTCTGCATCTTTAGCCCTACTACGATTTCTTCCAGGTTTGTGTTTGCTTTTGTTGCTTGTTATCTGTGTTTGCTTTCGTATCTCTCCACTGTTGCGTTATTTGTGCTTGCTTTCATATCTCTCCACCGCTGCGTTAGCTGTGCTTGCTAATACGGCAACTCATGATATCTATGCTTTCTGCATTATCTGCGTTATCTCTCCACTGCTGCGTTATTCTCTCCTTCTTTTATTTGTTTATTGCATGGAGCATGAAGTTTCTGACACCTAAGAGAAACCAGTAGTGCATAACTCGTGTAGAATGATGGAGCATGAAGTTTCTTATGTAACTTTAAAAATCTTTCCCATTTTATATTGGAGCATTCCACACACACGCACAGGTCAACCCACACACCCACCGTTGTCACAAAAAAATGATGAAGAATGAGCAGTAGAGCAGGCAAAGTGGTGCACATCTCCGGAGCTTCCGGTTACATTGAGGAGACTTTCACTACTCAACTCCCTATCTCCTGAGGTACATACAAAGGGAATCTAAAGGTTAGAAAACCATGAAGAGAAGTGGCTTATGAGATAAGAAGATTGCCTGAAAGAGTAGAGAGCTTGCGGAGAAGAAGAGGAGAAGAAGAAGAGGGAATAGTAGGGTGGGCAAGACATTAATTTGTCTAATCATGAATAGTAAGTAAATAGTAAGTGACGTGAAAGAAGAAAAGATGAAAGCTTTGGAAATAGAGAAGGGATTGAATAGTAATAGAATTTCTATTTATGGAATTTTATTATATAAATTAGAGTGTAGTTGTTTAATAATATTTGGTTTGCATATATTTTAATTTTAACTATAATGATAATTAATTAATTTAAACATATAATGTATTATATTATAATTATTACATATAAGAGTATAATTACAAAAAATAGAAACAAGATGATAAAACCAAGCATATTTTTATTTTTAGTTTTTTATTACAAATCTCAACCAAACATGTTTTTGTTTTTCAGTTTTTATATTATAAATTTTAACCAATCAGGTTTTTTTAGACCTCTCAACCATTCACACAATATTTCCCTTTGCTTTTTGTCCAAACTGTAACATGCTTTCGGATATTTACCGGTCTGAAGATCTTTATGTAACTCATTCCTTCTATAAAAAAGCTTCAAATCAGCTCGTAATTTTGCATTGTCTTTTGTTCTCCCTTCAATGTTCATTATGGTATTGAACAAATTGTCAAAAATATTTTTTTCAA